>CAJQUW010016060.1:0-421705 GCA_907163375.1 Prostheceraeus crozeri
AATTTAGTACTCTATGTGCAGGATGGTATTTGAGGTAGTAAGGGTTTCTTTGGGTTGTTAGCGAAGCATTTTTTGATGTGTAGGAGGGAAAATGTTGGAAAAACTGGGTGCAGTCCAGTGTTTATTGCTGGCGGCACGTAGGTATATAGAATATAGCGTGGGAAAGCTCCTTTGTACGTGTTAGTGAAATAGAAGAGGGTGGTCGGTGGGTGGAGGAGGTTTGTTGCTGTTATATGCGTGTATTAATCCCAAAGTACGCAACGTGTGTTTTTGATACTCTAGAGTTGCGCGGATATCAAACACATTTTACAGCAATGAAAAACTACAGTTTTATCAAATTTTTACTCAATTGACAATGAATGCCATCGCCCAGTTTTAGAAGAGCACTTTGATTTTCAATCAAAAATGAAATGTGATGTATTTTTGCATCATCAAGTAACACTTCACATAACTCGCTTGTGCTAATTTTTCTAACAGGTGGGCAACATCGTTGTATCGCCGATTTGCTAAACGACATGTCTAATAGAATAACACAAACAGCTCTATTCAGCTTAGGAAGCATGTTGCTTACATCACTGTCATTCTTCTTGTAAAGATAGTCACTAAAAATAGCAATAGTAAATTATATTCACAGCTGAATATGCGAGCGTGTGAACGTTTACATATCAGACAAAGCGATAAACCATGTCTAAAAATGGATCCACCTCATTGTCGTAGATGTCAGACCATTCGATAAGATTCTATTCATCCTTATTGACAGCCTGATCTTTTCCCCATTCAGTGCGTGTGCATTCCTTTGTCAGTCAAATTGATGATGCATACCGTTTTCACCTTAACTCATTCATATGATGAGTCGTCAGTGAATGAAGGAAAAACTCAACGTTTAACATGCCTCCATTAGCTATACATTAAACAGATAACACATTAGGAATTTAACAATCCGTGATACTTTATTGAAATCACATAAGCCTGTTATGATACAATGCCCGTTATGAAGGATGGTAATATGTATAGGGTACCACTCGAATGAGAGCAGCAGGAAAGGGTTCAGTTTCATAAATTATATAATGGCTGCTGTTTTTAATATTTGCTAGAACCATTATAGTCTTCAATTGAACAGATACTACCAAATTCTTCAATATTAATACACCAACACTAACAGGCAGAACACCTTCTTTTCAGCAAACGAAATATGCTAATCACTTACAATTTTTATTATTTTACAAATAGCTATACCTTTATTTCTAGCATACAAAGGCTAAAACTCTATTTCTAACGCATACACTATTAAAACTTTATTTTTAACTTGTAAACTGCTAAAAACTTTATTTTTTAATATGGAAACTGATGAAACTTTATTTCTAGCATACAAACAGATAAAACTTCATTTCTAACATACAAACAGATAGAACTTTATTCTTAACTTGTAAACTTAAACAGATAGAACTTTATTCTTAACTTGTAAACTGGTGAAATTTCATTCTATTTCTAACATATTTATTCTTAACTTGTAAACTTAAACAGATAGAACTTTATTCTTAACTTGTAAACTGGTGAAATTTCATTCTATTTCTAACATATAAACAGATAGAACTTTATTCGTAACATACGCACTATTGAAACTTTATTCTTAACTTGTAAACTATTGAAACTTTATTTTAACTTGTAAACGGTTAAAACTTTGTTTTATTTCTATCATACAAACAGATAAAACTTTATTCTTAATATACACACACTATTGAAACTTCATTCTTAACTTGTAAACTATTGAAACTTTATTTTTAACTTGTTAACGGTTGAAACTTTGTTTTATTTCTAACACACAAATAGCTTAAACTTTATTTCCAACATACACACTGTTGAAACTTTATTTTTAATCTGTAAACTGTTGAAACTATATCTTTCACTTACAAATAGTAGAACGCTAAGTCTAACTTGCAAACTAGTAAATCTTGCGATCTTATTTTAACAAACAGATAAAACTCTATTTCTAACATATACACTATTGAAACTTTATTTCTAACTTGTAAACTCTTGAAACTTTATTTTTAACTTGTTAACGGTTGAAACTTTATTCTATTTCTAACATGCAAACAGATAAAACTTTATTCTTAACTTGTAAACTGATGAAACTTCATTTTATTTCTAACATACAAGCTGATAAAACTTTATTGTTAACTTGTAAACTGGTGAAGCTTCATTTTATTTATAACATACAAACAGATAAAACTTTATTCTTAATATACACACACTATTGAAACTTCATTCTTAACTCGCAAACTATTGAAACTTTATTTTTAACTTGTTAACGGTTGAAACTATGTTTTATTTCTAACATACAAACAGATAAAACTTTATTTTTAACTTGTAAACGGTTGAAACTTTGTTTTATTTCTAACATACAAACAGATAGAACTTTATTCTTAACTTGTAAACTGGTGAAATTTCATTCTATTTCTAACATATAAACAGATAGAACTTTATTCGTAACATACGCACTATTGAAACTTTATTCTTAACTTGTAAACTATTGAAACTTTATTTTAAACTTGTAAACGGTTAAAACTTTGTTTTATTTCTATCATATAAACAGATGAAACTTTATTCTTAATATATACACACTATTGAAACTTCATTCTTAACTTGTAAACTATTGAAACTTTATTTTTAACTTGTTAACGGTTGAAACTTTGTTTTATTTCTAACACACAAATAGCTTAAACTTTATTTCCAACATACACACTGTTGAAACTTTATTTTTAATCTGTAAACTGTTGAAACTATATCTTTTACTTACAAATAGTAGAACGCTAAGTCTAAATTGTAAACTCTAGAAACTATATTCTTAACTTGTTAACGGTTGAAACTTTATTCTATTTCTAACATGCAAACAGATAAAACTTTATTCTTAACTTGTAAACTGATGAAACTTCATTTTATTTCTAACATACAAGCTGATAAAACTTTATTGTTAACTTGTAAACTGGTGAAGCTTCATTTTATTTATAACATTCAAACAGATAAAACTTTATTCTTAATATACACACACTATTGAAACTTCATTCTTAACTCGCAAACTATTGAAACTTTATTTTTAACTTGTTAACGGTTGAAACTATGTTTTATTTCTAACATACAAACAGATAAAACTTTATTTTTAACTTGTAAACGGTTGAAACTTTGTTTTATTTCTAACATACAAACAGATAGAACTTTATTCTTAACTTGTAAACTGATGAAACTTTATTTCTAGCATACAAACAGATAAAACTTCATTTCTAACATACAAACAGATAGAACTTTATTCTTAACTTGTAAACTTAAACAGATAGAACTTTATTCTTAACTTGTAAACTGGTGAAATTTCATTCTATTTCTAACATATAAACAGATAGAACTTTATTCGTAACATACGCACTATTGAAACTTTATTCTTAACTTGTAAACTTAAACAGATAGAACTTTATTCTTAACTTGTAAACTGGTGAAATTTCATTCTATTTCTAACATATAAACAGATAGAACTTTATTCGTAACATACGCACTATTGAAACTTTATTCTTAACTTGTAAACTATTGAAACTTTATTTTAACTTGTAAAAGGTTAAAACTTTGTTTTATTTCTATCATACAAACAGATAAAACTTTATTCTTAATATACACACACTATTGAAACTTCATTCTTAACTTGTAAACTATTGAAACTTTATTTTTAACTTGTTAACGGTTGAAACTTTGTTTTATTTCTAACACACAAATAGCTTAAACTTTATTTCCAACATACACACTGTTGAAACTTTATTTTTAATCTGTAAACTGTTGAAACTATATCTTTCACTTACAAATAGTAGAACGCTAAGTCTAACTTGCAAACTAGTAAATCTTGCGATCTTATTTTAACAAACAGATAAAACTCTATTTCTAACATATACACTATTGAAACTTTATTTATAACTTGTAAACTCTTGAAACTTTATTTTTAACTTGTTAAACGGTTGAAACTTTATTCTATTTCTAACATGCAAACAGATAAAACTTTATTCTTAACTTGTAAACTGATGAAACTTCATTTTATTTCTAACATACAAGCTGATAAAACTTTATTGTTAACTTGTAAACTGGTGAAGCTTCATTTTATTTATAACATACAAACAGATAAAACTTCACTCTTAATATACACACACTATTGAAACTTCATTCTTAACTCGCAAACTATTGAAACTTTATTTTTAACTTGTTAACGGTTGAAACTATGTTTTATTTCTAACATACAAACAGATAAAACTTTATTTTTAACTTGTAAACGGTTGAAACTTTGTTTTATTTCTAACATACAAACAGATAGAACTTTATTCTTAACTTGTAAACCGGTGAAATTTCATTCTATTTCTAACATATAAACAGATAGAACTTTATTCGTAACATACGCACTATTGAAACTTTATTCTTAACTTGTAAACTATTGAAACTTTATTTTAAACTTGTAAACGGTTAAAACTTTGTTTTATTTCTATCATATAAACAGATGAAACTTTATTCTTAATATATACACACTATTGAAACTTCATTCTTAACTTGTAAACTATTGAAACTTTATTTTTAACTTGTTAACGGTTGAAACTTTGTTTTATTTCTAACACACAAATAGCTTAAACTTTATTTCCAACATACACACTGTTGAAACTTTATTTTTAATCTGTAAACTGTTGAAACTATATCTTTCACTTACAAATAGTAGAACGCTAAGTCTAACTTGTAAACTCTTGAAACTTTATTTTTAACTTGTTAACGGTTGAAACTTTATTCTATTTCTAACATGCAAACAGATAAAACTTTATTCTTAACTTGTAAACTGATGAAACTTCATTTTATTTCTAACATACAAGCTGATAAAACTTTATTGTTAACTTGTAAACTGGTGAAGCTTCATTTTATTTATAACATACAAACAGATAAAACTTTATTCTTAATATACACACACTATTGAAACTTCATTCTTAACTCGCAAACTATTGAAACTTTATTTTTAACTTGTTAACGGTTGAAACTATGTTTTATTTCTAACATACAAACAGATAAAACTTTATTTTTAACTTGTAAACGGTTGAAACTTTGTTTTATTTCTAACATACAAACAGATAGAACTTTATTCTTAACTTGTAAACTGGTGAAATTTCATTCTATTTCTAACATATAAACAGATAGAACTTTATTCGTAACATGCGCACTATTGAAACTTTATTCTTAACTTGTAAACTATTGAAACTTTATTTTAACTTGTAAACGGTTAAAACTTTGTTTTATTTCTATCATATAAACAGATGAAACTTTATTCTTAATATATACACACTATTGAAACTTCATTCTTAACTTGTAAACTATTGAAACTTTATTTTTAACTTGTTAACGGTTGAAACTTTGTTTTATTTCTAACACACAAATAGCTTAAACTTTATTTCCAACATACACACTGTTGAAACTTTATTTTTAATCTGTAAACTGTTGAAACTATATCTTTCACTTACAAATAGTAGAACGCTAAGTCTAACTTGTAAACTCTTGAAACTTTATTTTTAACTTGTTAACGGTTGAAACTTTATTCTATTTCTAACATGCAAACAGATAAAACTTTATTCTTAACTTGTAAACTGATGAAACTTCATTTTATTTCTAACATACAAGCTGATAAAACTTTATTGTTAACTTGTAAACTGGTGAAGCTTCATTTTATTTATAACATACAAACAGATAAAACTTTATTCTTAATATACACACACTATTGAAACTTCATTCTTAACTCGCAAACTATTAAAACTTTATTTTTAACTTGTTAACGGTTGAAACTATGTTTTATTTCTAACATACAAACAGATAAAACTTTATTTTTAACTTGTAAACGGTTGAAACTTTGTTTTATTTCTAACATACAAACAGATAGAACTTTATTCTTAACTTGTAAACTGGTGAAATTTCATTCTATTTCTAACATATAAACAGATAGAACTTTATTCGTAACATGCGCACTATTGAAACTTTATTCTTAACTTGTAAACTATTGAAACTTTATTTTTAACTTGTAAACGGTTAAAACTTTGTTTTATTTCTATCATATAAACAGATGAAACTTTATTCTTAATATATACACACTATTGAAACTTCATTCTTAACTTGTAAACTATTGAAACTTTATTTCTAACTTGTAAACTCTTGAAACTTCATTTTGATATACATTTGATTTTGATTACAAATAGTAGAACGCTAAGTCTAACTTGCAAACTAGTAAATCTTGCGATCTTATTTTAACAAACAGATAAAACTTTATTTCTAACGTATACACCATTAAAAATTAATGTCTAACTTGTAAACTCTTGAAACAGTTATAATTTTATTTTTAACTTGTAGACTGTTGAAACTTTATTTCTAACTGGTAAACTGTTGAAATGATATCTTTCATTTACAAATAGTAGAACACTTTGTCCAACTTGTAAACTAGTAAATCTTGTTCGCCATCGAATCTAACTATTTAAATCTTCATCATGGAAATCAATGTTCCACAGTCGGAGTAAAAGTTTGAGATGATACACTCCTGGCAAACTAACTCATGAAGTAGCTTTGCTGTAATACATTTCTATCTGTAAACATATGATAATGTTAAAGTGAATCTAAAACTTTTCAGCTTATTAATTGTTCATCGTTGCATCAACGCTTTAACACGTGAACAGTTATAATTTATTTTTAATTTACACTTAGTCTAACTTGTAAACTAGTAAATCTTGCGATCTTATTTTTACAAACAGTTGCACCTTTATTTCTAACATATACACTATTGAAACTTTATTTCTAACTTGTAAACTCTTGAAACTTTATTTTGATATACAAACAGCTAAAACTTAATTTCTAACTTGTAAACTCTTGAAACAGTTATAATTTTATTTTTAATTTACACTTAGTCTAACTTGTAAACTAGTAAATCTTGCGATCTTATTTTTACAAACAGTTACACCTTTATTTCTAACGCATGCACTATTGAAACTTTATTTCTAACTTGTAAATCTTAAAACATTTCATATGGGCGATGATGATAGATGAAATAGTGTCAAATAAAATTAAGATAGCTTACACTTCTGATACAGGGATAGCAATCGACTGCGATCCATGTGTAAAGAGCTTGTTAGACTACGAAAGAGAGAAGTGTGTTATGTTGCGTGTGGCGCGTGAGTGTCCTCCCATTTCATTCCATTCATCAATTCGTCTCATTGATAGAGACAGGTAGAACTCATGGTTCTCATAACGTATGCAATGGAAAGTTTTAGGCAACCTTCGACAGTTGGCTAAATGTCGCCCTGGCGCGAATGCATACTACGTTGAGACAGAGGCAATCACTTGCAAACATGACGCAGAGAGGTTTAACAAGATTGACCATTGCCGAATGTCCCTTGCGATATACATAGCTACGGGTTTCACCGCTGCCCTTTACAGGAACACCCGTCGAAAGGAAGTATTACACCGAACTTCATTTGCAACGTTCAAGTTGACTGATAACAGATTCAACTTAATGATAGTATTCGCCAGTCTAAAGACTGCCCAGGACAAAACGCGTGGAGGCTCTATCATGTCTTGCCCCATAGTGGACGATTATACGGTAGTGTGTTAGTAGATTTCAATCATTGAAAAGGGAAGATGAGAATCATTTCATTTGTCTCATCAACGTTTATCATGGGAGCAATCATTGAAGGGACATCTAATGAATTACATTTCACTCTACTCCATATCATAAAGACTAACCTTTGTCGAATGGCTGAAGTACTCTGACCTGGCGAGAGAAAGCGTCACGTTGAGTATGAAGCCGAACGCCCAACATGAGCAACGGCTCAGAGGTTTCGGTCTAACAAACGACGAACAACCCGTGCAACACAATCCCTCTACGGCAGTACCCGCCGTCCCGAAGGAACGCTCGAGCAAAGGAGGTATTACAGCGATGATGTGCTTTATGAGTAGAAGTGAATCTCTTGATAGCAAGAGACTATTCAACTAGATAGCAAGTCAAAAATAACCTGATAGCAGGACAAATGTATAGTCAGTAATTTACACTTAGTGAGGAATGATAGATTTGAGTGTAGTGAGTGGCACTCGATCCCGTCGACAGCCCGAAGGCCTTGTACTGATCACTAGGGAAGTGAGAGATCTTCCCCGATACCCGCTCTTTACAGCTGAAGACATCATTGTCACTGCCCCGAAGTGGTAACAGGAACGCCGAGTCAAAGGTAGTGAACAGTAGCTGGGATCTAACCCCTCAAAGCTGCCTTAGTCTTAGTTAAATTTGAAATCTGATAGCAGATTTGAACTCAGCATACTTGAAAACCTTGAGGAAACATCCCAAGTTATTGCTTTGATCTGCTTGATAGCAAGCCGTAGAGAGCTTGATTCACCAGCGTTTTGCAATGGAGATGTTTAGAGGCCACCCATGACAAGATAGCTAAGACTCAACCGATTGGCGTTCAAAGTGCTACGTTGAGAGCTGTGTCAAATGCCCAACATGAGTTGCCCCAGCGGTTACGGTCTCAAATATGACACATTCCCTTGCCACACTTATCACTACGGCATCGTCCGCCGTCCCGAAGGAACACCCTGTCAGTGGAATATTACAGCAAAACTCTCCGTGTCTTGCTCGCTTTCAGTGAAAAGCCGCTTATACCATGAGAAGACTGGCTCAGACATCATTAAAAATGCTTTCATTGACTTCAGCAGGGTCGAAAACCCCAGAAAACCTCCAAAAATAGTGAATTTAAAATTTTCAACTTTTTAGCACTACTTATGAAATTTTATAAGTAGTCCATCACTTAGGACAGGTCAATAGCGACCGAACCTTTTTTGAATCAAGTCAAACGGACTTGTAGAAGCAAAGTTACGAGCCTTTAAAGTTTTGGAGTCTTTTATGGCCTGGAGACGAAGGCCATCTCCTGGCGAACCTCTAAGTCTGACGGCTTAGCTGATATCAGCAATGAAATTTTCTAAGTCGGTTTCTTACAGAAAATTGGAATTTGGAATGTCCGAAGCTATCATCGGAGCTCAGAGAGACGACCTACCTCTGACAATCGTTCTCCTCTAAATGACAAGTCTCCGTCGGTTCCCAGCTTATATAGTGTGTGGCGATCAGCTGATGACGTAATATCCATCATCCAAACACTAAAAATCCCGTCTTTCTCCGGTTCTAGTGCTCCGATTGAGCTGGAAATACACCATTTCCATGTAGAATTTGACGCTGAATCCGAATCTGGCCTCCGTTTTCCCATCCGATGCTTCGTTTTGGCTCTATAGTAGGCAGCCATCGCAAAAATTCTAACTCTGTCGTTTTTCCGAAAAATGTTGAAAATTTTTCTCGCCGATGACTTGAAACTCTCCGATTGACATGAAACTCACCATACAGATAAAGAATCTGACGCTGATTCCAAATCTGAAATCCATTTTCCCATCCGATACTTCGTTTTGAAGCTAGAGCCCAAAACGTCCCAAATTCTAACTCTGTCGTTTTTCGCCAATGTCCCAAAATCTTAAATGGCGTCTCACATCTAAACGAAGACAGATAGGAACAAGCCGATTCTTTCAGTGAATTTGTCTCACTCTTAGCTTTCAAACGAGCTATGGCACGACAAAATCCATCCACTGGAAGCCAAAATCGAAGCAAGCTGTCCAGAGGGGGGGGACGTCAGCGAAAATTTTTTCTCTCCGATTGAGCTGGAAATACACCATTTCCAAGTAGAATTTGACGCTGAATCCGAATCTGGCCTCCGTTTTCCCATCCGATGCTTCGTTTTGGCTCTACAGTAGGCAGCCATCGCAAAAATTCTAACTCTGTCGTTTTTTCGAAAAATTTTGAAAATTTTTTCTCTCCGATTGACTTGAAACTCACCATACAGATAAAGAATTTGACGCTGATTCCAAATCTGAAATCCGTTTTCCAATCCGATACTTCGTTTTGAAGCTAGAGCCCAAAACGTCCCAAATTCTAACTCTGTCGTTTTTCGCCAATGTCCCAAAATCTTAAATGGCGTCTCACATCTAAACGAAGACAGATAGGAACAAGCCGATTCTTTCACTGAATTTGTCTCACTCTTAGCTTTCAAACGAGCTATCGCACGACAAAATCCATCCACTGGAAGCCAAAATCGAAGCAAGCTGTCCAGAGGGGGGGGGACGTCAGTGAAAATTTTTTCTCTCCGATTTCGCTGGAAACATCCTTCCTAACCCAAAATTTCTCGTAGATTCCGAATCTGGCCTCCGTTTTCTCATCCGATGCTTCGTTTGGGCGCTACACACCAAAACGTCCCAAATTCTAACTCTGTCGTTTTTTCGAAAAATGTTGAAAGTTTTTTCTCTCCGATTGACTTGAAACTCACCATACAGATAAAGAATTTCACGCTGATTCCAAATCTGAAATCCGTTTTCCAATCCGATGCTTCGTTTTGAAGCTAGAGCCCAAAACGTCCCAAATTCTAACTCTGTCGTTTTTCGCCAATGTCCCAAAATTTTAAATGGCGTCTCACATCTAAACGAAGACAGATAGGAACAAGCCGATTCTTTCACTGAATTTGTCTCACTCTTAGCTTTCAAACGAGCTATCGCACGACAAAATCCGTCCACTAGAAGCCAAAATCGAAGCAAGCTGTCCAGAGGGGGGGGGGACGTCAGTGAAAATTTTTTCTCTCCGATTTCGCTGGAAACATCCTTCCTAACCCAAAATTTCACGTAGATTCCGAATCTGGCCTCCGTTTTCTCATCCGATGCTTCGTTTGGGCGCTACACACCAAAACATCCCAAATTCTAACTCTGTCGTTTTTTCGAAAAATGTTGAAAATTTTTTCTCACCGATTGACTTGAAACTCACCATACAGATAAAGAATTTCACGCTGATTCCAAATCTGAAATCCGTTTTCCAATCCGATGCTTCGTTTTGAAGCTAGAGCCCAAAACGTCCCAAATTCTAACTCTGTCGTTTTTCGCCAATGTCCCAAAATCTTAAATGGCGTCTCACATCTAAACGAAGACAGATAGGAACAAGCCGATTCGTTCAGTGAATTTGTCTCACTCTTAGCTTTCAAACGAGCTATCGCACGACAAAATCCGTCCACTGGAAGCCAAAATCGAAGCAAGCTGTCCAGAGGGGGGGGGGACGTCAGCGAAAATTTTTTCTCTCCGATTGAGCTGGAAATACACCATTTCCATGTAGAATTTGACGCTGAATCCAAATCTGGCCTCCGTTTTCCCATCCGATGCTTCGTTTTGGCTCTACAGTAGGCAGCCATCGCAAAAAATTCTAACTCTGTCGTTTTTTCGAAAAATGTTGAAAATTTTTTCTCTCCGATTGACTTGAAACTCACCATACAGATAAAGAATTTGACGCTGATTCCAAATCTGAAATCCGTTTTCCAATCCGATGCTTCGTTTTGAAGCTAGAGCCCAAAACGTCCCAAATTCTAACTCTGTCGTTTTTCGCCAATGTCCCAAAATCTTAAATGGCGTCTCACATCTAAACGAAGACAGATAGGAACAAGCCGATTCGTTCACTGAATTTGTCTCACTCTTAGCTTTCAAACGAGCTATCGCACGACAAAATCCGTCCACTGGAAGCCAAAATCGAAGCAAGCTGTCCAGAGGGGGGGGGACGTCAGTGAAAATTTTTTCTCTCCGATTTCGCTGGAAACATCCTTCCTAACCCAAAATTTCACGTAGATTCCGAATCTGGCCTCCGTTTTCTCATCCGATGCTTCGTTTGGGCGCTACACACCAAAACATCCCAAATTCTAACTCTGTCGTTTTTTCGAAAAATGTTGAAAATTTTTTCTCACCGATTGACTTGAAACTCACCATACAGATAAAGAATTTCACGCTGATTCCAAATCTGAAATCCGTTTTCCAATCCGATGCTTCGTTTTGAAGCTAGAGCCCAAAACGTCCCAAATTCTAACTCTGTCGTTTTTCGCCAATGTCCCAAAATCTTAAATGGCGTCTCACATCTAAACGAAGACAGATAGGAACAAGCGATTCGTTCAGTGAATTTGTCTCACTCTTAGCTTTCAAACGAGCTATCGCACGACAAAATCCGTCCACTGGAAGCCAAAATCGAAGCAAGCTGTCCAGAGGGGGGGGGACGTCAGCGAAAATTTTTTCTCTCCGATTGAGCTGGAAATACACCATTTCCATGTAGAATTTGACGCTGAATCCAAATCTGGCCTCCGTTTTCCCATCCGATGCTTCGTTTTGGCTCTACAGTAGGCAGCCATCGCAAAATTCTAACTCTGTCGTTTTTTCGAAAAATGTTGAAAATTTTTTCTCTCCGATTGACTTGAAACTCACCATACAGATAAAGAATTTGACGCTGATTCCAAATCTGAAATCCGTTTTCCAATCCGATGCTTCGTTTTGAAGCTAGAGCCCAAAACGTCCCAAATTCTAACTCTGTCGTTTTTCGCCAATGTCCCAAAATCTTAAATGGCGTCTCACATCTAAACGAAGACAGATAGGAACAAGCCGATTCGTTCACTGAATTTGTCTCACTCTTAGCTTTCAAACGAGCTATCGCACGACAAAATCCGTCCACTGGAAGCCAAAATCGAAGCAAGCTGTCCAGAGGGGGGGGGACGTCAGTGAAAATTTTTTCTCTCCGATTTCGCTGGAAACATCCTTCCTAACCCAAAATTTCACGTAGATTCCGAATCTGGCCTCCGTTTTCTCATCCGATGCTTCGTTTGGGCCCTACACACCAAAACGTCCCACATTTTAACTCTGCCAAAATTTTGAAGAAACAGTTTTTCTCGCCGATTGACTTGAAATCACATCACAGATGCAGAATTTGACGCTGAATCCGAATCTGGCCACCGTTTCACCATCCAAGACAACCTAGACGGTCGCCCACGTCAGCCTAGACGGTCGCCCACGTCAACCTAGACGGTCGCCCACGTCAACCTAGACGGTCGCCCAAGTCAACCAGGCGGTCGGACCAACTCACTCGAGTCTCACACTCTGTCGTTGCAGAGGGGGGGGGGAGTCAGCGAACATGTTGTGAACCAACCTGGCCGGCACACCACGACAGACCACAACCTCTGTCGTTCCAGAGGGGGGGGAGGGGGGGGCGCGCTGTGTTTATTCTGGACCTTTTGTTACTACTTATCGTGTTTTCGGTGCATAAATTTCTTTTTAATAAAGCTGCACTTCTTGAAGTTTAGTTGAGTGGTATACTTTTAGTGTGTATTGTGGTAAAGAGAGGGATGTATAGTATACGTATTTGATATATTTTGTTCGAAAGGGTGTAAGTATTTTTTGAATTTGTGAGGAGAATGCATAGAAGAATACATACATATATTTAAGAGACTTAAAGGCTACGAAATGCCGCACATAATCTGAAGCGAGTATGACAAAATATGCTTCATTTTATATTCACAGTTTCCGATTTATAAACATAGCAAGCCTATTTGATCCACTTAAGTTATTATTTTTAAAAACAGGTCCTACAGAAACCACCTTGATCAAAAATATTTAGGCCATGAATTCTTGAGTAATGTGGACCACAGGACATTAAACGTTGAGAAACATTCTGCATCCATCATTAATGAGCACACTTTGTTTATGACAGACTAACCTGATCCAATCGATCTTCTTGAATTGGAAGTGTGCCTCTGCAGATAAAGTGCATGGTGTCTAATGAACTGCTCATATATCGAATGAATAATTTGTCATGCACTGATATGTGTGCCTGAATATCACTTCATGATTTCATATTCATTTTTTGCTCATCCCTTCATGTTTTTTTTAGAAATTCAATTCAACTTTTTTTCATATACCAGTACTGCATTGTTTTACAAAATTTGTCATCATCAATGCGCAATTGATCCGTAGCGACAAGAAAAATAGACATGCTCCATTTAATCAGATATCAGATACCTGAAAATACAAATATTTTGGTTTTCTAACTCGAATAAATAGCATGTTTCCGACTGAATTCAGATACCTCAGTGGCACGTTGTTTTTCAGCAGCTCTAAAACGTGAATCAATTAGCCGATTGCCTTGAATGATAACTTGAACTGTTCCTAAATATCTTTGCTACAAAATTATAGATTGAAATTGCATGCTATACAGCTCAACAATCAAAGAGACAAAAGAAAAGCCAATTTTCATGAGATACAAAGTTTCAAAAAGATAAGATTTTGATGTATTTTCTGAAAAGGGTTTGCTGGCATATCTGAGCATCAAATATCATTTCTACTCACATATTCTGAAAGATTATACTGAGGAGAGGGTTCTGTAGATATAAATTGTTGCCATCATTACTCATAGCAAATGGCTCAAAAATTAGAATTTTCAAAAGTAACTTACTTCTCACATTGCTCATATTTTTTATGTAGTATTCAAGAACTATTTTTTAAATTCAGGTAGATTTTTACTGGCACCATAGTTTAAGTGTACGAACTACCTTGGGATGTTCTAGAAGACCTGTAGTATACCTAAGTGCATTAAAGCTTTTCCGGTAGGGATGTTGAATGAAAAGATTTTTTCGACCTACTTCTTGCCAAACGAGACAAATACATGAAATGAAAATGTTCAGTGCTGATTTTGAATATATAGCGAACATGTAATAAATTTTAGATATTCTGATAACAAATTTCCTACTGATTTTGATGAAAGCAAGTACAAAAGCAGTTGAAGCCGGCCATTAGAGTAATTGTGGTCCGAAGACTTTCTGTGTCTCATGAAATCGAAATGGATGGTCCGATGACTGACAGTCGCAGAAATCGAAGTCCAATGTGAAAAGGCAATTCCAGATTTTAGCGACAACCGCGCGGCAAAAAGGCGCATGCATGAAAGAACCCTAAGACAGCATCGTCTGTCGTTCCTCACAAAACTCATATTTATATTGGTTCTATCTAAGACGGAATGTAATGCTTTGCAACATAGAATTGCAATCTAAAAACCCGCAAGGATCGTCACACTTAAATTTTAAGTCGATCTTGTGTTAAGAAATAGACTGATTTTTGGAATTCTGAGTATACCATCGTAGTGGCAAAAACCAGTTTTAGCCGACAAAGCCAAACCTGAATAATAATGATAATTTTCATAAAAACTTATGGTCTCTGACAAAAAATACTTATGAACACAAGTCGGCATGACGGTAGTTTCATAAGTGGATAATTACAAAAGACGGCAATTAATGTTTCTAGTACGGGTTCTACTCGCATTTGACCGCACTGATGATATCGTTGCTTCCGTAATTGGGGTGAGGATATATTTGATACTGCATGCTGAGAATCAAGATTGCATTCTACATATGCTCTTCTGATAGCTATGTAGTTGCCTTAACTCAAAATGTGTAAAGTAGCACCATATTTAATTTTATATCGCCTCTATTCATAATAATGTAAATTACGTGTATATTTGCTGCAGAATATTTCCCGCAACCTGCAAGCAATTAGAAATCATGTTCTACAAACCACATTATTAAATTTTGAATGCAAAAACTTCCATCTTCAGCAAAAATCTTTTTATTGACAAAAAATCCCGGATCATCCAAAAACAAGCATATATGTAAAAATTGAGGAGACTAGAACTCCTTTATCATCAATAAGCTAATCCAAAATTCCAATCATAAAAATTTGGATTGTCAGGCAATTTGATGGCGTAAATCTGGCAAAATTCCAAAAAAGACAATAATAGAGGACTGTCTTTCTGGGGAAAATGCAAACTAAGTTGCACTCAGAATATCATTGTGATGAATACAAATGCCCAATAAGAAAATGCAGTTCCCATTAACACTCATCAACACTAAATTGCTTATGAAGAACATGAAAATTTCATTACACAGTCATTTCAACCTGGCTTCAAGCGATATTACAGAAAGCTATCGATAATTAGGCATGATTTCTCTGATGATTTTCTTGTATATTTCGTCAATTGCATTGTAAGCCCAGACAAAGTCGAGATGGTTGTAGTCAGAAATAAAATTGTTTACTTTGACTGTCTGAAGTTGTGGAATAAGCATGCGAACATCGGTTGGATCTGCTAACCAGTCAATGCCTCCGTAATACATAGAAATCGGAGTCACCTGAATATTACGAACTTTGTACTTCGGTGGAACTGCCTAAAATGCAACGTTAAAATAACATTAGAACAGTAATAAATACAATCAAAATGTTCTATATGTAGCCTATAATAATGCAATTATATGTCATTATGTTGGCATGCATCGCTCTATCAATATCATTATTTCTTGGAGACGGATCAGCTACTATTCAGAATAAGAAGCACCACATAGAGCCTAGAGGTGCAATTTGATATAATTTGCAACCCTGTCTCAATGGCTATTTCATTGTATGACTAGTCGATTAGCCTGAATCTTCAGCAAAAGGATTTGCAATGATGCCACTCCAGTCAAAATACTGATGCACCACTGTTGGTATGAATAGCGACGAATTGGGTATGCTATGCGTATGACGATCAACGGACCTTGTTGTCCAAGCACCTACATGATCTACATTTAATCGTCAATATGGCTGAGTATTTGTTAGTGGTGAACTTCCGTGACCAGTCTTCCATAAAAAAGCTGCCATTTTCGATTTTTGAGTTCACTGTCCGGCCGAGATCCTTACGTTAACCTACTTTATTCGACACCAATTTTTTTTGAAAAATAATGAATTTGATGACGCACTTTTTCTATTTCAAAGTTTTTAAGCTCTTGTTAAAAGGCGGCATCGAATGCAATTCTAGTTGCAGGCTTAATCTATCATTTACAATGTCCTTTAAAGTGTTTAGACCACAGAATCAAATATTTTGTTGATCTGCTTCGCCGCACGCGCAGATTAATCTAATTCTGTAGTTTATGACTCATTAGTAAGCTCATGACTTTGTTAGCGTCAAGAAATAACATACAAATATATAAATGCAGGTGAAATTCATACAGGATCAAATGAGTTTATTTAAGACAATATCCCTCTTATATTCGCCATGAGCTGAATATAACTGAAAATCTAGTGTGAGAAAACTATGGAATTAATTGTGAAATGAGCATTCATGCTATTTGGATAATATGTAAAGCTGTACTGAGCTGGATTCAAAATGAATTTTCTATCAAAATTAATTCTCCGATCCTAATTATTGTTTGGTTGACAATCGGTCTAAAAGAAGGAAAACTCCAATTAAAAACCGCGAAGAGGGAGAGGAATCCTGCTGGAGAGCGGCTTCATAACGGAGGTACCAGTGGTTGACGGAAGGAAGGGAATTCTGACGCAGATTCGTTGCTTCATTTGCTTTTTGATGGTTACAACCAAGAATAGGCAGGGTATAGTCTTAAGTGTTCTGTGGGCTACCCACCTGCTAGGTCAAGAGGGAAAGTGGAGGAACAGTCCAAGACGCATCAGGGTATGAAAGTCGTTGAGCCTGATGCTGCACGAGAAGGTCAGGAGGTAAAATTTGAAATAGTGTGAATGTCATCTTAGAAAGCTGGAACTATGTCACGCAGGAATGCAGAGAAAGTTAAGATAGTGGTGAGACTGAATTGTTGTGTACAGGAATATAGAAAGAAGGGAGTGGTACACGGATGTTCGGTCAGCCTGGAAAATGCTAAAAGTTATTCTATCAAGGGTATGACAACGGAACAATTATGATCGCAGAACGAAGTTCTTGTCAGCAAACGTTTGGTGAACACCGCAAACCGACAGAAGTGCAAAAGAAAAAGATGATTTCTAGGAAAAGGAGTTATGTGACTGACCTCATGAAGATCCCAACTGACGAGGCTATTATCCTTCATAGTGATCTCCAAGGTCATGTAGGGAAGTCAACTGATGACAGCGAAGATGTTCATAGCGGTTACAATTTTTGGTGAGAGGAATGCTGAAGGTGAGCGAATCCTTGAATTCTGTGATGCACTTTATCTGGTAGTTCGTAACACAATGTTAAAGAAAGGCATGTATAAGTTGACCACTTACAGCTCTGCAGTTGTAAACCTGCAACTGCTTCCTTGTTAAAAGAGACAAGAGTTTGGTGGCAAACATGAAGGCACTGTCAAACGAGGAGCGTGTGTTGCTTAATCGACTACTGATCTGTGAGGGTATAGCAAAGATCAGAAAGAAATAAAGCCGGGTATTTGTGCTAAAAATAAAGCTGGGTAGGCTAAAGAATAAAGGAAGCCCATCATGTGAACTCTGATGCAGGAACAGCGAGATGAAAGGACATGGAGAATCTGCAGAGGAAGCAGCAGGGAAGATTGCTTAATGAAAGGGTCTCCTAGGTACACAGTGACCACGTTATGAAACAAGGAGACTGAAGAGGCGGTAATCTGCAGGATTACTGTAAGAATGTTATTGAAGATGCGAATTCAAATACCAAGAGAAATGTGCAAAAAATATAGACAGGCTGCCTCCAGCTTTTGCCAATAACTCTATATAGATAAACAACTGCCCAGCGTTTCGTAATTCATCAGCGGGATTTGATGTACGCCTGAACAGTCAATGTACAATCCTTGGTAAAAGGCCGATGTATTAATATTTTTTTATAAAAATTTGAAAGAAATAAGGATGGCCTAACGCTAAAAGATGCGTGTTTAAATGTGTTGGGTAAAATGTGTAAATGAGAGTTGCTTCAAATGTCTTGGATGAGTGGATAGAATCGGTGTGCATACTCAGTGTCGCCAACGCGCCTGGAAATCCAATCCACGCAGGCCACATGCTGATACAGAAAGACATGCACAGACAGGAAAACATAAAGGACTATTAAAATACACATCATTCAATTTAGATGCTGAAGAGAGGCTGGGTTTGAAAATCTGCATACATGTAAAGTTCAATAAAGGGTTTATATATCCCATCGAACATACTAAAGCATACGTAAGCTGTGCACTGTTACAAATAGAGGACATCGTCCGCTAAGTGAAGGGATTCCCAACATTCTACCAACCTACTCGTGTGCCACTAGTTTACTCATCGTATTCTTTGTGTGCTTATACTATACAGTAAGTTTTTAACTATAATTGAATGAATTTGTTTCCTATATCATATCAAATATTTTTCTTTGTTATATGTAGGCTCAGTAAGGGCCTAGTCCTTAAAAGGACTGATGGGTGCGTTCCATAGTTCGATTACACAGCATTGTTCTCGTTTATCTAGAAATGTGTGATCTGTCAGCTATGTATGCGTGAGAGTGATGAGTCACGCTTTCTGGTTAGCGACGAAAATGAGAATTGAATTCCAAACAAATTGCGAAAGATTGAAACAGAAACATTATTTATTCTACTAACTGCTATATTTGGAGTATAGTCATGAAATTGTCACAGAAGCAATTTCAGAACATGAGTTTTCTAAACATATAAAGTTTGCTGAATTTTGAAGCGACTTTCTATATGTAATTTACACTTACCCATTTCAATTCATTATGAAAAAATCTGCATTTATCATATTAATCCGCTTGCTTTATATCTTTACCTCTCTCTCCTATGCATGACTTTCTTTATGCTAATATTGTCATCCTTGTCATTATGTTGCATGCATCTTATTTTCCTCATCTTCAATGATTCCGGATTTCTTGCTCTAATAAAGCCACAACGAAAAAAATGCTTCTCTTCTCTTCCGTAAGCTTAATGCAAAATGTCATTCGATATATGATGAGTATTATGATAACTAATGTAACGCTACAGATAAATCAGTTTATCACAGAAAACCAGGAATTGATTTTCCTGATTTCCTATGTTTTTAACTGTAAAAAAATGCAAAAATATTAATTTAAGTGATATGGCCCTGAGGCCGAGTCCTCCACGTACCCGGTTCCATAATATAAAGGGTTCAAAAGAAAAGATTCTTCGGGTACTTTCCAAGCGATTATTATTGCGTGTGCGACGTTTGGGGCGAAACGTCGCACACGCAATAATAATCGCTTGGAAGTACCCGAAGAATCTTTTCTTTTGAACCCTTTATATTAATTTAAGTTCTTATGATTAATGTTGATTTGCTTTTTCATTATACATTTGACAGTGTACGTTTATCTGCGTCAAATTCCATGTGTCTGGAATATTTATTAAACAACTTTGTTATTCTAAAATCTATTAAGGCCAGCCAATATTAATATCGTAGATGAAGAATAAAGGTGGGCAAAATCGCAACACTATCTTATCACTCACTGTTTGCGATTTTGAAACATTTTAGTTTTTCTTCGAAATGATCTGATTGAAGTCATCTCAACAAAATCACAAGATTTCTGCCCAATAAAATGTGATCGCCATAACCAGTCACTAGAGGTGTAATTGCGACAATTCTGTTCTCTTTTCTAATGAAAATATTGCAGAGAAATCTAAGGCAGAGTTACATAAGAAAAACGGACTGCATGCACATTGTACATGTACATGCAAATGATATTTAAGCCAATAGAAAGCAGACCTTTAAATCGCGCGATGTAACTTGGTATCATAGAAGAGAGCAAAATTCGTTCCTTCGCTTCAAGACTAACAGAATAGTGTACAATTGCGATGACGTATAGATATCGCCTGTCCTATCGTATTCATAACAGATAATATAGGAGCACAATCATGAAAATGGAAAATCAGCAAATGCTATTTGGAATTTCAAGTCGATTGCAGATGCAAATGAAAATTTTTGGAATACATAAACTCAGACAAAACTATATGCCATAATGGGAATTATCGAAATGAGGATAATGAAAAATCGAACCGATGGTTCGCATACATGCATTTCAATATGTGAAGCAAGCAGACATAAATGGACAACAGGGACACGGATGAGACGTGGGCTATATCGCTTCACTATCATAATGAAATTTGAATGAAAGCTTCAGTTTACCTGTCCATATGTCTCCATATTCCCAGCAAATCCATAATCAAACTTTTGAAACTGTTTTGATTTCAAGCCCTGAAAATATAGAAGATGCATCACGCATAGACCAGAATGCTACGCAGGTTTCATATTCTGCTTTATCTACGTCTTTATCGTGATCAGTGAAAGATCAATGAATGACTCCATCTATCGGATCTAAACTATGTTAACATCGGCAGTTTTTATTTAAATCATAGATTACCAATTATCAATAAAACATGATTGCACATATGAAATGTATTCTCAGCTTATTAAGCCTTCTTCTGAAATGCAAGAAAAACAAAGTTGCACCTAAAATTGGACAACTAGAAAGACTGATATTTTAGATAGGAGATGTATGGAACTGCCACGGAACTGCATTGCACTTGAATGCTCAACATAAGCATGTGTTATACATTTATCGATGACAGCACGTGACAGCATTGATGACAAAACCAACAGTGATCAGAATAGAGATAATCAAAATAGATAAAAATGATTTCCTGTCGAGCACTTGAACTTAAGTCAGATGATTTTCGGACTTTGAACGATGTCTTATGACACCACTTTAATTCTACTCAGATTTTTTTTCATTTGATTGCATGCATCATACACGCATGAAATATAGGAATCTGGTAAGTTATAGATATGCATTGAACATATCCGGTCCCGCGCGGCTGTGTGAGCAGCCACATAGGTTTATTAAGGTTCTGAACGGAAATTCTGGATGCGTGGGATATGCCACGCCACATCTCGTCAGGAGTGAATGGACCTTGAGAATGAGATCTGAATTAGTTCATTATTTATAGAAGTTCAATCAAGAAAAGGAGAACAATTTGTAGGGCTCGAAATAACACTAATTCGAGCCCGACAAAGTGCTATCCTTTTCTTGATCTATCATTAACTGGCTTGACGGCTCCTTTTCTGCTGAATTATAGAAGTCTGTAGTTCCGATGACTATTTATCTTTATCTGAGTTACTGATTCTTTACAATAGGATATACTGCAGTGATGACGGCACCTCTTCAATTTTTTTACTTTCAGGGTCTCGGGTTTGGTACAGATTAGTTATCGTGATAAGATAGGGAAACTCAATTCGGAATTTCGATGACAATAATAAATTATTTACCTGAACAAAATGGAGGATATTCTTCACCGACGTGCCAGCAGGAGTATGAGCAAGGTAGACAGGAAGACGAGTCTGTAATGAGTAAGGTAGTCTACTGCTATAAAACGGGCAAGAAAACGAAAGCTGAGTTATTACAAAACTGAACTACCAAGATCAACCCTGCAACTCATGCCAATGTTGAATCATTCGGGGATTGAAACGATGATATTGCATTGACTTACACAGTTGCGACAATAAATAGTTCTAAATATGATTTAAGAGTGGAAAGACAATTTTCGAAAAAGTACAGAAAATGGAAATATGAGATAGACAGCAAAGCTTTTCATCAATAGATAGTTATTTTTAAATGTTTTTTTTTTAAAAAGATTTAGATTATTCAGATGGACGTAAGTTCAACTACTCTGAGTTTTATGTGATTTGTTCGGTTGATAATGCCGTTACCATCAGTCATACTGACTGCAAGTAGAATGGAAGTATGGAATGGATTGTTGTAATAGCGCTATGGAAAGGACGAAACACTATAGACCTGCACAGTCTAATTATTTAGGCCTACTTAGAAATTATTGTTTATCGCTCGAATATGCACGAGATGAGAAATCTGCGTTAATATGGAATGCAAGATGCTCTTTTCAAAGTTTGAATGAACAACATATTCACTATTCAACAACAATAACGACAAATGCACACATCCTACCAATAAAGCAAAATGTAATATTCAAAATAGAAAAGCAAGGAAATGGCTGTATAAAAAGAGGAGAAGTTTGAAACAATAAGTTTAGAATGACACAAAATTCAGGTTTTTGCCACTTTGCCAACTTGCATGCGCCCTAAAATGCATTTAGCGCACTCAATTTGTCGGAAGATTTCTCTGGCAATTGCGCAGCGACGTTCACATATTGACGTAAGAAAGCTTCTCCGGTTTTACTTATTACCGTCATCTGCTATTAGTGTTCTTCTCCCACACTCCTTAAGTCTTAATACAAAAAGGAGTAAAAATATAGCGCCCTGAAATTTTGTTCTACTTTCAGATTTTTCTAATCTGCTTTGTCAGCAACTACGCTCGTCTAGTTGGCTGTCAAGGATCGATAATTTTCATTCAACATATGACCAAAACCTTCCACACCTGAAGTCTCCCATAAGGCAGCGATCGTGTTTCCAATTCGGAGGAATTACGTCCTGGCATTTAATTTTAATTTACAATTGGTTCTGAGCAATTTGACATATACTTGAGGAGACAAAGGCTCGTGAAGAGTGACGGATGTTGTGCATCGATTATGCATGGCATGGCCATTGAAACAATATATGCAGCTAGGAAGACAAAGGGTCGGGTAGGAATGTCGTGATGTAATGACATGCTAAGTTGGTCATCAACATGCTATGGTGAGAATATAAGTCTAATCATAGTGCGCAACGAAAAGCGCACAAAATCTCTCCGCTCAAATGGAAGTCAGTAAGTGTATATTCAATAATTGCAAATCGTAAAATACTGGAAAGTATTCAAGGATGATCATGGGTACAGGTGATGGGTGCAGAACGTACGACTAATGGGATCATGTTGGCGCACATCAAGAGACTATTTAAATTGCGAGTATAATCGCGTAAAAGATAATATCGTGCCGTAGATAGATTTAGCAAATCTACACCTTCCAGTGCAATATATTTTCACGTTTGGTGGGCGAGCTAAATCTTAAAGTGCTCTATGAATCTGATTGTATAACTTTCCGAACAGTATCAAGATAGATGAAACTTATTTATAGAGTTTGAATGAGGGAATTTCCTTACCTCATTTGTGTATTTGCAGTCATATCCACACAACAGAAACACGATGTTGCTGCAAATCGGGGAAGTTATTGAATCTCCACATACGTATTCAGCCGCCAATTTTATTATGGTGTAAGATGGAAAAAATTCTCCGTGTCCAAAAATTTCAAAAAAATCCGATATGATATTGGCGAAGGGAGCCAATAAGCGAATCGGTGACTCAATATGTGTGACGTTCGTTACCGGTCCCAATGCGAAAAAATGTGCAATTTTCGAGCGAAGTTTCACATCTTCTGACAATTTGGCGAACGCAATCATGGTTCCTTGGGAATGGCCTGTGTAATAAAGTTGAGGTTGTGAAGTCACATTCAAGACGTAATCAATACACGCTGGAAGATCAAACTCGGCCATTTCATCCCATGTAAAGTCCCAAAATTGTCGCGAAGTTGGTGACAAAGTTTCATGAGCTCTGGAATATGTACTTCCTCGACTGTTTCCGAGCCAAACGTCAAAGCCAGCATCAGCCAATAAAAATGCGAAGCTCTCATTTCCTGGGTTATTTATCCAAGTATGAGCACTGTCCAACAGCCCATGTTGAAGGAACATTACCGGGCGGGGCTTGCCTGAAAGTAAAAGAATTATTGTATACTCCTTTATCATATCCGTCTGTGTAATTATTTGTTATATATCGCACCTGTATGATGATCTTTCTTTCTGCCTCCAGGTATTCGGAAGAGTGTAAGAATATATCCATCTTTTGTATGAACACGATGCGTTTCACATGGATAGCCGTACATTTTGATAATTCCTTCCTACAAAACGAGCAACTCAATTATTTGCTATTGATTTCACAGCATTTTATAATTCAATCAGCTACAAGTTATTGCACCAACGGGAAGAATTAGAAAACAGTGGAAGAATGAATCGGAGCTAAAAAATTGTTTCGAATTTGTTGTTGAACAGATTCAAGCTAAAAAGGTACCGCAAACGAGGGTGCTTGCGCATAATATACTCAAAGAAAGCTACCAAATTAAGTAAAAGCAATCGAGTGATGCAAACAACCAATTACGAGTACATCAAGACTCATGTTATAAATCAGAAAACATCGTCTTCAGGTGCAAGTGCGGCTGTATATTTCTAGTTCCTATGAATAAATTCTGACTTTTGAAACTTCGAAGAATGTTGATAACAATGGATAATTATGTTTTTAAGCTAACTACGAGTGTCTCTCCATCATGCCATTAACAAAAATGTAGCATACAAGTACGTAGTTGATACGTAGATCAAGAAGAGAATTCTGCCTGATGCAAGTGAGAAAATATCGTGTTTGGACAAATAAATCATAATCAAGAAGAAAGACATGACTTTAAAGGTCTCTTCAGGGGAAGGAATGATAATTCTGTTATATTTAATCTAATGGATGCACAAGGGCGTGTTCGTTGTGTTTGGGCATTCGATTGCGATTCTGCTCAATATTTTCGACGTCTAAAGACCCAATATGACAACGTCGTATATGACAAAATCTTCGCACCTTCGGGTGCTTCTTCACAACTTATTCCTATCAATAATATTTATGCAAATTTACCACTGAAGGCTTAAGTAAACTCACCGCATTAAGAAATATCTCTGGGTCATGATGAGTCGGAGCAGGCCATATATTGGGACAAACTTCATAATTTGCATTGTATTCACCAATTTGCTGATTATTGAGATGTGTGTATTGTCGTAATTGCGAAAATTTCATAACCTTTGCATTGATGAGGATTTGGAGGAGTACGCAGATCAACCAAATTCTCAAAATAACCATCATCTGCAGCAGAGAAAGAATAGTACAATTTTCCACCTTTATCTTGGCGTTAAAAGTAGATGTACTGTCATGAATAATTGCAAATATAAGGTGGTATCGGCTCTTGTTATTGATAAACAAATGATATTTGTTTAAGTATTGTAATCTATTATATAGAAATAAGCAATTAGCATTAAAGTTCATCATATAGTTTTAACACGTACATAGTTTGATCATGCATAAAATACTTCCTGAAAAAATAACATAAAAGTACTTTTGCATAACAAACTTTCGATTGCACAAAATGTTAAAGAATAAGTAGCATATTTATAATAAAAGCATTGATTCGATATATTTTATATTTTTCGCTTGAGAGTCGCTTGAGAATGGCCTTCGTCGTCGGCCGAAAGATCTCGAGCAAATAACTTGCATTTTCAAACTTGTCGATCAAAAAGTTGCGAAAATCTCTAACCTGAAAACATATTTTATGTTTTATTACTCTCATACGTGTATGTAGCATCAAGCCAAATCAAATTCACAGTGAGGATGTACAGGAAGTAGAACAGAGTCAACACATGCAGATAAGGTATCATATACATTTTATCATATACAGGCAAAGGAGGAGTCACAAAACTCATTTTTTAATGTAGAAAGTTGTACAGACTCCTCTTGAAATTCCGAAGAGATATCGATTCAACAATATATCCCGGGAGAGAATTCAAAGCGTCGATTACAAGCTGCGAGAAAAAATATTTCCGAGCTTGAACCCTCAAAGAATTCTTAAAGACCTTCAGGTCATGTCCACGAGTCCTTGAGTGGCAGAATTGAAAAAAAGTTCCAGGATCACATGGAGAAAGGGAATGAAAAATTTTGTATCTGAGAATCAGGTCAAAAGCACGGCGACGAAGTTGTAGGGTAGGTATTCCTAGGATAGCGTGCTGTGTAGGGTAGGTAACCGTGCTGTGGAGGCCCAGTAGTCCAGGGAGGACATGGTGAGCATGGCAGGTTAAGGACGGGGCACTACTTGGAATTGGGAGGCTACCGGAATAGGATCGGGTTGGAAGGGTCGGGATGTGTGAAAGGGGTGGGGAAGTGGAAGAGGGGATGTAACACATCATGGAATGTGTGGCGGGGAAGGGATGAGGGTCAGTTTGGGGCTGGGTTGGGGTGTGCATATTGGTAATGATGTCTTTTCTTTGTTCCAGACCTCGGGAAGCGTTGGCGTATTGGAAATGGTGAGGCTACGACCGTAGACGATCGACAACAACGCCATCAACAGCAACACTCCCTAATCTTTTACTCAAAACATTTGTTAAAATGTTGCAAAGATTACCCTGAATACCGAAAGCGCGCAATTGGGACAGTAATTTTTGGTGTGGTACTGTGTTAAGGGCCTTCTCAAAGTGAAGGCATACAGCATCAGTCCAATTGCTACGGTCCATATAAGAAGTGATATCTTCTAAAAGCTCGAGAAGCTGGACACAGCAAGCTGAATTCGAGCGGAAACCGAATTGGGAATTATTTATTAAGAAATGCGCATCCCAAAAACTGCCACAAACTATCTCTGATTGCGCTTTCAATAAGTTTGGAGACTGTGCAAGTAAGACTGGCCGGACAATAACTAGCCGTCTGTTTACGACTTCCTTTCTTACATATTGGAATAACATGTGCATTGTGCATGCATCCAAATGCTTGGCAGAGAGTCAATAGCAAAAAAAAGAAAGAAACATGTGTGATAATGGAGGAATCAGTAAAGCAGGAGATTCCTTAAAGCAGACGCATGGTAGACCATCTGCACCAGGAGACGTGAAACTCTTACCTTTGGAAAGATGTGATAATATCTTTTCCGGTGAAAAGTCAACCGTGGAGATGCATGGGTAAGAGGGAGTCGGCAAATTAGGTAAGAGTATAAGATTCTTTGGTGAAAACACTTTGGTAGAATTCCTTAAAGATATAGGCCATCCTTTTAGGGTCATAGACAACAACATCGGTGAAGGGATCTTTTATCGGACCAATATTTGAGGAAGACCGCTGTTTAGACTTCACTTGTTTGAAAAAGAACTTGGAGTTATTGCTACGTGCTAGGGAAGCTTCATACTGTTTGTATTTCGAGAGCGTCATTCTTCTCCCCGGGATTAGCCAGATCTTTCAAACTCTCTCCTCAATTTATTAAGTTTGCAAATGTCTTGTGAAAGCCAAGGAGGTCTAACAGTTGCATGTGGACGCTTCAAAGGGACCGAGGAAAATAGTGCATCCTTAGTAGTTGATACAAAAATGAATAAATTTCGTCTGCATCATCAGACGAGAACAGAACATCCCAATTGGCCGGTTGAAGAACCGAACGATATAGATTCCAGTTCGCTTTATAGTAATTGAAGAGGGGACTTTGTACCTTAGAAAATATAGAAGGGCCCTTAAGTGATATTTTTGCTAGTTTCTTATTATGATCAAAAGAATTTAGAGGCTCAATGATGTCAACTCGTGAAATGAGATCTGGCGGGGAAGAGAAAATCAAATCCAGAGTATAATTCTCACGAGTGGGTTCAAAAACCTGTTGATGAAGACCTGCACGCTTCGCGACGCAGTCGCTGCCTCAGTGCATTAAAAAGAAAGTAAAAGCAGCCAGTGCCAGTGGTTTATATCTCGGAGAGTGATAATACCGTAGACGGAGTATCTCGCAGCCAACCAGCTCGTCTCTGCGGTTCAACTGTGGTCTCCTATCTCTAATGTAGCGAGATTCAGCCAGACGATTTTCAAGAGGTGAGTTATGCTTGGCAATGATATTGAATGTGGAATCGAAAATGTCAAAGTTACTGTCGTGGTCTTTTATCGAATGTTCGGAGAGGGCACTAGTATTATTCTGCAAGCGTAAACTGCGTTCATGCTCCTCGAAACGAATTTTGAAGAGCCTATTAGTTTCCCCAATATAACTTTTGCTACAATGTTTACAAGCAAATTCGTAAACGACAAAGCGCGCATCGCAGGCACAAGGATTGTCGAGAAGATTACACAGACTACAGTTTACAAGTTTTTTAGCAGATTGTTTAGAAAAGTATTGGCTAGTGGTTTTATTAGGTTTGCTTATCAAGGTTACAGGTAGTTGTAACACTGTAGTTGCTTGTAGGACATCGAACAAGCAAAACAGATTTTCAATGGATTTGACATAAAAATCATAAAATCTGGGGGAAGGTACGAAAGGATTTTGTCATCGTTGGAATTTCATTCAGAGAACTGTCGGTGAGGTGGGTGATTATTTCATTCCACTAGAGAATGCCATCAGAAATCTGTTCATTCCCGCGATCACAGGTCGTCCAGTATCGGACTTAGAAAGAAGAATGCTTTCACTTCCATCGAGATTTGGATGTTTGGGAATCACTAATCCTGTTATCTCTTCAGATAGTGAATATATAGCCTCTACGATGATGACTGCATCATCAGCTGATCTTATTTGTAAGCACCAGGAAACATACGAAAGTCTCAACATAAAAGACATCGAAGCTTCAAAAACAAAGATGAAAGATGAAAAAGATGAATTTTTTTTAAAGGAGAATTCGACAACATCAACAACAGTTGTGATGAAAAGCAGAAAGGTGCACTGAGATCAGCCAGTGAAAAGGGTGCAAGTGCATGGTTCACCGCTTTACCGATAAGATCTCTGGGATATTGTCTCAACAAGAAGGAATTCAAAGACGCCACTCAATTACACTATTGTTGGATAATTTCGGACATTCCCAACAGATGTGCTTGTGGTTCAAAGACTGATGCATGACATGCTATAAATTGCAAAAAAGGAGGATTTGCATCATTAAGACATAGAGTCCTACGAGACACTGAAGCTGAACTTCTCCGGGAAGTAAGCAAATATGTCGTTGTAGAGCCTGAACTAATTCCAGTGTAGGGAGATTCCTTTATCCAATCCGGAAACTGTGACGATAGGGGAAGACTCGACATGTTGCCAAGGGGATTGTGGGAAAGGATGACGAAAACATTTTTTGATGTCAGGGTGACAAATCCTAATTCAACAACATACCAAAATAAAAGTTTAAATCAATTGTTCAAACGACACGAGGAAGAAAAGAAAGTTAAATACGAAGACCGAATCTTGCAATTGAAAGAAGTTCCTTTATGCCACTTATCTTCACTACAACTGGAAGTATCGGACCGATGGCAACTATTTTCCATAAAAGATTGGCTCACCGCCTCTCCCAAAAAATTCATGAGAAGTACTGTGACATCATGGGCCACATTCGCTGAAAGATCAACGATTCTCTAATAAAGAGTGAGTTGATATCTCTTAGAGGTTACAGGGAAACGCCGTGACTCAAACTCCGCTATCAGAGATATCTTTTAATTTGATTCCCAAGTTTTCTCACTATGAGCATTTCTAGCTTTTACAATTCCTTTTTTGTTTTATACACTGACTGTTTGACTTATGTAACTCACACAATCAGTCATTGTTCATTGTTCTCATAAATATACAGTTATTATGTAGAAGATTTCATGGTTTGAATCGATTCTACCTTTGGAGAATGGGAACAAGTCTTGCAAAGATAGAGTCCAGGATCACCATTAACAACGGAAGAAAGTTGACGAATGGAAAGACCCAAACGAAGGTAATGCACCCACGAACGGCAGTAAGAGCATTCGATTTCCGTGGCATTAGAGGCTTAGCCACACCAACAGGAAAGTTCAGCGTGATTATCTGATACACGCTTATTCTTAAACGCTTTTCGTCAAATTCTTTTCGAAGACCTTGGCATCGCACAAAATTGCAAGAGTGAAGAAAACTTAATCTCAGCCTACTGAAATAGAACCCGAAAAATCTTGAGCGCTCGTCTGACACGCTTCCGCTAAACTACTCCAAGGCCTCAGCCACACTGAAAGCAAAGCAAACACGAGCGTCCCGAGCGTCTCGAGCAAACGTATGTCTGTAAGCTATTAATCGCTCTCGTTTGCTTTGCTCGCAGTGTGGCAGTCTACAGCTGCGGTAATGATGACTTTATATTTGCTGCAAAACGCTTTGCTCGGAAACGCTTAGAAAAGCTCGCAGTGTGGCTGAGGCCTAACTCTCTATCACTTTGCTGACTGCAGATGTTTGTAACATCACACTTTCACCGTAAAAATCGAACAGGGAAAAATTAGTTAAATTAAGCTTAGGTCAGTGTGCCAAATAAAAAGGGCAGATATGCCAAATCAACGGCAGCAAAACTAATAAGTTGAAGATTATATTTTAATCACAAAATGTGACTGCTGATAATCTATGTTACTGTGTACCGTCTTACATCAATTTTTTATCTGAAATCGATTTCAATATCAAGAAACAGTGGAATTTAGCCCAAAACCACTTGATTATTACAATACAAGCATAGCTTGTTTCGATAAAATTTGCCTTGATTCTCTCGTTTTTTGTGGTCGAAATCGTAATGTGATAATGGTTAAAGTTATGATATCAGAGATTGCATGTTCGACATTAGTTGAGCTGCTAATTTGATAATCACATTGTCCGCTCACATGTCAATCATGGTTACTTCTTGCATAACAGGTTTTGTCATATGTTGAATTTATGGAACTTTATTTGACCTACAATTCTTATCATAAATAATTGAAAAACAATTTAATTGTCTTGATAACTTCTTCGAACTGTGCTGTACATAATATGTTGACCTTGACTTAATCAATTAACTTTAACACTAAAGTTCTTGTAAAACTCGAATGTCCAATTGACATATCGCATTCGTTAATCACTGGTTTAGATGACCCCAGACATGTAGCTTATGCATGGGTGGTTTGTTCTTATAATAATCAAAATGCTTATTAGCGCGAAGTACAGTCTATGAAAGGTTATGCGGTTCTGATTAAATAGAGCACAAAATAATGAAATTTAAAGCACATTGATTTAAGTCTGCTCTCACTGCAAATCAATGCTTCCGACAGAAACGTACCCGGAAATGTGCTATGATGACTAATAATTAAATAAACTGATAAAACCAAATATTATGCAATGTTTCAATGACTGCTTCAACTGTCTGGTCCTTTTGAACTATATGACAATTTAATCGAATAAATTCTATTTATAAACAATTTGAGTGTTAGTAAACAATTGAATATGTTGCATGTAGAAAAAGCTGGATAGTGCATTATTGAAACTTGGCATTTTGATTTCCATTTGGATAGTATCAGACATTTAAACATACGACACCTGTTTTTCTGAATTGATAAATTTTACTTAAATTTTAACTGAAATGAGAGATATTTCCATGGTGCCCTTTAAATTAAACACCGATTTCAGATTTAAAAATGAAAGTTTTGAGAAGCAAAGTAGTGAACGATTTTGAAGAAACAGAATTTTACGAAAAAGTGAAATTTCACGGAATTTCGGAGAAAATGCAGACACATGTACCGGTATGTGATTTTCATGTCAATTACAATTCACGTAAAAAAAGATTTTGTGAAGTAGCTGCATGTCATCAGATAATGCTACATAAGTTGACATGAGCTTGATTACTGTTATTTTAATTTTCGCTAGTAAATAATGTCAATATACACGTACATGTCAGCTTCGAAATGGACGTTCGTGATACAATGACGTCGGGAGTAAAAGGTTACTTGCAACGTCAGGTAATTTGTATCAGTAATTCCTATGGCTCTAAAATCTGAAGGGCGTAAGTTACACAGGAAGGTCATCCCACATGAGGCATCTGTTGAGCATGGCCTCATCCTTAACCATATTGATGATAATTGATACATAGTTGGCTGTCCATTTAGGTGGTGAGTAAAAGATAATCATAAGACGCGGACAATAGTGGATTGCTGAAAAAGATAAACATCAATAACTGTCGATTCCCGCCAACATTGAAAAAATCGTTCCTTTGAATGTTTCTTCGAATACATTCTCACGGTCTCGAGAGTGAGACGGCTGGTTGGCTGCCTACGTCAATGGCGATAAGAGCATCTTGCTCAGTATTTCATAAGCAGTATCATGAAATACACGCATGATTCCAAAACAACTGATCCAGCAGCGTGTGACTATTTCAGAAAAAACTGCTGACGACTTGGTGACCGAAATTTGATTCTTTAACACGCATGTCTTCCATCAAAATCGGCACGAAATTAAATTTTTGGGTGAGAGAGAACCATTTTGAATTGCCGTAAGCGTGGTCATGGTGCTATGCAGTGCCGACATGCAAAGTCGGCATCCATGGTTTGAATTAAAGGAAAAACCAGCTTAAAACCACGAAAGAAGCATCGTTTTTTTAAAGATGTTAAGATAATTTTTTCAAATATGCGGACCTCCGCAATGCAATTCTCATCTGTGTAAATAGAACTTAAATTTGCCTCTCTTTCATGATCATAGAATTAAGCTGAAAGCTCTTCCGTAGTGCTAGTCAGAGGAATAGTTTCATATTGATATTTGAAAAATTGCTTTCACTGACTCGGATCAAAAATGAGGTTTTCCAAGAATGAGATTTCATCATAATATCAATAAAATTCTAGCATAAAAATTCTTCCTCAAGCAAGTCGTTTAGGAGACACTCGACACACACGTAGTGGAATGCTACCCATGTGTGTGATGGATGTCTGGAAAACTCATGGCACTTTACAAGTATCATACATCCTCACGTATCTCTTACATGCTTACTGTTACATTCCAAACTCTGTGATTTCAGATAATTTCATTTATGTCAGGAGTAGCCTACATATTGCGTTTAAGTGCTAAGACAAAAAAACTCATCAATAGCCATTTTTACTTTCATGACTACCTTCTGACAAACTTCTGAGAATATTGTAGCGCTTCCTATTACAATGCATTGCTCTCATCAAGGTTGGACCTTGGGTTTTGGGTCAACCTTGGGTAGGTGATACAAAACTTGGGTTTTCCATGAATGCGGCATATATGCAAATCAAGTTATAGAAAAAATAATATTTTGATTTGAATCTTATGAGAACTACAGTGCAAAAGCATGAAGTTCTGATTTTTTATCAAAATTCCACTCAATTCATACAATACTTCAAATACGTGTAATTTTAAGAAATACTAGTGGCTATTAGATGTTTCCTTTTTCGGGTTGACAATACCAAGCATCGAAAGTTTGTACATATTTTAGGGCTGTGGCTAGGGCATGAGCCGGGACCGGATCCGACAACTACGTGCGTGATCCGAGACCGATGGGTAATGCTCCGAGATCCGGTAATGAAGTTTATGCCTACAATTGTTCAATGATTACAATCAAATGCTTTAACTTAACTATTTATATTTTGTAGCCAAAAAGTACCACAATGATCTTCAATGCAAAGTTATAGGGGCCTATAACGGGCATAATCTGCAAAACTAGTAATCGTGAAATACTGATTCCTATTTAAGGAACTCTAGTCTAGACCTACTAGAAAATGAATATACATTTATGAGACAAGAGAGGGTCTACAGAAATATTTATAGCTAATTCGTAGTAATTCCTATATATGATATGCAGGCCTCTTCGTAGTTTCAAGTGAGTATTTTTGGTGACTATACACAATTAATACGCATTGCCATCATCAGAATTGGGGATCCATACAGACAAAGTTGTCAAAAGCACAATGGTAGTAGAGTAATCAGAATAATAAGTTTAACGAAGAATAAAAAGTGAATGCCTTCTTTACATGCATAATGAATATTTGAAAGTTTTTGGAGCTACTTTTAGGCCTAGGTTCAAAATGAACATAATGCGGAATTCAATTCAATACTACAAAAAACATAGATAAAAAACTAACAGTGAATTATTATGAATGAGAAAAAGGACCCCTCACCGATTCAATCTAGCTTTATGCTACCTTCTTTACCGTTTCAAATCATTTATGTCTTAGTCCCAAATTCCTTATTTTGATGACTGAAAGCATTTGAATAATATTGGGTAACATACGCTGTCCTAGTTATTAAAGTATAATTTAAAGCAATATTCCAATTCTTTGGTAGCCTCATACACAGTATGTGCACCATATATAACATAGAATTGACTTTTCATAGCAATCATTTGCATTTCAAAAATGGCACCAAATCTGGTGTCACAAAATATAAAAAACCGTTAACAAATTACAGAGAATTCAACTCAATTTGATTCAAAATTTTATAATACGAGTAAAAATAAACGTGTAAACTACCTAATAATTCCCTACAGGGTAAGTAAAACCCCTTAAGTGATTTTCCCTCGCTTTATACTGAATTTCGACAATTTGAGTGTTGGTCAATCAGCATCGAACTTGAAACGTTCGCAATAACTCACACGAACACTAATCATAAGCAATTTTTTTAATCGCCAAAGAAAGAAGGAATAGGCTTATAACAGCATATCAATCAGCTGTAATGAAGGTACTTATAGTAGAGGGAAACCTGCTTCTTTCCATATTAAAACTTAGAAGTACCAGTGGAATTCATTATACATGTATGTCTAATTCCAGTTCCAAACATAAACTTTTAGTTTGGTGGTTCAGGAGAGCAAAAAAAAGTTATAAAGTTATCGGATCATTTGCCGGATCATCGGGTCGGCTCGTGCCCATGATCCAGAGCCGATCCGATAACAGCTATCGGATCATGAGCCGAATGATCCGGTGATCCGATAGGAGCCCTATGTAGGGCCTATTTGCTGTAAACTAACATGCATTTTTTGCATTTGTGCATATTGAATTTTTTCATGCTTCAGACATTTTATATCTTCGCAGTTTTCACACCCCTAAAATATCTATGCATTCATCCCAATTTCGTATTCTAAATATGTACTCACTACGAAGCTATACTATTTATTAAGTCTGTTTATATTTATGAATGATAAAATGAAAGCAATTACTTTGTTATGAACAATGTGTAATTCAATCATGATTAAATCAAAATTTTTCAATTAGTCAATATAAAAGTATAGGCTAAATTAAAGGAAAGCTACATAACTTAATGCATGTATCAGCTGCAGTTTCCTTGGAGGTGATACAACGACTATTTGTTGCATCAACATTGCGTCTTCAGTGTCGGATGTTACTCAGCATTTACATTGACTACAAAGTCGTTTGTCGGATATAATTGGATGCCTGATAGCAGAAACTCGTGTAAGTTGGTGAACAGTTTTCAGATCACGTTCTCAATTAAGGCATTGAATAGAATGGAGTATACACAGGCATGTTGCTAGCCATAGACTATTTAGACATTAATTATCACCAGGCTCCTATTTTTGCAAATTATCGACGTCTCAGAATTTCTTGGTTTAGTTAAAAGCTGTCGCCCAAGCCATCGAAGAGAACCTTCAGGAGTAAAAATAAAATTTTTGTTTAATGAAGCAATATTGTGATGAAATTATCGTAGGATAAGAATTTTGCTCTATAGAAGAATCCTTATGTCAATACAAAACACAATGAATGCACACGTACTTCGTTTACTTGATTCTGGTCATTTATTGAAACTAGGGCTTGGGTTTTGACCCAAAACTGGTTGCAAGTTTTCCCCCATAATCCAAATAATTCCATGATTTTGAAATTTGAAGAGTAAAATAGCAGACCTTTTATAAGTCTTCATAATCACAAGATAATATCGAAATGAATGCGTAATTGATTATGAATTCCTTGCACATTTCATGATATCAAGACACAAATGTATAATTTTCCACACTCTATTGAAGACTAAATATCAAAACAATGTTCTGGAGTCTATTGTAGACGTTTGCGATAGTATAATTTAAATTAACATTTTTGCAACTAAAAAAACATAAAAACCTCCTCATAACGAAATAACATGACAATCAAAAAGGTTTCGTAATCAAAATGTTTCGTCATTGAATTAGTCATGAGTAATAGAAATGAATATACAATAACATGGTGCTGAGTGCAGGACTGGGGCGCTGAATTTCACTCGGCTCCACCCTGCGGCGAAGACTGTCATTCATTGAATTGCTGTGTAAGATTGTCCAGGAAATGTTGTAGATTGATATTTGATTATGAAGATCTGGATGTTGAAAGACTGCGGAATTACCCGAGAGCAATGTTCTCTAAGGCGAGTACGTATTTGTCTCATTGATTCCTCCACATAATTTTCATTGTAAACAATAAAGGTGATGAGGTAAACAATGTTCTTCACCTGACCAGATATCGGACCTTTGGAGACGCATGATTGAAAGCATTGGCAATTATGTGATATGTTTTTAACAACCATGGTCACATGATTACTGCTTCTTTCTTGGGAAGAAGATTCTAGCAGGATCTCGACATGTTTTAGAATGTTCTGAGTCGTTTGTACCGGACTGACTAAAATTGAATTCAGAGAAGTGCGCCTTGAAAGAAAACAATTGTTATTTGTGCCAACTTCTTACTAAGACAGGAAAAAAACTTGGTTCAGGAAAGGTCTCTTCCTTTGCTTGAGATGAAATGTCCTACTTGCAGAAAAGAGGGAAAATGGAAAAATTTAATGATGCTAAAACAATGAATTTCCTCCCCAACAATTCGGTTAACTGACTTAATTTGACCTCAATTAAGTCAAATGAGTCATAGTAAGTCAAGAATTTCAATTCCTTCTAACTAGGATGTCACATTTATTTGGAAAGTTGACTTCAAGAAATCATCAACAGGAAAGTACAACAAATGCACCAGTTGCAGATACAATCGAAGCATCAAGCCTTGGGTAACAGAGAAAAACTCAGGAGATGATTACAAGTTTTAATTTAAATTAGCACGAGAATCGCTGACGCTTCTGGCGCATAAGTCGTTATCAGCATAGTTAATCGGCTGCAAAGATTCACACGAGTCAATGAACATTTAGATTGAACATTAACATTCTAAATAAATCTTCTCTCTATTATAGAGGGTCAGTAATTCAGATACAGAAAAACAATCATCCAACTGAACAACAGATATTTATATAATATGGAATGGTTGAAATACTGCTATCAGAATTTGGGTAGCCTTCCTGTATATCGGTCTGTCAGCCTCTGAATTAGCATTCACTCTCAACGATTGTTCAAAAATGTCTGCATTATATGGCAACCAACCATTAAAAATATTAGATTTAACAATTCTACGCAACCAAGAATAGTTTGCAGTACTAGCATCTGCATGTAGATGGCATAGAAACTGTGCTAAGGTAATTAAATTTAGAGAACAGAGCTAGGTGTCTAAATACATTTAAACTGCTAAACTGTTTAGTAAATATATTCAATTGTGTACTAAAAAGGCTTGGTCTTTCAAAAGCAATTTCCATACGATGTTGTGTATAGAGGACTTTGCTTTATTGAAATATTGAAGGTGCAAATTGTACAAATGATTAATCATATAGGCGCAAACAAGCGCACGAGATTATCAGCAGAGGTTCCGAGATAATAATTATAAACATCAAGGCTCATATCAAGTTGGCTGTTCTTGGCAGACATTAAATGAAGAATTAGTAAACCTTCTGATTTTTAGGAACAGCATTTGTCTTTTATTTATAATACTAAAATTTTTACTCGGCAAAAAAATTTCTCTCCTCCTAAAAAGATAGATGAAATCCAATATGCACTGCGCACGCTGTAAAAATTCCTCTTTTTGAGTATGCAATCTACTTACTTCAAAAGGAAATTACAAAGTTTGTTCAGAAGATTGACAATATTGCAGTTCCGTTGGGTGTTCATCTTCTACAGAATTCCAACAAAGATCGAACTCCTAAAATGTCCTATGTGGTCTATTAATTTTCTTGCGTGGTTGATCCCCGCGCGCACCTACATACATACTCTAGGTAGAGCTGCTCGCCATATTAACTGAAGGATTACGGAGCACAAATAAACCATATCAACCGTATCTGGGCACAGGTTGAACTGTTGTCAATGTAGTTACAACGGTAATAGTTTTAAAGACCTTTCGCAGGCTCCCAATAGGTATGATCTAAATATAGTAGAAGCTTTGTATATAAAAATTTCAACCCGAATTTTGACAAACAGATCAATCACGAAGGTGTTTTTTCAGTTGTGAATTAATTTCAGGCGAGCACTTAACGGAATGAATCTTCTTAGCTAATCATGTCACCTGAACTTAGTTGCATGTCTCTTTGTCCATTCCAAAAAGCATATAATGTTTATTCTTATCACGTTCCCTACACTTTTATGAAGTTAACTTTTTGTAGATGTTGTACTATGTGATCAGGCTTGATAGGAGAAATCGATTTTAGCATCTTATAATTTTGTACGTTGAAAGACTTGCATTATAATTATTATCTAATGTTTTTTATTCAGTAATGGTTTCTAAGTATTTCTTTGGTGATTGCGCTAAAACGACAAGAAAACAATAGAAAGTTAACTTACATGTCTTAATTGACACTGTTATGGAAAACGTTTTAACGGCAGGCGTAGATGATTGTACATGTATTTGCTTTGCAAGGCAGAAAGCTCTAACATCACATCAGTCAATGCATTCTGATGGAGGGAATGGCATCGAAGCAAATCTGGTAGCCACACCTATCTCCCGCTTCCAAGAGTCCATCACCGGAGAACGCAGCCATTCGAAAGTCCAACCGTCTCTAAACCCTTACGTTGATATGGACTCTATTTTCTACGAACGAAGCTGTGTGGATGGGAGTTGCGATCCCATCATCACCTGCTACAATCGGAAGCGAACAACAAGAGCCATTTGGCAAGTCCTGTGATGACATGAAGAGAGAAAAGTGGTAAACATGGAAGTTCTAAAAATGTACATTAAGTGGCTAAGACAAAGTCGTCATTATCTCTTTAATTCTGGAAGACGACGAGAAGCTTTGGCAGCTATTTCAGCAGAGGTCACCGGACAAAGAAAGATGTCATCGTGAGTATGTAGTCCGAAAGACATCGAAACGAATCGAGTTAATTGTAAATAACAATTTTTACTTGAAAATCGCCCTATCCAATCACAAACTTTAATCAGGTATTCCTTTACCATGTATAAACACGTGACGCCTGATGATATCGGGCATCTGGTCAATATTCATGCATAACTTCATCGCCATATTCATTTGTAATATTGGCAAAAAATGATAAATTTCGACTCACTTTATTGGACCCGCTTCGCTGTGAGACACGGGAAACTTACTAAACACACGTGGAGATATCGCTAGACGCGTGGTAAATCGGAAAGACCATGTGGTGAGGAATTGAGGATCGTATTGTCGAATTTGAAGAGGCCACGACAGGAGCATAGGAATACACGGGGTCTGGGAATTACCTGGCTTGCTCAACATACCACACGGATAAAGACATCAAGATGTTCACAACGCATCCATCGGCAATTTTCCAGTAACGGTGTACTACCCTCATTGATATAGAAAGGTCTACATTAATGACTGTCCATCCTTTTCGGATATCTCAATTACTAACTGAATTGCAGAATGTGGCATCTTTCTGCAAATTTAGTTATCAATTCGTCTGAATTATCTACTCCACAGCAGCAGTTCGATTAGCAATGGACCCGATACCATAAAGATATATCCAAAAAGCAACATCTGACAATCACTTTTCGAAAATTGTCATATCGTCGACGCAGTGTGAAGGTAATTGATTTATCTTTACAAAATGCTGCAAATCAGTTACAACTTATCAAAATAACTGATAATTCGAAATATATTATTCGTACTGTATTGTGCAATTATTTGATATGACAAATATGCACTTTCACGCTAAAATTGAAAATAACAAAATAATAAGAATCATTAACATCACGAGAAGTTACAGACATATTAAGATGAAATTATAACATACTCACAAAATAAAGACATCAATATTTTTGACATTTACCGACAGTGACTCTGATTTAGCATGAAACATAGATGGCACAAACGAATGCAACTCTCGTGAAGTTGAAGCTGATGGTTGACAAAGTTTCCCGTTATGTAATAGAGGTTTAGGAATGTAATTATGAAAAGGATGGCATGGAAGGGCTTCACACTTTTTGAAAAACTTGCTCGCCCTTTCGTATTCTCTTGTTAGAAAACCGGGGAAAATGATCTATATCACAGAAATTCACACAAATTAATCGATGCCCTCATCGATGAAGTTTCTCAAGTTTGTCTTCGAGCCGGCGCTGTGGCCTTGTGGTAGTGTTCCCTCTGCGTCCGGGAGACCATGGTTCATATCTTGGTCGTGTTAAACCTAAGACTTTTAAAATAGGTACACTCTGTATTCTTGCTAAACACTCAACACAAAAAGAATGAGAGTGGGATAAATGACAACTCGGACATATGGAAGAAAGGTTCCGTGGCTAATGTGCTTCCGAGTATAAACAACGTTCATTTATTTATTTATTCGATGGTTTTCGGATTCGATAAGCAAACAGGGGAGCCGCGTATAAACGCAGGGAACAATTAAAGCTTCATATACGTACCATGATGATTAGTTTCCGATTGAGAATTGTCTTTAAGGTTCTGATGACAGACAGACGCTAAGAAGCTAGTTTGACTATTTCATTAAAATGATGTTTCCAATTTAGAACATCAGTCTAATAAAAACCCTGAATCTTAACAGTTTTCTGAGCAGGTATGTTACCGTAGCCAGTATTCACGGAAGTCTGGCAATGTTGAAATATCAGTTGACTAGACTTAAATAAGTTCAATATCATTCGGCGAGACTCGATCCAATCCTTCATAGAATTCAGAGTTTGGGGGTCACGACCATTGGTAACCGCTTCTATGAGAATCACTTCATCGGCGCAGATTACGATTTCCGAGTTACCAGATACAGGTAGGGATCCCATGAAGCATACAAATAAACATGGAGTGATTTAAGAGGACATTGTGAAGGATTTTATCGAATGCCCTTGATAGGTCTAGGCAAGTCAATTTTACAGCCACTACATCTGAACGGTCGAGGAATAGAGTAGCACTATCATGCATTTTCACAAGGGCAATTTCTGTGGAACCATGAAACCATGGAACCAAATTCAAACCATGAGTGGCAACACTAGCTCAAAACCTTTGAGAATCATTTGATGACATTGAACGACGGCGATAAGCCAGTAAGTGGAGCAGAGATGTCTATCATCAACATAGTCATGACGTGCTTTCACGATATAGTCTGTTTTAGCAAACAGACGTTAGCACACAGAAGAACCGCATGATGAATATTTGAGAGCGCTGCAGATTCTCTCGGAAGACTGTAATTTCAGAAAAGTGAAAATGATTAAAAATAGCGATGAATTTAGTTGTGAAGCACTTCTCAGAAGTACACTGTCATTAAGCATTTGTTAAAGACTCTTCGAAAATTATATCGTGGACTTGTCTACTATGGTTATGCAATCGTGAGACTTCGAATCTGTTCAGAAGAATTCTGAAATTTTCAACAGAGGCGCACATACATGCGGCTGCAATGAATCATTGTCGGAAAATCAATGTTTTTCAATGATCCACGATACTTTTCAATGAATTGAATGCAAATCTGCCCAAATGACAAGGTTGCTTCTGTGGTTATGCTAGGCATCCAATGTTTAGATATCCTGCTCGTGATGCAGTCTAAAAATTGTTTGAGAAAATGACACTTTGCTAAGGTCTGTACAACTTCATCAGTAAATTATTCCACAGTATCCGAAGAAATGTGTTCACACAAAACTCTGAAAATTAAAATTTATCGGCATTTGTATTGATTGCAGCAACAAAGAATAATACCGGTGTACTTAAGTCAATGACAACTGTTATTGCTAAATGCCAACCATTTTCTGGCTTGATAGACAGCGGAAGCAATCACTGCTTTCTTCATCCACAGACATTAGTAGAAAAACTTTCTGTCAAGTAAGTAATTCCTTGTTGCACGGGAGCTTCAATGACTTCGACGTAGTTATCATGCACTACACAAGGAGCATGTTATGTTGACAGAACACTAAAAAATCAAAATTGCCTAGCTTTTCAAATTCATGTTCTTCTAGAATTGTGTGCGGATGTAGTGTTGGGCAAAGACAGTCGCACAAATATGTCACAATTGAACATAGCAGAAGTCGCCCACCTCTAGTAGATGGGTGGATTTTTAGCACTCAATATTGAACCTCTAGGACTCGTCGCTAACGTCTCTGAAGCGATTGTCATCAATCCTCATTAGATTACAATCAATTACCCATTCAAAAATCAGATAATTCATATACTCGCGCAGCACTCGAAGCCAACGGAAAATTGCATTATTTCACAAGAATATCGTTTGGAAAATCGGATGATGCAGCCTGTTTCCAGAGGATAATGGATCAATTCATTTCTAATGAAGCTCTCCGAGGCATTTTTGCATACCTCGATGACAGCAACAACATGACGAAAATCTAATGCGCATCATGAGCTGAACAACGAAATCAGCATTCAACACAAAAAGGAAAAATGCACACATTATTCACACCGCATACAAATATACAAACATGTCACTTAAATGGAAAATTAGAACCAGGCCCTGATGGATTAAGTCCCTTGAAGGAATTTCCGATCCTTATGATATAAAGTCAATGCACAGAGTTCTCGGGCCATTCTCACATTATTCGAAATTGATCTTCGATTTTTTTTAAAACTCAAACCATTGCAATTGCATTGGCTTTCCATTCTCTAGAATCACCAACATTAAAAAGGTGAAACTATCTTCCAGATGCTCTACATGCGGTCCCGTCTCTGTTATGTTTGTTGGTTTCATAGTTTGTTGGTTGCACATCAACAAATACTACTCAAGATGAAATATTTTTTACTTCAAAAATCGAATTCAGGACGCTCAACTTCAGCATGGTCGTGACAGCGAGGTCCAAACTTAGCAAAACGGTACATTCAACAAAGAAAAACGGAACCTTTAGTAGAAGAGGCTTCGTTTTTCACATAAATCAAAGTTACCTTATACGCTTCATGGATCCATGAAAGATGATAGGATGTCCGAGCAGCATCCGCTATGTACAACACATTCAAGTGTACTTTGAAAAAAATGATCTTGACAATTCGAAAAGACTATGAACTACGGCTAATTTTTCATACTCGTAGTCATGAGATAGATAATTAGTTATGCGTGGGAGCGCATGACATGTGCGCGTCTGTGTTTCTCGAACTGGTTTTCCATCAAATTTGGGTTGCTTCTGAATATTCGTATTTGGCATCTATCGAGCTGTTGATCTCTGGTCTATGATGACAAGCATATGGTGACTTCGAACATGAAAGCATATTGATGATATGTTGGATTTACACATTCATCTGCTTTGCATTCTGGTCTATGATAATAGGCATATGGTGACTTCCAACATGAAAGTACACGGTGGCCCATATGTAGATTACTGGTCTTAAAAGCGTGTAGCTTCAAGTAGAACAAACATATTCTAATGCTGCATGTGTCATCTTAAAGGTTAAGACATCCCATATGTTCTCCAAAAATACATCTTGACTTATATTTTAAATTCCTTTTTCTATGTATGCTCTAAAACATTTTGCCATTTTATATAAAAGTAATTTTTTTATACCAGACCTCTTTGAAAGAGTAACAATGATCCACTCAATTATGTATATTATATTGTCCATTGAATGCGCAATCAATTCACATTCAAATTTCAATGTATAATCAATCAAAAAACTCATTGCAAGATTGAAGCGCGAGTCAGTGACATTTCTGTTCAATGATGAGTGAAATATTCACACCACAAGAACGTTTTCTAATCGCAGCCTGGTATGAGGTGTTAAGTTCCCCAATAATCGTAGAAAGACATTTCCGATGAAGATTTGTCCGTAGGTCAAGCGCTCCATCTTCTGCTACGATTAAGTCCATTCATCAAATGGCCTGCAAACATGGAACGCTTAAAGACCGAAGTCAAGACGGCAGTTATCGAAAACAGAAAAGGTAAAGTTAGCAAAGGAGAACTTTGCTAGCCACCCCAAAATACCAACAAGAAGAACATCTCGTCAGCTCGGTATTTCAGGGTCGATTGTGCAAAGGATTGTCTATCAAGACAGCCAGTACCCTTACAAACTCAGACAACTGCATGACTTGACCTGACTCAGATCCTCCTCCAGCGTCCAGCACATCACCCAGGTAACAGAAACTATCCACGGTTTTATGCTCGTCACTCTCAGTGTAACTCTCGTTTGTGTCCTAAGACCAATTGTATGCCTGTCAGTTTTTAGAGACAACTTGTAAAAGCATCACAATGCCGGTTCTTGACTTGCATCAGCCGTTTTATGTGATTGCCGTCTCATCCTCAGGATCATCGCATCGTTCATGGACGAGATTGTAATTGCAATGTTTTGAGGACATCAACAGCCGCCGAATAAAATTCGCGTGTAATCTCTTCCGATCCGCAGAGAGTTTGCTACATGTGCTCAACTTACGTCGTCTAGGGAGAAGTGGTCAGTATTATGCAGAAATGGCAATGACTTCTGAAAGGCAGCGACAGTTTCAGTTGCTCGCATCAAAATATTTAAACAGTATTCCTTAATGTATATGTTTTTTCACGATTTGCTTACTCTTTCTATGACTTATCGCTATTAACACATCATTTAAAAATTTGTCAAAGAGTATCTTCTGATTATCATTTCAGAATGAAAAACACCTTCTCTCACCATCTACAGCATCGTTGTCCAACTCATCTGTTGTGGGGAGTCTTACAGTTCCCTGGCACTTTTTGTACACAAAAGAGGTAAGTCCTGCTTGAAGACCATCTTTCACACCACTGCACTTGTTATGCACCCAACAGTAACACGACGTACAGAGACGACAGTTTGAACCAACACCTTATATAGCTGCCTGAATTCACAACTTTGCCAGATCCGGTGTACGAAACCATGACCGTCGACTTTGTAAGGAATTGATCTGAATCATATCGATATATCTTCGGATGCATTGCAAAGATTTCTAAACCAAATGGGATTTGAATCACTCTTATTGGTTCTCTTAAACATCCGTTCTGTTGAGAAAGGGCTAAAAAATGAATGTTTCATCATCCGGTCTTGATGGTCATACACCTCTATTTCTCAAAATTGCAGCCTTGGTCAGTGCACCATCTTTAACTTCAAACATGAATAGTTTCTTGAGAGTTGGTAAATTTCCTCAACCATGTAAGATCTTAACCCGTGCACAAAGAAGGTTACGGAACCCGGAGAATTTTCGCAAAATATGCATTTTGCTAGCAACTTCAAAAATCCTCGAATGTCATGTTCATTACCTCCTTGCTGGTCTTTTGAACAGAAATTGCCTTCTTTGCGCCAATCGGAATTTCAGAAATTTCATTCATGTAAGACCAGTCTGACTTATGTTTGTGCAAGACCAATTGATTCAAAGTTTTCTGAAGAGGGAAGTTGTTGGCATTGTGTGTCTATAGTCAGTGTCTGACTCAGTGCCTCACTCCATTCTGTCAAGAAAGTAAATATTGTGTGTTATTCACGATAACTAGCCTTCATTCCATGAAAGCAATTTAAACAACCGAAGCCAGATTGTATATGTCGATAAACCTTGCTGAACAAGTATGCCAATCATATCTAGTGTGCCTCAGGAGCGGGTCCTTGGCACTATCGACATTGACTTCAGTCTGCTACCAGTGTTATTTAGACTGCTTCAGAAAGTGACTTTTGTGTTTATTTTATTTTTTATCTCACCTCTACATTGTATGTATCACTTGTCTACTGGACGACACCGATGGAGTGCCAACTCCATTGTGCCAGTTCCTCGAGGTTAAAAAATCAACATCATTAATGATATTGATCAAGCAAATTGAGTCATTGTTAACTGGACATAATCTCACTCTATCTTATTCAAAGGTGAGCTCAATAGAAGGGGACTTGAAAACTTTTAACAAAAGTAAAAATTCAATCAATCAAAGTGAGAAAAGAGAGTCTAATCAACATTATTTCGTAGTTGCTCCTCGGATATACAGGTAGGTGATATGCGACTCTGACTATAAAACCGCCACAAAAGTTTTTAATTGTTCTTGAACAACGCCGTAGCCAGACCAAGTATTCAGAGGGATCACCGTGATTTCAGGGTTGTAGTATGGGATGGAAACTGACTATTTGGTCCAAACCCACAAGAAATCACGAATATTTTGTGTTACTTTTTGTTTTTAAAAATATCTTCAGCGACAACTTATTGATGCGTGAAATTAGAACATGATGAATGTAGATGTTGGACAGAACCATCAGGTCGGATGCTAGTTTGTCGACAAATTAATCATTTTTTTAATTTTTCTGGATGCCAAGACATGTTAATATCTGATTATGAAATTTTTACCATAAGATTTTTTAATGTTCGCGCAATTTCTGTACACATGTATCTCAATCTCAGGGGGGGGGTTGGGACCCCTTGCCGGGCCCCCGTGGCTGCAGGCCTGTTCCGAAAACCTTTAAAATAACACATTGGAAAATTGTCTAGCACCTTATTGTACGCATTGAGCTGTATTTATTAATCATTTAAAATGTTAGATCGAAATTATTCGTTGAAGACAAGTCTCCTCAAAATATAAACATATTATAAACACGTTGTTGAAAATCTATCCTCTCCTAGAAAGGTGATATATACTACAGTTGATGGGTGTCAATTTTCTAAGTCCAATAGTCTAAATAGTCTGTGTGAAATAATGATGACGGTTAGGCATTCTCGGCAAAGTCAGTGGGATCCCAAGAACTTATCGTCAATTAAAAATGTAATTTTTGCTCTCAAAACACCTATTTAGCTAAAGATCACAGCTTTCTGGTATTCCCATTAATTGAACTAGAATAATCTATACTTATCGGCACTCGCAGCCATAAATAAATAATTCCAATAGTACTTTGACTAGCTCTATCTCCGTAGATAAGCGTAGTTAACTACAATCAACAATCTTATATACCGATTACAGCTGATGTAATTAAAATTTATCCCAGTATAACAGATTTTCGTCAGCGTACTTAAATGGCAAAAAGAAAGCGACTTTTGACACTAAAATGATACTTCTATCAAAACATGGCAAGACAACAGATTTTGTACATTCTAGTTTATTATCATAATTTTATTAGACTAGAACCAAACTTTAGTGAAATTCTTGTAGTGTCATCTCACTTCAATGAAGTCATCAGACACAAATAACAGATAGTCGACGTTAGCGGAATATACTCTGAAAACCTCACCATGACTTTAAGTCGAAATTTCATGAAGAAACCATTTTTTTCATACCAAAGATAACTTTCTTTTAGGCAATTTTAGTGCGATTTGACGCAAAGAAAGTGTCATGAAGCCACTTTAGAGGTTGGTTAGATGTAAAGAGGTTGCTATAAACAGTCTGTGGTTATAAACATACAAAGTTCTTGTTATCTGCTTCTAGTCAAAAAACGTCGTCCAGATCATCATAAGAGAGCTTCTGCATTACACGTGTCCCATGACTAGCTGATTTCCTGGATTTTGCAAAAATCATTTGAGCATGCGTAAATTCTGTTATGATTCTGAAGTTATACACAAAAAACCCTCGCGTAAACCTAGCCTGACTTTGCCTACTTGTTTCCTACAGTGTTGTTTGCATGGGAGCGCTGAAGTAGCTGCTGTTTCAAAAATTTGACTTTGATCAAATAGTATTGATAAACACATAGACATCGAACATCGGCCACTAGGCCTATACCAGACAGCTATTATCCGCTTCATTATCGCGGGAAGGTCAATTGGTAGACATACAGTGTTTCATCCTCTTCTTTGTTTTAAACCATCAAATTTCTTGTCCGTCAACTCAAATTATCGACAGTTCTTGGAATTGTGAAAATCCAATTCATCAAAATTATTCATAAGATATTCAATTCCGTGGATTATATTCAGACAGCATATCTCTAAATGATACTGATTATGCATGAGATAAGTCGGACACAGTTGTCAAGTTCTGTCTTACTCGCATGACTACTTTCTTTTAGACGCAGCTTTCCCGGTCATCATCTGACTGATGTGGCTATACTGCCATTAGGCCCACAACAAGATACATGTCGGAGTTGGTATTGGTGACGTTGATTTTTATTGCTTTGTCTTCTACGTTTTTCGTAGAAATTTTATGAATTCTCAAGCGAATCTAACTCATTTTCTAGATAAGCGACTGCGAAACATTCAACATTATTAAAAATCATTTTGCCGCTTCAGTGCCGATATCCATGGATAAAGCAAATCACATGGAATCTGTATTTTTTAGAAATGACGCACAAACATCTTGCTCATGGCGTAAGTATAACAACATGCTTCTTTATAATCTTGCTGAACTGATGCGTGCCATGCATCGATGTCGGTGCAGCAATCGGCCGCTTTAAGTGCTCTAACCGAAGAGTAGAAGCTGCAAATTGCATACCACAAACATCAGATGATGGATCAATATCTGATGCTTGTGTGCCACCCAAGTGCCAACAATTCTTTGCACATGGAATACAATATTCTACAACACCTTAGTTGGCATGTCGATAATGCTTAGCACAGCCAAATATCTAGACTCGTCTTTGCGAATGTCGGATGAGTCGAACAGCCGCTCTATTCCGTCGTCAGGAAAAGAAATACAAAAATACACCCAAGTGCCAACAATGCTTTGCACATGGCATACAATATTCTACAACACCTTAGTTGGCATGTCGATAATGCATAGCACAGCTAATTATCTAGACTCCATTCTTTGCGAATGTCGAATGAGTCGATCAGCCGCTCTATTCCGTCCCCAGGAAAATAAATACAGTATATGAAATTAAAATGGAACAAGCACTTAAAACTTTGTAGGATATTCGGCTGCATTTGTGGTAACACAGATTATAGAGCAATCTGCAGCAGATAGTAGCCTTCAGGCCTATATATTTTGGTTTGCTATGGATGTCACACTTTTTAGCTTCAAGCAGATCCTCGAACTTTGAATTGACAGCAATTAATAGTATATTATTCAAGGTTAGCTATGTAAGATTATTTTTAAGTATCGGCAAATGATGTAGGACCAATTTGCGTGAGACAAACCTGATCCATGAAGTGGCTGCACTTTTGTGTTTACCAAAACCATTTGCAGCAAAAATGTTATCGTAATGTAAATATGTCGCAGTTAATCAACAGCCAAAAAGCGCACAATATATATTGTTGATTTAGTCGCAGTTGATGTGTAGCAATTGGACAAAAGGATCATCATTAGAATGCGCTTCATGGGCTGCAAATTCCAAATAGTATTCCTCTAAGAAATCAAAGGCCCACCTTGCGTAATTTGTTGTTGAAAATGGACGATCATCTGACGCCGTCCTTCTCTTAGTATGATTTCAAGATCAAAGCGCATAATAAAGTTGACATCAAGTGTGTATATTAGATACGCGTAGATTGCTTCAATGATACACAGTTTAGCTCACCATTTGCGGAGTTCATTGCAGCCGAACAAAGTCGTAGAGAAACTTAACGCTGTGACAGAATATAGCGCTTATGAAATTCTCCCCCATTCAGCCATGTAAAGCTGCATTTTCAAGTTCAATATAACAAAAGCTCTCAATCTACTTTCACTAACTCAATTTCTGAAAATTAACTATAAAATGATGGAATCGTAAAAATTAAGTGTAGGCTTGCCCTACTAGCGGTCGTGAATATGAAAAAAACTCGTTCAATCATCAAATTTATTCAATTGACTGTATGAACAGCTTTATAACAAATTGATACTTGATACTGTACACCTTTTGGAAAATGGAACAGAAATTTGACCGATACAATTGTGTAGTAGATGTAGCTATCAATCACTGTCACTTTCTCCTTCACTATTACTCGACCGTCTTCGTGGAGCAGGTGATGATGCATCTGAAAAAGTTTTAGTAATTGATGATGATAGTACATGTGAACGGAATATGAGCAGTGTTAGTCATCACTCATCACTAATTGGATGGAAAGTCCAGCAACACAAAATAAACCTGTTGTTGTTGTTTTACCCGGCTACGTCCAGAGGATAGGTGGCTTCGCATAAAGATAATACGAAGCGACATCCAGTAAGCTTATGAATGCTTACTGCTGGCGAGGAGGAGATGACCATTCCGATACCACCAGGGTGCTGCCACACCCAAGAAGAAGATGTTCACACAGGGTGAACAATATTGACCGGGGGAGGCAGCAACCCCAATGGTCCAACCGCACACTTTACCTCCTGTTCCAAATATTAAACCTAGAATGCTCCCAAGCTACTATGAAGTCTCTCCACTTGCTAAGATATCAATAACACAAAAATTACAAGCACACGGTGTCCACGATTTCTCGAGGCTGAAATTCCCGCGGTTATTAAAGTCAGTCGATGTAAAATGCTATCTACGATTGTCACCTGATAGTTTTTACCAGGTTGCCAATTTAGAAAGACGAAAATGCAGACTATGATTCATTGATGAATCAAATAATGGAACCAGAGTTGTTTCAATCGTCATACAGAGCCCTATTACTCACTTGGAAATAATCGCTGCCCACCAGGATATGATTTTGACTTAAGAATACGATTTGTTACATATGATAATGCGCTAAAAGTCATAATTTTAGCGGTCAACTCGTACTCGAGCCATGAGCATGAAAGTATTCAGCTTGAGCTTATCACTCGGAAATGTTTTTATATATTTAAAATATTAAAATATACGGAAAATGTTTTTAATGGTAGTAAGATAACAGAATCGATGTTTTGCGAAAACACGTATGCATCGACTCAATGATTTCAACTCAATTTCCTAATCAATTCTTCAATTAAACTGTAATAAACAATTAGCGCAGACTGATCAGCTTATCTTATTTATATACTTTAGTCAAACTGCGCGAATAGCCCTCATCAAATGCTCTATATGGAGCACCGTGAAGTACTCAGTAAATGTAATTTCTTGCGAATTAATTTAAGGAATTGCCCTCATATTGAAGCTTTGTGCTAGTCAGGGTACCAGGCTAAGATGTACTCACTTGAGGAATGGTGGTCCGATCTCCTTGGAGAGGGACTATTACTGTCGCTGCCATGTGGTCCGGGAGATAAGGATCGGTCATTTTGAGGGGAAGGAGAAAATGAGGAGGTTCTTCGAGGAGCCCGAGACTCTGATTGGCGAGAAGAGGGACTGTCACTGCTTGCATCATCTGACCGCTTCTTAACCGCAGCGATTTCCTCAACCGCTATGTCATTCGATGATGATGAGTCCTTCTTTGTTCGCTTCATTGAAGCTAATGCTCTCTTCCGAAGCGCAGCTTCATTGTCACTGTCTTCCTTCAGCTTCCCCGATGCTGGTTCAAAATCCTGATAAGGCAAAAAACAGATCCTGGTAATTGAATAAAATTTAGTAATTGGAATAAATTAGGCTGAGTGGATTCAATAATTCGGTCATTGGAATTTAAGTTATCATATTGGCTAGGTCACTCAATCAAATAGCTAAGTCATTCGATTTAACTGTCTACTCACTCAACTTCGTCATTTTTTTGGATTTTTAAGAGTGAGTTTTCACTATCATTCGAGCAAGATCGCCCAAAAATCCACGTGAACAACCAAAGGGTGAGATGTTTACCGCATATTCATGTGATGGGGGTGACTGAGTCAAAATATGTATGTACTAATAGGCTTGTAGTGAAAAATTGTATTATATGGCGCACTTCCACACAATTTCAAAATAAAGCTGTAATATGGTCAAAATATTGAAGACCACAGAATTAAGTGAAATAAACGATGGATCAAATTGTCATGTAACATATGTGCGGCTGGTGGGACATGCATTTGAGGGGGAATGTATAATAATAAATAAAACCCAGTAAAATCCATTTAATCAAAGTAGCGACAAATTCTTCTTGCATGCACAACAATATTTACGAAAGTTAGAAATGTATTTTCTCTCATACACAATATCTTCACGAATACATGATGGTACACATTCTATTACATGAGTTCACGTGAAACATTATGGATTCTTCGTTATTGTACGAGTACATGTAAGCTGCCGCAATCATTGCCTGCATATTGAGCTCCATTAAATTTTGGTATGCAGTTTTCTTCAAGCAGAATCATCAACCGCTACATCATAGCATTTATCTGGGATTTGGCGTTGCCGCATGAAACGACTTAATTTCCATCAACGATAGTGGACATAAATTTAAATCACTATCAAAAAGTCGCTAAATTAGTTTTTGCTATTATGCTAGTATATAGCTAATATATATTTGAGACCAATCGGTCGTCTCTAGTGACTGACGCTTGTGTGTTTATATAGCTTTTGTAGCTTATCACAACTTTCCATCATTGGACAAGTACTGCAAATGTACTGCATCAGTTCTTAGAATTTTAACATTAAAATTTCAGTAAAAATTAACCGGAACTGTTGACCAACTACCTCAGGAGTCCGGCAAGGTTGCGTAGCTGCCCCCAACCTGTTCTACGTGGTAATTGACCAATGGTTGCACGATGCACTGGATGGACCGCTGCGACAGTCTCAGCGTACATTTTCATTCATGATTTACTGTCTTGTGCTATGCTGACGACGTTGTGATCTTTGCCTTTATGATCAACACTTTGGCCGATGCGCTCGTAATGATGAATGACGAGAATTCTCCCCTCGTACTCTATCAAGTGGGTGATGACCAAGGTGCAATCGATGTCTGACTTCCTTCGACATCCTCCGAACACCATCCCGATCATTGGGAGAGGGTAGAAGTTGACGATTTTGTCTATCTGGGATCCCGTATCTCCAGCAGCTGCTCGTTCATCCGGAAATCATAAGCCGTTTCGACCTAGCCCGCAGAACCTTCGGCCGCCTTTCTCGCGTCTGACGAAACAACAAAGTGTGCCCGCAAACTACAATCAGGATCTTTGATACTTGTGTGCTTCCGGTTCTACTACTATATGGCTACGAAACTCAATGCCTCCGTCAACACGGCATCTCGTCTAGACGCCTTTCACCGTTCCTGTATCCGTCGAATCTACGCCATTCGCTGGTACCATCGTCTGTCGAATGACGATTTGTACGCCAGAGCTGGTGTCTCAACGCCAACGCGCCTGACAACCATCGTCCGTCGAAGGAGGCTTCGGCTTCTCGGTCATGCTCAATCTACACGACCGATTGCAGACCTCATCGAAGCCGCGCAAGGTCGCCCTACGTGTCAGTATGAAAGTATGACGGCTGCGACATTGCCGTACATATCTAGCACACAGATACTGATTGACAACTGACACATAACATATAAACTGGATAAAAAGCGAATATATGAAGAATATTTAACAATAATTTTGTCATTTGAGGAACTAATAGTAATCGTCCAAATAGTCACGAAATGCACTGATTAGCATATTTATTTAAATTCTCCATTACCAGCAAACAATGAAGCTTACACCGATAACAGGAAGCTGGTTATGCTGACTGAATAATAAAATACATAGAAAAGACAACTGTTACAAGCTGATCTCCGCGAACTTCACTGATTCTTCGCCAACGTTGATAAACGATGTTTGAGCACGGATATCATTGGAAAACCTTGATGTTATATAGGCCTAATATGATTTGAAATGACATTTCTATTCGAAAATTAGATAGTTACCTTGCAATAATTTGAGACAATGAAACACAAAGACATGTTCCGCAGGGAACAGTAAGTGCTCCAAAAACGGCGAAAGTTGTGTGTTTAAGAAATGCTATCACAGACAGCTACAACACAGTATGAAGACACCAAAACATCGGTCAACTTTGGAGGATGGGATTTTCCATTTAAAGGTGGGCCCATAGAGTAAGTATATTAGGTAGAGTGGTAGCTCTGCATTTATTAAATCCCCAATGTGTATACATTTTCGATTTTATTAAATGAACTCGAGGGAGATACAGTTGGTATTGTTACCAAATGTGAGATAAGCAAATTTTTGGAGTTTTGAAGAAGTTGCCAAGAAAGTGACTGATCATGATAGTAATGTAGAAGAATTTTACAGATCTTCCATGTCATGACAGCCTTGGTGAGGCAGTGTTTGTTAAATTAGCAATTGGATGACCTGCTATTGCTTTCATGATCAACCTCCAGAGTATTTTCTTAAACGTGATCACATCATAGGCAACCTGCCAATGGAAGAACAAACTACCAGAATCAAAGATAATGATTTCAACTAACTTTGAAAGATGTAAATGGGTCCACATCACCATTCAGATTCATGAAGTGAAACATAAATTCATGCCGATGAAAATAGAATTAAAAACAATTAATTTCAGCGAAGAAAGCACAATAAGATCTTGACTTTTTTCATGAAGACTTCCATTATAATGCCGTTCATTAGATTTCCTTGATCATCAGCATAATTTCCGCTTAGTTAGAATGCTTGTTAGCAAATATTCATTCCTTTTGATATCCAACTTGTTTCATACTATTAATAGAGGGGCGTCATGTCGGTAGTATATATATTGGCAAAAATTTAGCTTTCTCAAAACTGCTCAAATAATTTTTTGGACCGCAGGAACGTCATCTCCACAAAAACTGAACAAATCCATATAAAAATTTTCACTGTATACAGACACTATTTTGAGTCGACACTCTACCTACATATACTTACTCTATGGGTGGGCCTGCACCATAGGTTGAGCCAATTATTCTTTGCAACTGTGATGAAAGCCACAAGTTTATGGTCTCACATTGACAAGAAGTTAGCAAAAATTGCATAATAGAAAAGCAGCTTTTCACAGCTGCTGTGATTATTGCATTACAACAAGCGGTGTAAAAGTAAATGTGAAAAGAGCAAATATGGTCAACTGTCTAGTATTGGAAGGAAGCACCTCTACCATCTGCTAATATCCGTGCAATGTCTGTTTAGGCATGATCATTTGCTAACATCTGTTCAGGAAGTATCTACTACATACTCAATAAATGCACTTGTTGACGATAGTGGACTCACTGACAGCGTAGCTGTATCAGAGGCAGCGCAGCCTGACAAGATCCCTTGAGCTAGAGATGCCTAGTAGATATGTCCATCATGAGAGATACAAGCCAAATGAAATTGATAAATTTATAGAAAGGGATGCGTACTTCTGTTCACAGCTTCTGTTATACTTGGGAGATGTTGAATGCCGGTGGTGGAACGGAGGCGGCCATAAAGGCAAGTATCCAATGAGCATGATAGAAAGTCCCAGAGTAATCACCTAACCCTATGCACCATTTTGGATGTAAGGTTTCGATTCCTGCGTTTGAGGATTTGTGACGTACAGAAATGAGACATGGACTTATAACGTCTGAAGAAATGAGAAGGGGTTTGAGGACAAAATGATGAATGAATGTATGGTGTACATTCTCTCTTAAGCAGAGTGGACAGCAGCAAAGACATCTTGGAATGCTTGAGCCAGCAGACGATCGGGGAAACATGAGCAGTAGTCATGCAGTGTGGAAAGACAACATTAATAAAGATTGGGTGAAGAAAACGTGAATGATGAAGCTGAATGGAACAGCACTAAGAATTCGCCGTAAGACCAGGGAAGGCGGCGTTATGTCGGCAATTGGGCATTAAAGAATTTCGATCAATACGTTTGGAAGCATTTCCTACAGAAAACACGTCCAACACAAAGGGACTGAAAAAAGTAAGCTTTCCGGAAATTACAAGTACTAAAGCATTGGTTTCATTCTTTTGCTCCGAATTGCTATTTTACCACCCTCATACCTTGTCCCCGAGTTTTGTCAAGTTATCAAGATCTTCGACATTGACGCTCAGAAGATCTGAGGTAGTCGTTGCAACGTCGTTGTTTTTGATAATAATTCTCAAAACAACAGTTATTCTCCTAACAAATCAGGTGCGAATGGTGTCTCGGCTTCCTCGAAAGATTAGCAACGAAACGGAAACGGGAAATCAATGTCGAAGTATTGCTATGCACTATGATGACAACGTTCAATTATGACTGCAAAGTATTTGAAAAATCACAAAGATTGGTCAGGCGAGGACTGACAGCTGCCGCGGACACTATGGGAGTACGTCTCGGAAATCAAAACAATCTCAGTATGTAGCGATGACCGGTTTCGCAGAACATACTTTTCCGAATCGCATGGATGACTGGGAAGTAGAACTTTCGTCTGAAATAAGTAATAATTTCAAATTTAGTCAACTTGAAATTATGCATTTTCTACATGTAAGGTTCCAGTACAGTATTTTCCTGCAAGTTATACAGCCTCAATCAATTGTTGAAATATTCAAACTGGATCTTGTATGTATGTGAGACAATCCGGTCATCTTCACACAAAATGCAGCAAAAATTTGACTGACCCTCTCTCCAAAGCCAGCAAAAAAAGTCACAAGCTGTGAAAAAATTTGATATTCAAGTGTGCTATGCACAAAAGATTCAAGTTGATTTCAATTTTTCAAAATTTCTTGAAACTCTCTTAGTACATATATTTAGAGATACTCAAATACACGGTAATAGAAAAAAATCGAATAAATTTAATACCTTCAAAGAAGTGCTTCAATCAATGCAATTTTTTTAATGGCGTCAAACAGGATGACCTCAATCACATTCGAGCACAAGTCTCCTTCACGGTGCGTCAGAAAGGGCGGGTTGAGTTGAAAAATTTCCCATTGGTTTTCTCAACGGTCTTCGACGTTTTAGACATCGGAGATTCCAAATCTGCCCTTTAAAAAAATCTTTCATCGACATCTTTTGGTTACAGAGCAAAAAATTCAAAATGGCGGCTTCTATAATCGAAGCCATCATTGAATTATCAAACTAAAAATTTCCCATGCAAATTGTTTGTGGGGTCTTGTATTTTGAGGTGTAAATAGATCATTTATGACGATTAGAGGGATTTTCATCGACATCTTTTAGCTACAGAGCGGAAAATTCAAAATGGCAACTGCTAAATTAACATCATCTTTGTGCTATGAAACCCAAAATTCAAAAATTTGATATCCATTGATCGACTTGTTCAAATAAAATAAGAACACCGATTTAGCAGGTTTCCGAATCTGTTCACCACAATTTCCAAGAATTTTGGTGTAATTACAAAGTAAAGGATATCCAGTGTGCAAGATATACAGAAACATTTTATTCTGCGGTGACAGCTCACAATACTCGCCATCTTTGATGTATTGTTTTTTAATAAACTTTAATATTTCTAAATCGGTATTCTTATTTTATTTGAACAAGTCGATCAATGAATATCAAATTTTTGAATTTTGGGTTTCATAGCACAAAGATGATGTTAATTTAGCAGTTGCCATTTTGAATTTTCCGCTCTGTAGCTAAAAGATGTCGATGAAAATCCCTCTAATCGTCATAAATGATCTATTTACACCTCAAAATACAAGACCCCACAAACAATTTGCATGGGAAATTTTTAGTTTGATAATTCAATGATGGCTTCGATTATAGAAGCCGCCATTTTGAATTTTTTGCTCTGTTGCCAAAAGATGTCGATGAAAATCATTCTAATTGTTGTTAGTGATCTCTTTACTCTTACAATTACAAAACACAATCAACAGTTGGCATGGGAAATTTTTAGTTTGATAATTTAATTATTGTTTCGATTATAGAAGCCGCCATTTTGATTTTTTTGCGCTGTAAACAAAAGATGTCGATGAAAGATTTTTTAAAGGGCAGATTTGGAATCTCCGACGTCTAAAACGTCGAAAACCGTTGAGATAACCAATGGGAAATTTTTCAACTCAACCCGCCCTTTCTGACGCACCGTGCTTTATAGCGCAAACAGAGCACTCAGTAAACACCATGTCTATCGGACAGAAATCTAGAGTTCAGGAGAGCCCAAGTTTTCAATGAAGATCATATATCGGTGCTCGTCTATCTTTTCATTTGTTAATAATGTCTATTCAGAAAAGCTCCTATTACTAGGGACTCACGGTAGTTGGACTAAATAAGAGAATCAACTGAATTGTGCCTTATACGAAGTATAAGAATTTGAAAAGATGTCAAAAAGCCTTTCTAGGCTAGAGGAACAAAAACGTCTTTTGCTAGAGCCATGAGAAAAATAACATGACTCTCATTAGAGCACAAATCTCGAAATAGTAGACACTCAGAAGTTACAAGCCTTCATAGCAGATCACAAGTTGACATTTGGGTTTATAAAGTTTAACAATGATATTCATTTGAAACACTACAGGTTTTCGATGGACTTCCAAGCAATTGAAATTCCGAAGGGTGATATGTCATACACTGATTACAATTTAAAAACTTACATCGTCGCTGACTGCAGATTTCTCCTCCTCATTCGCAATTTCCATTCCTTTCAATGCCTTTCGTTTCTTCTTCTTTTCTTTCCTCCTCTTCTTCTTTTTATCTTTCTTTTTCTTGTCTTTCTTTTTCTTCTTATCAGTCGCTTTAACTGCTTCAGTATCTTCGGAGGAATCTGAAACATCCTGAAAAATGAAGGTAGAATTACGTTGACATGCATGTAAGAGACAATGAGTTCGTATGAATTTGATAGTTTTTACTCACATTATCGCTGACTTCAGCGTGAGCCTTCTTCGCAGCAGGTGCCTCTGGAAGTTTGTCTGCAGCTGGAGAAGCCCTGCGTCGAACTACACGCCTATGCTCTGTTACTTTCTCTCTTGTTACCTCCTCCGTTGAAGAGTTAGATACATCATCAGACACGGAAGTAGCTTTTTTCTTACGACCAGGAACCTGAGGTCTGCGAGAAAAAAATGAAAAACTCGTGAAACGAGAAATTTGCCTTTTATAAAATGATTTCAATTTACCGAAATTTATTGCTGGTGTGCAACATTTGCGGCACGAAAATCTCGAGACTGATAATTTCTGAACTAGATAATTCACGGCAATTAATTTTCGCTGATTGATATTCTTAAATTATAAAGCTCATTGACCGTTCATCTACGACTCATTGTTGGTGTTTTACACACCACAAAGAAACGAAAAATCGCTGCATATCGCTAAATGTCTACACGTTTGCAAAATCTAGAAAAATTAGAAATAATGCATAATCTGTGGGAAAATAAACAGATCTATATACTATGGTGGATATTGCTTGTTCAATAAAAAAGAATCATTGGCCATTAATATGGTGCTCGACAATATCATGTAATTTGGCAAAGCATTAATTTTTTAAATTATTTTAAAAAATTAGAAATATTGCTGTACCATTTACTTGGCTGTTTTACAGTTTGCTTGTGTCTATTGGATGCAATTAAATTACCTTCGTTCAGGAGATGCGGATGATGAGTATACACTACGAGCAGGACTTGCCCTGCCTTTGGAGGGTGGTGAATCTGAGCCCTGTCTTCGACGAACTGCAGCCTCTCGTTGACGCTCTCTGGGCTTGTTCGGAGAATCGTCTCTACCACGTCCTCCTTTACGTAGTGTTGGTTGCGGCCTGTGAGAACGAAGATGTGGAGAGGGTGAGGAGGAGCCCCGACGCTGAATTTCGTGTTTCGAACGCCGATGTGACTCTCCGGGAGAAGGAGAACTGCTAGGAGAGCGATGAGGACGTGGTCGAGCCTACAAAAATAGAAAGCTGGTGATCCAAAATATTGTCAACTCCATGACTTACGGAAATTACAAAAAAACACGGAAAATAAGACATTTGCGATGTTTAAGACATTGGCATTTAAGTGTAATAGTATATCTGATTAGACGTGTGCATTTATCTACTTGAAAAATATAAGCAAGAAATTTGTTGAAAGATGATTTTGAGGTAGGTAATAGAGTTATGAGGAATCAGAAACAGGATTTCAGTTGCTCATGAATAAATGTACTTCGCATTCAATAGGCTACAACTCACTTTTGGAGGAGGATATGATTGAACATTTTCTTCATATCGATCTCTTGACGTTGGGTATCGAGGGCGATGATCACGCCGATCCATGATCTCTCTATTCGATCTCTGGCGGCTGTTATCCATTCCGGGAGACGATTCTCGGTATCTGCCTCGCATTGAAACTGAAGGCCTTTCATACTCTCGCGCATAATATGTACGTCTTCCACCGGGCGAAAATGAATACTCACGATAACGCATACGATCATGTTCCCGATAAACCTGCTGTGATGGTCGATATCCACCGTGACGATTGGGAGAGCGACTCCAGCTGCGAGATCGCGCTCTCGGATAGCCTCGACTTTGATTGTAGGTGCGGCCTCCACGCATCTCTGGACTGCGTGAAGGATGCCGCTTGCTGTTCCCACCTCGCACCTCCGGACTGTGTGAAGGAGGTCGTCTGCTTTTTCCTCCACGCATTTCAGGACTACGCGATAGTGATCGCCTATTTTTCACTCCGCGTGGTTCAGGACTGCGCGATGGTGGTCGACGACTGTTGTAAGGCCTGGAAGGAGGCTCCGCCGATGAGTGTGATGAAGCAGGTGATGATGAAGACCCTGACTCTGCTCTTTGTCGTCGATAGCGCCGTCCACTGGCGGTTGTTGTTACTTTAGGGCTGTGTTTTTCATTCTTCTGGGGGTTGGCAGCGACCGGTGCTGAGTGGGAGGAAGCGGAGGAGCCTGACGAAGATGATGATGATGATGAAGACTGTTCGCGTTGCTTCTTCCTAGCAATTTCCTGTCTCTCAGCAGATGCCTGCTTTCGACGTTCCCTGTTACGCCTTTCTATCATTCGCCGCTCCATCTCACGCTCTCTTTCTCGTTCCCGCAATCTCTCCTGCTCTCTAGCCTTCTCCCTTGCTCTTTGACGTTCTCTCTCACGCTCTCTCTCCCTCATTCTCTCGTACTCACGCTCTCTGCGTCTTTCCCTTTCCCTTTCTCTTTCTCTTTCCCGTTCACGCTCTCGATCCCGGTCTTCTCTTTCCCGATACCTATCTCGATCCTGAGGACTACGTGATCTCCTGTATGACTGCCAACCGCGATGACGATCTCGGGGAGATGGAGAACGTCGAGAAATGCGTTCTCTACTTCGTGAGCGAGAGTAGCTGCGAAATCTCTCCCTCTCCATCATATAGTCCTGATGGTAAGAGGCCCGAGAACTCTCGACGATCCCTCGTCGATATCCGAATGTGTATCGGCCAGGAGCACCACGTCGAGGAGACACCGAGTTAGAGCGAGAATCTCTAGGTGGACGAGAGGAGTAATCGTGAGCAGGTGGAAGCGATTTCTTCCCATCATCGACAATTTCCTCCACTTCTGTCTTCTTAGGCTTTTTATCGTCGACGGAGGAATCCGATGAAGCAGAGGAGCTTCGATCAGAAGAGGAAGATGGTGAGGAGGAACGACGAGCTGCTTTATCTGCAGGTTTTTCATCATTTTCCTCTTTCTCTGGTTCCTCCATTTTCTCCGCTTCCATCTCAACTTCTACCTCTTCCTCTTTAACTTCCTCCTTCACTACACGTTGTGGCTGTTCAGGTAGTTCAATGCTTTCAATCTCTTTTCTGCTCATCTTGTGCTGTTTGACAGGCTCAGCACTCTTTCGCCTTTCTGTAGACTTAATTTCGTGATTGTCTGAAGGTTCCTTCTTCACATGTACGTCCCCATTCGCATTTCTGAAAGGAAGATTAGGTTTTAAAGCAAACAAATCGAATTCTTAGAACTTCGGTTAGATAGAATTTTAATATAGGTGAGACTGTGGTGACATGGCATATGGCAGTGTGAAATCACTAGTGCTTTTTCCAGGACCACCTCCATATCAGACAATGAAAATATCATGATAAAATGAGCGAGGATGAAGAAAAATTGCTGAAAATCGCCTTTTTTGGAGTTTGATGTAGCAACTTTCTAGGGGTTCTGCATATTTACTCGGACGAGTTGAAGAACAGAATTCTGTCTTAGGTTCTATTAGATCGAGGACTTCATCTGAGTGGTGGTATAACATGACTACATGAAACAGATATCACATTAGACGCAAACATTCATTCAGAATGAGTTGGGGTGAGTTGGAATATCTGTTGATGGGTAGAGCTTGGCTAAACATCTTAGACATTTTTATGGGGCTCTTGTCTTCCATTTAAGTGGTAGACCGACCAGCTATAGGCCTACACTAGCAGAGATCATGTGTAGAACTTTTTGAATGCTAGCTTTCATAAATGGTAGGCCGAATGAGGTCAAAATATCATCGAACAAAAATTAGAAATTTACATATCTGTTTACGGATTCATTTTTTCGATCTGAGGACGAAAATAACACTTGTGAATGACGCATCATATACAAGCACTTGCTATCCGCTTTCGTCGCCATGATCATTACCGATGCTGATACTAACGTCCACATGCTCCCAAAAGTGGAGTTAGACGATGTTTCACTACAAAAATTTCTAATCTACTGCACCTGCTGCCTGCTTTCGCATAATATGTTTATCAAACAAATCTCAAGAAGTTTCTTTCCTCCAATGTTATGTGCAGTCGAAACAATTGATTTGTTTTGATTCAGGTTGCCACTCTTCTTTCCCACGCTTTTACCAGCTAAGCTAGTGACCCGGTAGATATCTATGCCGCCGTCATGGCGAATGCATAAAGAAGTTCAACGAATCGACTACTTGCGCCACTGACTGAAATGCTATAACTTAATTATGCTGCTATCGTTATCATAGACGAGACAAGCAGAAGGCACTAAAACACAATTTATTGTGATTTGATAACGACATGCCTTCAAATAATTAGGGGTGTATCAGATTAAATCCGGCAGATGAAACAAATCTGCATTACATCTATTTCGTAAATCGTAGGGTTACAATGCATCTATAGTCAGTGAATTGGACTTTAAGTCACATTTGAGAGATGTGTTGCCTTACCTATAACTTTTCCTTAATTTCAGGTTTGATTGACAGCAGACTGATATTTACTCAGGTTTGGTAGCAATAGAATTACTGACGTAGATATCGGCGGAACAACCGCACAACCATGTCATTTCCCTTTTTCTAAGCGTCACCGGCAGCTTAGGGGATTGACAAGCATCCTTTGCAACTGACGAGATCAATGCTAATGTGAGCAAGAATATAGCCCGTGGGGCTGTCACGTGTGTAACCGTTGAAAACTCGATAATAACCTGAGAAGCTAGGATGCCAAGTGACGTATGTATGTGCTTCCTTTCTTAGTTCATGTGATGAAAACTGAAATTGTAACGCCGAAAACACCATCAGCGTCAGTTGCAAAATTCCATTCACATCGTCGGACCGATTGGAATTGGACTACATCAAACCTCTCCGACGTTTGACGTGTGCTTCGTGAGAATTTCCCAGAACTTTTTTCTGACAGAATAGTTACAATATTGACTTATTCGACAACATACCGGTGAATATGACCTTGGATCATTACGAACATACTTTCTAATACTCCTGACGTAATCCGGATCAGTAGGTTGGGCGGCTAGATTTTGAGAAGTTCACAGCAAAAAATTCGACACGGGGTCGAACCCCCTCGCACGTATGGATAGGGTTAATAGACCAGAGTTGTTTCATATTTATCACTAAATTTCTCAGTAAGAACATGTTACCTAGCTATCATGTCATTTAATGTAGGCCAGTTGATAATAAAATAATTCAAGGGGAGTACATGCGACGTAACAAAAATTCATTGAATTAATTTCCCGAAAGCGACTGTCTATTTACACTCATTTTACACCGCAGCGCAACATACGTTTCAGTCATTTTCTTGTTCATGTGGCTTTCCAGAACCTAATGCCGTTCGGTAAAAAATCGGGCTGCGGTCAACAGATGAATGATATATTCGACGTAGCCTACATACAAAAATAACATATTCACTATATGTAGCCTACGTACATGCATATTGCACGGTGTGCAATGCATGAAGTATTTTATGTTATATACTGGAAATAAATAATAATTATAATTAAGAAAATAAAATATACATGCATATTATAGAGCTCTTTAGAAGAACGATAAATAACGGCAGCGGGTAAAATACCAGCATTTCAGGTGCTGAAAATCCGGCCAGTTTTGGAAAAAGTGTCAAATCCGGTGCACCCCTACAAATAATGAGTTAAAACATGTGCCGAAACTTATCTTTTTAATTATCATAATTATCTTTCATTTTGAAAGAATCATGAAAAGTTCAGTAAATCATCAAAAAGCATGATAAAAGTATGACAATTTCCAAATAAACATGACAACCGCGATCCCTGAAGAATGTAATTTATTACTCCGCAGCAACAGATATCGTCACAGTTGTCAAAATGTAGATGATTTTGGCACTGTGAAATCCAATGCCAACTGTTGTATAGTTCCATTCCTAGTTTTTAATCAACACGTTTTGCAAGATATATTTCACTGCACTGAAGTGTGAATTTCAAATTTAATACCTTATCGGACTATTAATGCCTCCTATGCCTGACGATAGTCGATGGATATTGGCCGAGATCAATTGCTGCAGAAAAATTAACTACATACCACAACATTATCATTTATAACCTCTCAATATAAAAACAGTCACTTCAGCTTGATCAGGATAGACGGAGTCTAACGATTGCAACAACATGAAAATAAGACGTCGAACGTGGAGTGATCCAGAACCTAGAACTAATTTCTTGAATATTAGCTGGGCTATGTACACCCCGATGACGCGAGGACTGATCAGACTTTTGAATAGACCAAAGTTCAAACTTTTTTGTCTGTGAAGTATTATTATGCTACATGGTTTTAGGGTTGGGAAAAAACATTCGGTGTTTAAAACAACAAGGTCAATTGCTTAAAACATTCGAACACTAGGAGAGAAAAGTCAATCAATCGAGCAATACATCGATTCCATGATATAATATAATTATTATCATGATTATTGCTTCCTTGGAAATTGTATGATTTATAAAACCAAGAGGACACTGTGGATGAGTGGTGAACTTCATTCGTTAATTCATAAATATTGCGTTCTCCTTGACACTCATTGCTATGCATGTAGACGTCAAGTCCATTCGTGACACGACACGAACGCGATCGTGTCGAGACATTCCTATTGTTCTCGTGTTCGTGTTGGCAACCTCAACGCCGTTCAACTGCGCGCGCATTGTAAGGTCAATTATTACTTAGAAATTGACAGGTTACAACGTTAACTGTCTTCTATTATAACGGCTGCAACGGGCCGCTTAAATAGTTCATACCATAACTTTATTTTAGCGCTCGTGGTATGGTTAACTAGAGCGGAAATTATCTTATTAGATAGGTGGGCAGAAAGCATAGAACTTAACACAGAATGAATAGGAGAATTTGTCCTTTCTCAACTTAAAGTCGCTGTAGATTCGATTCAGGTAGTCGTATGCTTCTGGTTTCTTCATAATCGGAGAGTTCAGTGTATTGAGAACAACTTTCGTCGATAAAACAAATAGTTCATCATCTTTTAACCACAAGCAGCTGCGGAGGGAGAACCATGGAGTGGGAGAATATTTTGGCAATTATTGGCGACGTAGCTCAAGATTTCCACGAAATTATGCGAGGTGGAATTATTAGGGCCTATAGAACTATCGTAGAATCTATCTGAACGTTGTTTTAGATGAAAATTAGATTGTTTATAGAATAAATAATTGTTTTTATGTCTCAATGATTTAAAACAGTCTTAATCTGATTTTTCTGTAAGATAGTGATCTAATATGGCGTTAACATTGAACTATAATAACAATTAGAAACATAAAAACACAATTTAAAACATTTGCTCGAAAAAATGTTTTTCCCAACCCTACCTGGTTGTGGTAAAATTTTCCAAATAAACTCACCTCCGGGATTCCTTATGATCGCCGCTTGTGTCGTGTTTCGAATCTCGAGGAGAATGAGAATGGCCTGTATCTCTCCTGCGCCCACGATCTCTCTCTCTTTCCCGGTCTCTTCCTCGATCTCTGTCACGATCACGCTGTTCCCGATCTCGCTCACGTGATCGACTTCGCGATCGATGACGAGGATCAAGGACCTTCTTCTTGATCTCTTCCTCCTTGCGACGGAGATCTTCTTTTATTCGCTCATCCTCCTCCTTGAAAGGGTCAAAGATAGATTTGTTCAATTGAACATTACTGTGATGCAATTCCAGTCAATGACATATGCATTATCTTCTAAGGCTGCATGTAAGCAACAAAGAGATATTCAACAAAACTTGTGATTTTTTTGATGTTTCACATAGCAACCAAGAGTGAGATCATGTAGTGACTTAAAACCTCTCACTGATGGTTGCTAACTTGCAAGAAGGGTCAAAATTAAATGACTGTGCAAGACGAAGTTATTTATGGAAGACTTCTTCATCGAGAGCTTTAACCACGTACAAAGCGTTTTAATGATGACCTGTCAAAATCCATTATAAATAACTTTAACAATCGCTTTTAAGTGATTTCCAAAATTAGATTATCAAGTAGATGGCATCAAAAATCATCAACACAGCATTGTTATGGAGCCTAGTCTCAAAGATATGGCGCCACTACTGAATGGTGGTGCCACCAAGATAACAGAATTGGACGCACCTGTGTCTCTGAACTCAGGGTGCTGATCTCTACTTCATTCACATATCAAAAGCGAGGTCAATAATAAAAACTTCTGCGTGGATGGTGATGAAAAAGAAATCTCCTGAAATGTTCAGGAAATGCTTGCTTTGCATGTTTGATGTAGCATATCGATGAATTATATTCACAGTGTCTTAATGTTATCATCAATGAGTCAGCTGCGGGAGCGAGTGACATGTTTAGAGGGTAACCCTCCTCAGCCCCCTGTTCCCGCATGCCTGCACCAACTTGCGATTGATTAATAAAAAAGCTTTAATCAATAAATAATCGAAATTCAACTACACAAATTTTCACAAATATCCTCGCCTTCCGAACTGAGATGTCTTCGCTGAGAACGACCGCACGCTCTTTCCTGAATATTCTGAATTGTGTTCTTTACATGTTGTGCCTGCATATTCATGTTTTCCGCTGTTATTGGAAATCAACATTTATCGACATTGGCATGTCTCCAAAATGTCCGTAAAGCAGAAGCATTATGAATTTCTACTTCGTTACTGCATTATTTTCTCTACAATTTATCGAGTTATAAAGCTCTGAATATAAATGTCAATCGAGGTTCTAAAATGCTCAGATGCAACTTTGCTTATTCCGAATTTAGAAAAGAGGTTTCATCGTTTTCTTTCTTCGGTTGAAATTTACGACATACGTCGCCGCATCAGGCAACATCCAGTGCTTCGGCTGGTGGCGCAGAAGCGCCTCAGATGGTTCGGTAACCTGAGCAGCCTTCCCGATAGCCATCCGACTACTGCAGTTTTCTCCTTCGACCCTGGTGGCGCTGGATGGAGACGGCCGCGAGGCGCTCCGCGCACAAGATGGTGCAATGTTATCAAAAAGGATATTGCCCAGCTGGGAGAATGTGCCAGTTGCTGACCTCCGAAAGATCGACATGGAGAAGTGTGGTGCATCGTGCAGGTTCTACGCCGTCGTGGCACAAGTTATAAGGAAGTAAGCAAGTTGAAATTTATCACATTAAATTCTGATGCCATGGCAAACATTAGTTGGTTGATGGATATAAAACGATAGTTACGAAATAAATCTCTTTTTCACATTTGCGAAAATGCGTCTAATCTCAAAATTGTAAACTGAAAATTTATAGTCATGTTTTTAATCATTATCTTTTACTCATTCATTACTTCTCATACTTATTCATTACTTCGGGAGCCTTTTACTCATTTGATTGTTTTATGATCCTCCCGCTTGATGATAATGCATGTTAAGACTGTAACTTTTACGCTTTCCATACTAGAAAGGCTACGGCAGGCCCAGTATATGTTACTCTAATTCCCGTAATTCACAGTAATATTGCGGTGTTTTGGCAAGTAGCCTCACAATTTGAAACCCTGGGAATCATTGAAGCTCGATTATGAATTCCAAAAATCAAATATGTAATGTTGTTTCCATATTAATTTTTTTATAAAATCTAAGTGTTGCAGAAAAATTACGTGACTAAATTGCATACTGAACAAGGTCTCTAGGATGAGAGTCACTAGCGTAAATTCATAATCTGCATGCAGTATTGGCTTTGTGAATTTTTGAGCTATAATAATATGCAATAATTTAGACCTGGCAACTTCACAAGAAAAATGCTTTAAAGTACCACAACAAAACTGCATGAAAATATCGACATTCAAAATATTGCAATCTTCCATTTCTACGCACCTGTTGTTTCCGCAATTCTTGCTTTTTGGCTTCGACAAATTCCTCGGGAATACCCATCTCATTTTCCATAGCGGAAGTTAACAAAGTCCAAAGTTCAGCCATAAAGACGCGTGAGTTTTTAGCATTGAGAAACCCAGTCACGTTGATCTGAATCTCTTTCGGATCGGGAAACTGAAAAAGACCAAGAAGAAGCTGAAAGATGACACTTAGATTAAGCACCATCGGTTTGACACTTATCGCTTGAATCACGCGTTTTTCAAACTAATTGATCGCATATAAGTAACCTAATCTGTTGAATCCTTGTAGGTTACAACGTTAATGAACTGCTTGACTCATTACAATTAAGACGTTAATGAAAAATGAATCATGCCTAATCAAGTGATGTGATCACTTCGAATCATACCATGTGAAGTATGAAGCTGTCAATCTCTTAACTTCTGCTCTTAGAGCAGCTATCTGATACGCTCTGGAAATCAACTGTATAATTGAGCCGAATAACTATGCGCATACAGTATCAAGTCAAAATGGCAGTAGTATAGAAACTTCTTGATGAAACTGTCCCACGTATAGCCTCGGAACTTTATTTATAGAACAGGTCACAGTTCACAGTCAGATTAAAACTTACGCTTCTATTAAAAGCTTAGTCGTAGAATCAATTGCCTCAGCCAGTTTGAAGGTAGGTCTATTGCCAAGGACTGTCAGAGGCTATTAATATTCCGGCTAAAATGTTAATAGAAGCCTAGGTTTTCGATGTTGCAATGCACGTTAGTATTATTCAACTTTATTTCGAGGTCTTCCCTGGGACAGATCCGTCAGAAACGAGTTTCAGGACCACTTCGGCCACGAACCTATGCATACAGGGCAACCTTCTCCTTCCAGCAAGGTAGAAATAGTTACTGTACACGCTTCATGAGACAGTCGTAGATAAATTAAGTCGTTATAGAAATTACAGAGATGATCTAATGTCAATAAAAAAGCTGATTAATTTAACTTGTCAGCGATACATTGAATGCTTGCGTTTTTGAATAAGGTTACATGGTTCAACCTAGAAGATGACTTATCAATTTATTCCTTGTTTATGACACTTACATTTACGAATCTTCTTTTGTGACGGAACAGATACGTTAAGTTATATTGCACTTCGAAAGTTCGATTGGATGATTCTTTTTAAATGAAATGCATTTGGAATATTTTCACCTTACAATATAATACAGAATACTAAACCGTTCTTCAGTTTTCGATTTTCCAAGCTCTCCAACTTTACATAAATCAACTGCTGCCTTTCATATCTGATATTCAATACGGATCGCTAAATTTTTCATGCGAAGTGCATGTAACTATATAAGCAGTCAATGCAAATACAGTTTGAATGATATAAATTCGCGTGGTCTAGACATTTCCACAGTATGTCGCTTTTCCAGTTTTCCTGCTGTATCAACAAATAGCACATTCGTCTATTAGCTACGTAACCGTTTTGCTTTATTTACGGATGGAAACATTGATATGTCTTAGAAGGAAGCAAAAAAAAAATCATTATCAAAGGTGATGAATTTTGATTTGATCATCCCAACCTGCTGTTGCAACAAGCAGAGCGCAGTTTCTAGAGATTCGTGAGATTTTACACGACTTAATCAATTGATCGTACAAAAAGTATTTCTAATACTATAAAAAAATAATTCTAATACTTTTGTAAATTTACTCTAAGATAATTACTGACAGGAATATCATATTCATTACCTACGAGTATTATACTCAACTGCATGTGAAAATGGGAGCTTAATTATTTCATTTTATACACCTTTTCCAATTCATGTATAAGAATGCGATATTCAATCATTACTCATCTCAAATCAAAGATAAAAATGCACTTCGCTTTTCATTTATGAACTGAGATGCAAGATTACCTTGAAGAGAATTCACCTCAATTCAACTGTAGAATTGTCAAAAACGATGGTGAGCAAGCTAAAAACAAATAAGTCTTTAATAAGTCAAATAAGAAGGATTCCCTGAATCCTCATTCTCGGGTCCATCCTAGTTCCCTATAATGCACCAATATATTTACATAGATTCATTTTGTTCTTTGAAAATTAATTATGCCTTGATTCTTTAATTGTATTTCTATCAATTTCATTTGAGCTTTCACCAATAACGGCCTTCATGAAAGTATATGTGAAATTTTATAAAATGCAATAAAAAAGCAAGACATATTTCTAGAACAATCAAAAGTCATATTTACTGTCTAAATTCAACCTACACTTTTTTAGTTCTTTTAAACAAGTAGGCCTACATACACATTTTAAGTTGTACCTCTATACAGTCTCAGGTAGAAAAATTCAACACCCCCACGTCATTGAAATATAGCACCCACTGAATGTGATGCACACCTCTCTGGTGTTCTCTACACTCATAGGCCTACCAAGTGAGAGCTATGAGCATTTGAAGGTCTCTCTCTCTCGCAATGTCAAGAGAACATGTTGATCAGCTATCGGCCATAGATTTAGATGGTGGCAGCCAAAGTCACCCGCAAATTTAATGAGAGTTAGTTGCGAAACTGACATGCATAAACAACTCGTATGCTGGTTGGCCTTTTGGAGCTCATTTAATAGTTTCTCAACCTTTTCAGGGAGGCGAAGTAGTAACTCAGCATTTATTTGCACCAAAGTGAATTCAGGATGCTCTTCAGTGATGGACACAAAGACGTTCTCTATCCAAACGATCATTCTTTCCTCCATCTCGCGGACGATCGACAGTCCCATGCTCGCGGTGTGCGACTCCTGTCGTGTCTACATAATCTTCATTGCGATCTTATGCAGTTACAATTCTTTGCTTGTTAACCAAGGAGATGCGATTTTTTGGCATATTTGAAGAACAAAAAGTCGACAAACAGAACTTCATTGGTTTCTTTATGGAGATATCTACCAATGAATTGCGAATATCATTTATGAGTTATGATGTATGACAGCAATTTTCATTGTCGTCTATAATTAAACATTATAAATGAGATTCATTACATCAGAAATTAGCCATTTTATGCCTGATTTGAAGAACTATTTTTTAATTGAGCACTTTCAACAATGAATTTAGCGATTCGACACATGAACTGGGAAAGGTTTATCACATTGCTGTTGCTCTCCACTCAAAAATAAATTTTTAGATAGAAACTCACTAGGTTGTCTGATTTTACAAAACTCATTTCGGGATGGCTAACGTTTCATAAAAGAACATCAAGAAATAATTAAAAGTCGGTTGCCTAAGACAGGCGGATTGATAAATATATGAACCGGTCACTGACAAATATATTAGTCATATTGCACTAATGCGCTTACACTCCAGTGTACAAGCAACAGCAAATTGCAATTATTATGCTTGAAATCAATGTGATCCCATAACTACGATAACCGACGAACATCAGTCAACTGAACCAGCTCCACACATAATCAAGAATACATTATGAAAGCATGATTACTTTTCAAATTCTTGCTTTAAATTTTTATCATCAGAAATAACGGAAAATCAGCCTTCGTCTTGCCAAAGAAATATTTATCATCCTCTCTGAGTATTCATTGGTATTTCTACATATTCCCAATAACAAAAACATAATTCCAAATATCATAACCTAATTGAATACCTTCGAAGTAAAGAGTCTCTACATATCTACTAGTGAGTAACTTCGAACAGATACCAGTCATTTTGTTTAGATCATGTTCTTCGAACCTGTAACTTTCACTACACAATTCAAGAGCAGCACCAGTACTCTGTACAATGCAGATACATTCCACGAGAGCGAAAATCAACACGAAAATTTCAAATTATGGCTCTCCTATTGGATTGATTCTCATGTACTGACAACATACTAAGTTATTATCTCAACGTCAGCTTCGAATATTCTATTGAACTATCAGCAGCAGGGTGACCACTTTGAAAAAAACAAAAAAAAGACCTGGAATATAAGTAGTATGGTAAGCATTGTCAGTCCAAATTTTTGATATTTCATTGTAATTTCACGAATTCGTGCATCTTAAATTGAAAATTATTACACGAACTTTGTTGTGAATAAAATCCCACGAAGTTCAATTTTCTTGATATTCAGACTGAGCGCTGCTGAATGACAGGCACATATACGTGAGTATATAAAATAGCTACTCCTTCAAATGACACGCTCAATTGAATATCATCCTTTAGACATAAGGAAGTGTACGATATCAGTAGCAAGACCACAACTAAAATCCTTGACCATAAATTCTAACAACTAGAAGTTACATGATAATAGCATGAATTCAAAAGCCTAGATGACCCAAAAATATATTAAAACCCGACAATATCTAAAAAGTACGGGATCCGTAAACCCACAACGGAATCTCATAAACAATGAGCTATCGATAGAACTCCATAACAATCCAATAAAAGCAAGTGATCTATATAACTCTTAAAACAATCTCTGAAGAGCACGAAATGTCTGTTTTCGTGTTATGGAAAAAAGTGTTTCAATCCTACAATAGAACAATGTTATCTTCTGAACATTTTGTCGATCACGGAGTTGGAAATCACATTGTCACGTTCCTTCTGAATGTCAAGCAGTTGTCTTCGTTTTGCCTTCAGCTCCTCCAAACGCTGCTCTGCTTTCTCCATTTCTTGATCAATTTCTTGGAAAGCTCTTTTAGCTTGTGTCGGAGTCTGTCTAACAAAAACTCCGACTTGACGTCTTAGCATAGAGGCTGACTTCGTCCTCGCTTCGTTAGCAGATTTCTTGCTGTCTTCGGATTTCTTGTACGTCGACCTCGCCCGACGAATCAATTCTATCAATTCTGGACATAATGTGTAGGTCTCAAAAGTATCTCGATTGAAATAATCGAGAATTCTGCGTACGGAGTTGTACGTTTCCAGGAACATATTCGTTTTGTAATCATCTTCTGCGTGCTTCATACGGGAGAAACCTCCCTTGCGGACAAAATAGCATGACCCGTTCGACCAAAGCCGATATGCACGGGAAGTCTTTCAACAGACCTGAAGAAGATCATGAATCATGAAAACAATGTACAAGCATCACTCGAATACAAGCTTGCTGTTCATGGGAATGATATTTCAGAAAAAATGCACCAGGCTGCCTGAGTATACCAAACTGATTGACACATTTCCACTCACGTATAGTTAAAAAACTAGACTTCTATAAAAAAGAATAAAAACAGACTTGTCCTAAAAAAAGACCAAAAAATGACCAAAACAGACTGGTCTGTTTAAAAAGACCGAGTGGTCACCCTGATCAGCAGCTATTTTAAAAAACTTTTAGTCAATAATTCTACTTGAGATTTCAGTTGCAGTTTTTTACCTATCTTGCATAAATTTTTACATAGTAGAAAGCATACCATTACATTTTCGGATTTTCTATTTAAGATGCACCATTTGCAAAATCATGTGATTTTTGTAAGACACGTAAAATTTCAAGACCACTATGATCAAGGTATTCATTTTTGCTGTCAAAGTAGTATGATAGCTTGGAATAAAGCAATGAAATACTGACTGCACTTATTAAGTGATGGACTTTAAATAAAATCCTACTGTCAAAGTTTCAGTTCCTACGAAATCAATCAGATTTGGTGCTAAGATTGTCTAAAATTAGTACCTCAGCACTCAAAGTAGCAGCTCAGAAGAAAGAAAATTTGGTTCAAAGCAGTGAAGGAACCGGTTCGATGGAGTTCTTATGCGTCAGCATGCTAGCAACTCGATAAATATCGTGTATATTAATACATATGTAACGTGTGTATTTAACGTGTATATCGTGTATTTTTTACATCCACAGTAGAGATCGCATGGGTGACATTAGTAAACAGAAATTTGCGAAATTCACTGGCGAAATCAGCTTGGTTTTATTAAAGAACACAAAAGAGCAAATATTGTTCGACTTCGATATCTTCGAAAACGTATACGAGATGTCAGGAATAAGCCAACATGACAAACGACATCGTCAGATAGTTTTCATTGCAGTCAATAACCGATAAAACAATAAATTCACAATGAGCAGCTGTGAAACTTTTAACCTACCCGGTACGTTTTAAGCGTTACCTGAAACAGACTGACTGTTGTAAAATCTCCAGTCGCAATTAATTACAAAATAAATAGCTCGATGCTTAGTAACATTAATGAATAATGGATAGCAACATCAATTCGATCAAAAATAATTCCTATTTGCTAGAAATTTTGATGATGGACCGGCAATATAAGTGAATTCGTATTAGCACATACACACCTACAATATACGCATACTTATCGTTTTCTTCTAATGGATAGATATCGGATTTCGTTTTGCTCTTGTTTTCTTAGTGTTTAAGATCATCACAAACTACTTACATTTAGAAAACTAATTTCAACCATATATTAGATCAAAAGATCACATCCAACAAAGTTCATAATATTCTTCTAATATTAGAAAGTTTCACTACGAATTACATATAAGCTGCTTAAAATATTTATGCTAAGAAAAACGTGCTACCTTGCACATTTGTAAAATAATGGATGCTAGTTATCGGGCAGAGGTCCGAAATGGAATATATCCAAAATTATCAATAACGATTACTTTTGAGTAGGAATTAAGCATTTCAAAAACAATAAAACGCACACAAGTACTATCTGCCCAATAGGACTTAATCAACAACTGCTCAGCAACAAATCAACGATTGCTAGAATTAACATGACCTTAAAAGTTTCATGATCAAATTTCTGTGCTTTTCCCAACACTTCAGTGACTAAAACATTTTCCATGGCTCTTTCAGGCTCGAATTAAATAAATCCAGAAAATAAATGCGGGCAAATGGTTGTTGTGGAATATGAATTCAAGCGATTCGAAAATAGCACAAGGAAGATAATTGGTTTGTTATACTAAGTATGTCACACTCGTGGAATGTACCGATAGAATAATAAGTGGAAGTTAAGGTATGCAAATCCAGATATTGAGAATGAATTATTCCTCTTCATTATGATGTCAATGCTATTAGAAATACGATGCAAGTCGATCCCGTCCCCTGTCTGAAAAATGCAATATTTCTGTAAAACAACAATTTCGCAAGTAAGTGCCCTGAACTAATTCACAAGGTTCCAGGTCAAAATGGTCTTTCTACAAAATGGGTTCTGAAACTATGCTTTGATAAAACTGTGCAAGCTTCTCTTCAAATTTTGGTCAACAATCTCTGAGTTCCTGGGAGTAGGCCTCCTTTCAAACTGTAAAAGGCTATGGAGATTTCGCCTAAAATTTTAACAGAAATCAAGGTTTTAGATGCTACTGGATAATTTCCCTTGTTTTGTGCAGTTTCCCTTGTGCAGTTTTATCAAAACCATTTTGGAGACCGTTTTGACATGACACCATTCGCAGCAGCCTATTTTCGGGAGTTGATGGTCGCTTGCGCATAATTTTCGCCTACAATAAGTTTTTGGTAAGGAATCACGTTTGTAACATTCGAGAAGGGCTGCTGCTTTACAATAAAGTTTGTTTTCCCACGATGTACAAATAACTATTCAAATATAACATTACTGCCGATGAGGTACATTTACCCAATTACACTAAGTCAATATTTATGATTTTTCATTTGTTGCTTCAAAATTATAATTCAGAGGAAGATATGTAGCCATGAACATCATACAATCAGTAATCCTTCTTTCTACGAATGCAAAGCCTATGAAATTCGACTAATGTCGTAATCTGACTCGAAAGTATATAATTACCATTCATGAGACAGCATACGCATTCAAATAAAAATCAAAATTATTTTTTACAGAGAGTTTCTCTCGATCCACTAGATTTACGTTAATGATTCAAAAAAGAATGGAGGAGGCAGGCCAAGGTGTCCGGAGCTGACGAAACAATGATGTTGGCATCACAGGCGTTGGAATCATCTGAAAATGACCAACATTGCGTCAAGTGTATCATTACTGCGATCTGATCATGAAAATCATGATCGAACTAAAAATCAGACATGCACGATAAAATACAACTGATGTATCAATCCTTCATGACATGAAAATATACCAAATAAAAAGAATAGCAGCTGCGATGATAGTTTGTCATCGTCTAATCTAATGTAATGTTGCAATATGCATTACAACATCGTAGATAAAAAGAAAAATGGAGTTATCTCTTCCTTACATGAATTATGATATCAATGAAATGGACAATTTATGGTGTTAAGTAGCTGACTTTTGTTAACTGACAATATTCCTTAAGAAAAGTGACACATTTTACAAGCAATATTTTTCTAAGAGACAATTTTACTGCACTTGACACTGTACATATTCACAGCTATATTTTAATGAAGCTCAATTGTAATAATTGAGCTGTTTAACAAAGTAGCAAAACGATGAAGTGGTTGCAGTTGCTTTTTAGGTTATTTGTTGGACCATTTAGATGAGATTCTTCTTATCTGACAGTAGATCTCTCAGTAAGAAATAGAAACACAGACAAACGGGTTCCATCTAGCATGTAAAATACAACCCTCAGATGGTCTGACAATAAACACTGATGGCTGCATCTAATAAATGCATCTGTGGTAGCATAAGTAGCTTTTCCCACGAAAAAATAACGAACTATTTATTAAGACTGAACTATTTTACAAAACTGTCCATCTTGACATCTCACTCTGATACTCATATTGAGGCATGCATACATGTTGCTGCTCATTTTCGAAGCACAATGCAGCGAAGTGCTGGAATGGACTAAGGCTTGTGTAGTAATCATGTCTTGAAATAAGATTGTGTTAGCAAGATACTGAGTAATCATTCATTCAATATGTCGGCCAATCCAATTATCGGAGATGAAAGCAGATATGAGACAGTGGGAAATGAAAAAGGGTTCCGAATGGATCTAATTAAGTAAATTTAAAAGATATCTATAGATGCTTGATGTAATTACATGTTGTGTGACAAATCTAATTGGATAAAAAGTTTCGTGATTAATATAAGTCCAGTTTCGAAATGCACACTGTGAAATTATCAAGTGGAAAAATCAGAGCGCAATGTCTGTTATTTTTAGGAATGCAACTAAATTTGATCGAAACCCAATCCTCAAAACATCCGGCCGGATTTGAAGAATGAAACTCACCTTTATGTATAATTTCGTTTTCTACTATCGTATTCAAAAGAAATAACGAGTATGAGCAAAAACACATGATAACGAAGTGTTGTTGCGGATTGGGCTCAGGAAGTGTAACTCAGGACATAAAGCAACAGGATTGACTTTTAGACGCCTACGAAGCTTCGAGATTAAATCACAAACTGTAATTCGAAAATTTTCGAATCGGTTCGCTTCGGCTGACCAAAACTTTCAATTGTTCTCCTTTGATTTATAGGCTCCTCTTCTCGGTCAACACAACTTAACGTGACGTTGTTTGTATTGGCTTGTGATGTTAGATTCTTGATGAAAGGGATTAAGGACGCCGGTTGCTAGACAAGAGTCAGTAGAAGCAACTGAAATTTTTCGTGGTTGTACTGTGAGTCCAGGTTCCTTAAGTTATTCCCCTCAAGTCTGGGACCATGACCCCGAGCTTCCATGTTCATCCAACGAAACCGAAGTGCTCAGTCTCGCAATCCTTTGCTTTTTGACCCTGAGTGTCTATATAAATTGTATTTTGACTGAATAAATTAGATAAGTGTTTTTTAAAATCATAATAGCAGATCAAACGAACACCTTTTTACATTTTTGCAAATTAGATAAGGATAGTATTATTACAGGCAGTAGCGATAACATGGGGAGTTATGACCATTATTCACCTATTATACGAAATCTACCATTGCATTCTAAAATTTAAGATAGAAATGATAGAATCTGCTTAGACCACGAAAATTGTTGCTTTCCTGGACCCAGGATTTAAGCATAGGAACGTTGATGGGTGTTCCGTTTTAGTGCCGGGCGAGATTAGGACTTGCTCATCAACCCCGAGGTCACAATCCAAGTCTTTTGATCAAGCTAGATAATTCAGCAAGACAATGTTAATGGGAAGTCGCATCCACAACTCAGAATCTAACCTACAATATATCAAATATCAAAGCAAATGCCATCAGCCTACAATGGATCCCGAGTCATGTTGGCACAGAAGGAAATGAAGCTGCAGATTTGCTAGCCAAGGATGCCACCAATCGAACGCAAGATGAAGTTCCAGTCAACTACCACATAGCTAGGAATCATATCAAAAAGCTCACCAGAAGAAATAGCAGTGTGATCCAAAATGAACACTACAGAAGATGGAAAAAATACCTGGTCAGAAAAATCCATGTCGAGAAAAGAAAAAGTTACCCTGGCCCAAATCAGAACAGGACATTCCACGCTGCCCGCATCACATCGTTGCCGAATCGGGCGAACACAAGACCCTAACTGCGAGCACTGTGGACAAGAAGAAAATATCGACCACTTCATCCTCACCGGCCACAGATGGACCAATGGTAGAACCCGCGCTTTTGGATGCCCAATCCCGAGGATGGAAGATCTCTCAAGAAAGAAAATCATGAAGTTCCTTCAGGACATTTGCCGACTGTCCAATCGTATGTGACGACAGTTGCGGTCGAAGACAAAGAACAGCAGCAACAACAGAATCTAGCCTCAAGATATCTTTCGAAACAAGTTCAGCTTAGTAGACTATACTAATCACAGAAAGTAAAGACGCCTTGATATTTATTTCACAGCTTTTTTGATAACCATCAAAAAAACATGATTAAGGCTCCAATTTGGCAGATTTGCTATCTTTTTAAGATTACTTTACAGTATAGTTGACTAAGTAAATCGTGAATATAAAAAAACAGTATCAGGTAGGTACGTCGATTCGCGGATCGCGACCCTATTCGATTCTTAATTTGCCGACTTGCAGATCCCTAATATCGATTACTAAACAACAATATTTAAATATTGAATATTTTATGAGCGTCATTATAAGCCATTTCAGAAAGGCAAGTATGATCAATTACTTGTTGTCCAAAGAGCCCGACAAAAAATTAATGACATTCGGTAGGAGCATTGGACAGTACTACTATAATCCGGGGCAGATATGGTTCATTATACCAATAACACACGCTAAGAATGTGCATCCGTTTATTCATATTTATGAAAATTTCACTGATTAGTAGCTCACTGATCGAGTGAATCATGTGACATGGATGTTGGCAGAAACTTGTTTAATCGTCAGTGTTTTACCTTTGCAATATAATTTCCACACAATATTATCAATAGCAGACATGAAGACACATATTTTAGATAAGTATATTGTGAATATACTTTGTCTGCTTCAAATATGCCAGAACGAGCATTATTTTCGCTAATGACTAACGCAACAGCATATATTTTTTACATTCACGTTTCAGGGCGCGATTATTTTTCAATGATCAATTGCACAATTAGGTCATCGCAAGTAAAAGGCTACTTAATTGCTAACAGTCATCAAAAATCACTATTTTTATTTTCTTGTTGCAATTTGTATGCATTTCCAAGTCATCGTCAATATAATTTTCATTTTTTTATTAAGCTTGACGAAACGTATGATGAATTCTGTAGCACTGGTTATGTTTGGATAAAAAAAACAAATGTCATTGTTGAACGTAAAACTTGGTTATCAAAGCTATAATTGTTATGAAAGAATTGATATAAATATCATGTCTATGAATATGAAACATGTGCGGGTTTTATACTGGTAAGGGAGATAATGACGTCAATAGAGCATAAAGTCAAATATACTACAAGTGCATACACCATGTGTTGATAGTCATCAGATACGATTACTGTAGTACTAAAAGCAAAACATTATCATGCTCAAATGCATGGGCGAATCAGCATGTTTTGCATTCATTGCACAAGTAGGAGTGATAGGGAATCTGCTTTTCTTCTCAGATTAGTGAAATGCTTTGCAAATCGGAAGAATAGGCTATTAATATTGGAAATATATGAATGACAACCGCAAGAGTACATCATGGACTAGAAAATCAGAAGGTCAAAGTTCTTTCGATATCACAACAAATTCTGCATTGTAACTGACGTACAAAAAAGGATTTAACTAATAACAGCGCTAGCTTTGAATTTACTACACCGGCATGCGAATCCGCTACCAAAAATCAACTTTTTCAGGCAACCAGGATTATGGAATTATTAAGTTATATGATAAGTGATCAGTCAGATACTGCTACTGCATCACCAAGTTATAAGTCAGCTTTTTGAGTCAGTTATATAGAATGGTGGAAGTGAAATTATGTTTGCATATACGCACCGAAGTCAGAACCTAACGGACGATTTATGTTCGGATATAATTCTTGCGGATGTCATCGGTTACCTCAAAATGGCCAACTATCCGTCGCAATTCAACCAGATATTCGGTCATTTGATATACAATAATTCTTTCATCTTTTGCAGTTCTTCCAAAAATTGCGAATGTCATCGGCAATGTATCGCATCAAAACTAGCAATTTTACAATTTTTTGTCATTTAATGTAGTTATTTCATGCAGTGCTAGGTTTCTATCATAAGTGGTAAATTTGCAGTTTTTCTATCATTAAATGCAATTCTTTATCTTTTGTAATGCTTTCTATTGAATCATCATGCTTTGTAATTTTTAATACTCTAAATTGCGAATGTCATCGGTTGTCTACCCAAAAGGACAATTATCAGTAGCAATACTATCTTTTCTGTAATTTATTGGTTTGTACCATGACTTTGCATGTAGAAGCATGTATTCGGATGACGGCTGAAAAAGCCAGAAACGCTTGTAGTTCCTGGTATGATTTAAATAGAATTTTGCGCTCGTTTCTTGGACCTTTTCTTTTCTAGGTCAGTGACTCGAGATCCATGACTTTACTTCACCCTCACGTGGAGCACAACCCTTCTGCTTAATACACAAGCACTTCGGGTACACCGCACTTGTAAAACAAGAATGTTGCAAATTCTTAGTATAATTTTTTTAACAAGAAATGATTGTAATTTATTCATGTACAGCAGAGTTGGAGAAGAATTGAAATTTTGTAGAAAGCAGAGACAAAAATCGATTTGAAAAGAAATATAGCATCATTCCAAATGCAGAAAACCTCATTTTCTCATGTTTAAGTCTGATAAGTTTAATATCGTTAGATGATAAGTTGGCATTTCTCTTATTGGCATGGATTGAAACGTGAAAGTATTTATGGCATATCATTTGATGCTTGAAAATTGAACATTGGTTCATGTTCAGTTTCCTTAAATTCAAAATATCAGCCAAGAAAGAAAGGTTAGGATGGAGGCTCTACTTCCACGTTAGTGATTCACTCTCATTCAATAGTTTTGATCTTCCTGATACTGCGCATGTATGATGCAGTCCGTTTCATGATGTCTTGTACAACGGTTAAAAGAGCAAAACTTCCGAAATTAAGCCGTTCTATTTAAACTGTATTGAATAGAACTAGGGTTACCTGACTAAAATGAGAAGTAACACGGCCGCTTTTACATACCTGATATATGAACACCACCGACCCATCGAATCGCAAAATTGAGTGACTGATGAAGTAAATATTAATAAATGAAAAAATTATCTTAGTTTAATGGGGATGTCCTGCGAACCTAATTCGGTCATGGAGACTCAACCTAACATTTGATTTTTTTCCAGTTTACAGCTGGAAAGAATAAACATTTTTCGTAGAGTTCACTTTTCTGTTGCGAAGTTTTTAGGTAGAGCAAATGTGAAAATAGAGATACTCACCTAAAGTCATCTGAAGAGCAATGTCATTTGTTTTGCGTACTAACATCGCTATCGTTTAGCTAAGGTGGTGTGAAGCAATGCCTTCTCCAACTCAGTGTGTGAACACTCTGTCAAGTGTCAAATATGCAGTACAATAACAGCTTAGATATTTCCATGTTCGTCATATTTTTAAGCGTGATAACACTGAAACATTTATATACAATAGTACAGTTTCGACATTCCCTCGTTTGTCATTTACATATACTGTACTTAGGACAAAGAGTTATTGCATCTTATGATATCTGAATCAGGCGAAGACATCACTTTTAGTTGTAGCATGATGTCCACAAGTAGTCCAAATTTTCTAGCAGCAGCATCTCATAATTTCAATTTACGTTGTTATAATTGAATCTCACCGGCAGTGCATTCGAACGAAACAATTTCTTTTCTTTTCACTCAGTTCGTCGCGCATTTTGATGGTTTTCGTCGTTCACTGAGTCCGCCGTTCATGTTGAACTTGCATTAAGGCTAACAAAAGTCAGCTCGTTCATCCCTTTCCCTGTTCACTTTGTGAAACGGCATGAATATGACAGGGCTGTAGAGGCGTGGTAGGCGCCTTTCTCGGAGGCAGGTTTCTTTGTTTAGGCTTGCGATGAGTGCGGAGGCGGCTGTTGGAACAGTCCTGGTGAATGACAATGTGCTTGTCGAATCGTCTGCGGATAAGGTGCTTATTTTCATCGACATTGAGAAAAAAGAAACTTAAAAACGCTCACAAAATGCACTTTTTTTAATGAAAATGAGTGACTAAAAGAAATTCCTCTACAAATACCCATCTACAATACCTACAAAACTACCTATACATTTTGAATATACGTGCTAAAATATCAATCACGAAGAATTGCAGACAGGAAAAGGCACTGTCACTGTTGATATGAATTGGGAAAACACATGTTCAATTCATTCTTCAATTCATGAGTGGAAAATTCTTAGTTCAATTCAGTGGTGGTAGCTGGAATATTCCGTTTGTTCAATACTTGTGTTCACCAGCGAACGTCTGAAAACCTCGTTCGCTCACTTCCTCAAAAGTTCGAATGCACTGCTTGCCAGAGTAAATGCAAGACAATAATAATTTGATTAGTATGATTAAGCTACCTGTAACTGACCCATCGGACCATTGATCACACACATCTTTGAACTTAGACACACGACTTTACATGCGGTCAAATCAAATAAATCGAACGGCAACTTCGATGAGATATCGTTAACATTTTTTTGCTCAAGACATTATGAAACACACTACAGAAAACAATCATCTGAAAGTAGAATTGCTGAACGCATTCTTGAATAGGAGTCTATCTGCGTGGGGTTTGTTTACATTTTACTAATTAACCATCATTAGCTTTAATCAATGGCTTGTGTTTTTAAGATCATTAACTCATTTGTACTCAAGCTACTTAAAAAATTTGATGTTTTTTCTAATACAAGTCGACAACTTTCTTAATATTTTAGGCCTGCTCATTTGAATAAGGGCCAACCAATTTTTGCCCTTGTGAAGTCAATTTTGCAACGTTGACTCAAAACTTTCAGTCAAAATGTTCCTAAAATGAAACGTTGGGCATAAGTAGGATAATCAAAATACAATACAGACAACATAATTTTTGAACACTAAGTAATTAGAAAAAAATATTATGTGGTATGCCCAAGTCAGAGGCAATACTACATTATTTTGATTGATCAGTTCAATGGTTGCGGACATCTAAATCGGAGGCACATGTAAGTATCATCACTTTAAATACATTTCAAGACATCAAAGTAAATTCATCTTCTTTTACTCTTTCATGCATGCGATTTTCCACTAATCTTTGTTTTTAAATGAACAAAAAATGAAATCAGTATGTACCTGTCTCATACAAGTCGTGAGGGATCTTTGATGTTTCTTGTTTCCTTTATGCTACAAAATCTTCCTCATAGTTCCCGCAGGAAGTATTTTCTAGTTCTTTACACTTGAAAGGAAACACATCGATTAGGCAGTGGTGATCAAATGAACAGCGAAGAAAAATTAATCAAAAATATGATGAAACATTACTTCCAAAGATATATATAAACGTTGAGATGCTAACCCACCAACTCAAGAGACTTTAGATATCATTCAAACTAGTAAATGACATATCAGTTCATGTCGAAATTGCAATGTCACAGTACAATAAGTTAAAAGAGCATTCTAGAAAAAATACCTGCCTGTTGTAAGACAATTACCTGTACATCAAGTTGATTGAAAACGAAATCAATCACAACGTCATCTTCGAATTTGAGTATATCAGTAATTTTTCGGGTGATCCAGGGTTTGATAGTATCCAAATTGACTTTGGACATGTCCACCTAAAAAAAAACAATTGGACAGAATATTCTATTATTACCATTCACTCTGAAAATGTCAACATAAAAAAACGATAATTACTCACTTAACTTTATCTGTACATAGGAGGGCTTTGTACTCGTACATATATGCATATACACTAGGTGAATCAAAAGTCTCGATATATATCAATAATCCCTTTAACAGAGAACATCGAAAGAACACATCAAATAACATCGCTATTCCTTCTCAAAGCCTTGGTCTCAAATTATAACCTAACGCAGTACAAGTTCTTTTGAAATGGTGGCTCAGTCTTCCGATTTTCCGTGCGGGTTCTTTGTGTCCTGCTTGTCCACAAGACGTCTAGTCCTTGATAATGTCGGATATCACGCGCTCACTTGTCGTTATGGACCGAGCATTGTTTGCAGCCACAATGCTGAGAGATTGTCTTTCCAGATACTGTCAACGTGCTCACTTAGCACCTCAATTAAAGAAAGGTAGAGACATGGGCCATGATCTCAAACGTCCAATAGTTATTCTTTTACCATCTTAGAACTTCGGTCAGACCGCGGCGCTTGACGTCACGTTGACTCATCCGCTAAACTAAACTCTGTCTCAACTCACACTCTGCGCCAGTTTTGGCAGAGGAAAGGAAAAGGAGAATGAATTCCGAAAAGTGTGCAGAATTGGGCTGGCATTGTGAGCCGTTGGCAGTTTCTGTCTACGGCACATGGGGCCTACATTCTTGATTGCTATTAGAACGCTGTCTTGCTGATGACCATCGGTCAATATGTCATGTATGTGAAGTCTTCACCAATTCCCCAAAGTCATATTAACTGGTTCCCTATTTCATGAAGCGGAGTTGAAACGAATAGACTTCGTCCGAACCATCGGGTAGCTTTTGAAGTGTTCAAAGTACGTTTTCACCTGCGACAACTTTCAACATCAGTAAGGGTTCGGTTACTCCTGGGTCACTTGGTATATTAAGCACTATACAGTTATACAAAAAGTATTGTTGGTGTCTCATATACAGTGTACATGTATTGTGCTTAATTCATACATTATGATTCACTAAAATGATAGGAAAGAAACGCTAGTTAGTATGCTGTCAATATGAGTATAACGACACACATTCATTTGGTATAGGCCTATTCTTCATCAATGTCAGATTCAAACAGTCACTTGTGAGATCTTTCACTCCGTATAAGATAACATATTTTTCTCGTCCGTGCAAACCATTGATGGGTCATTCTACAACATTTTAACGAATTTCACTAACGTTGTGGAGCTGACCTCAAAATTAGTCTATATAGTGACATCTTTTAGCCAGGGGCCTATAAAACCCAAAATATTTCCGAAAAATTCGAACTGCTTCTATTAATTTGGCTTCACTTCACATAGAATCTTTGAAAAATACTTCAAATTTTCTTTCGATGTTGGTAGACTGACTTTCAGTGACTTTCTAAAAATAGCACTTTTCGTCATAGTCTGTGAGATGTCTGTGGAATTGGAGCGAGCAGACGGATAAGTGGGGGTCAAATAGCTTGATATCAGTAATCTAAATCCATCGGGATATCTATCTTATTAGATCTGGAGAAAGGTTTATTTTGATTTTCAAATTTAGTGAAAAATTGAGTGTAAAATTGCGTCTACTGACAAATGAAATGACAGCAATACTGCAAGAAATCATCAATATGTCGTCATATTTATGGTGTATGTTGTGGTATCAAGCTTTTTTGAGTCACGCATGCTTTATGGATATTTGTTGATTACCGAAAATTATACAAATTGATCGATCCTCTAATGATATATCTTTCTAAGAACGAAAGAAAAAAAACAGTTCAGTGCCAACGAAAATGTTCAGTAAGCCGAAGTCATCTTTTAAAATCTTCCGGCAATCACAACTTTTTTCTAGATTTGTTCGACAAGTCATTCAATACGTTTTTAACAATGCGTTATTGACTTTCATGCATTTTGTCATGAATTCTAGATGAAGGCTTTCTGTACCATCAACAGGATCCAGTCATTTTTCCGCTTCCCTCATCAGCTTCAATGAATCTTTTTTCAGCCTCCTTCGATTGCTCATCAACTTCTTCGAGATGAGCTTGGATTTTATGCTTTTGTCTTTTTGAAGACCAGCCTGTAGTAGGGGAAGCTGGGGTGACTTGGCAGTTGGGGTGACATGGCAGTGGGGGTGTTGCAGTTAATAGGCTTCATAAATCAAAAATCCGAAATATACATATTGAAGTAGCTCTAAGATAAAGATGCTGGAGCAAGATACCTGCGGATTGTGTGTACTTGTAGTTTTTTTTAGATGCAAAAACACTATTTTACCTTCAAAAATCGTAACTTTTGGAAATACACAACTTTTGGGACATTCTCGTCTTGTGATAGATTTGACATAAACCATTATTAAAGATATTTTACTTAGGTCATGGTGCATGGACTCCTACAGCGTAAAAACATTCGGATCATATTAACATTGTGTTTGAACTGAATTTTTTGACTTACTGGGGTTGGGGTGACTTGGCAGCATCATGTTGGGGTGACATGGCAGTATGGGTATTGCAAAATAATATGCTTCAGAAATCGAAAACCCTGTTACTTTTCAGAGTAGCTCTGAAATGAAAATACTGTAGAGTAAGATTGCTTCGGACTTTTACTTTTTCAGAGCAAAAAATCAAGCTTATTGGCCTACTTAAAATGTAACAATGCAACTTTTGAAAATACGCAATTCGATGAGCCACCGCGCCTTGCGATAGATTTCAGATAGATATATGTTGATGACATTATAATTAGGTCAGAATACATGAACCCTGATGGTGTACGAGTATAACATTCTAGCCGGAGCAGAGAATTTAACCGTAGGCCTACTTAGGTTGGGGTGACATGGTAGCATATTTTTTTGTGTCCTTTATAGTTGATTGACTCATGTAGTCTGCAACATATCACAACTGATGGTAGTGATGTGTTAGTGACTCACGCCTTTTAATACAAGTTCACAACTGAACACCTAGCCTATGCATTGGAAAATGACTCAAAGACATCTACGTCAAACCAATCCTTATTTGTTGATTCGTCGCGTCTTCTGATTGGTTCATTTCAAGATGCTCCCTGCAGTGACAACACTTTGCCCAATTCATTTTCAACTTCGCAGTACAATGCCAGGGGTACAATGTTATGAACTTGTTTTCAACAGGAATCCTATTGCTGAAAAGAAATTCTTGCAGTTGTTGTTTGTTTTTTAGTTAACTTTTTTGCTGATAAATTTTTCCGTAATTGAAGATGCAGTTGCGTTAGTTTCATTTGTTACATCAATATCCTCAATATTTTTTTTTCAAGAATATATTAGATGAGATTATCTATGATACATGTAACTACGTTTTCTCTTCATATAGTGACTCGGGAAAAGCATACCGGTAGCAAAGGTCACGGGATTAAGACGGAACCATTTTGCCACCAACGGATTTTAGGATGAATCAATAGGTATATTCACTATACATAATGCTAAAATATGAACTGCCAAGCTTGTGTTCTGCAACTCATTTGGCGTTGTTTGTAGTAGCAATGATAATCCAAGCTTGGATCAGTATAATACCAAAAGTTTGTTTAATGTTTTATGATACTGCCAACACACCCCAACCCCACTGCCAAGTCACCCCAATAGTGGGGTGACTTGGCAGTTTTAGAACTTTTTTGTAATTAAATTTTTCGAGGTCAAGACAATAATTTGCGGCAAAACTGTCTGTAGCAAAAATGTTCCTAATACTCCTCTCTGTCAACCCGTACTAAAGGAATTCTGTAATATTTAGTCGTCTGGCCGGGATGGGCATTTGAAAAAAAGACTGCCAAGTCACCCCAGCTTCCCCTACCACATTACACAATTTCCATTTTAGTCTCTACTTCTGCCTCTTCTGCTAGTTGAATTTCAATTATCAATCGGTTGCGATAGGTCTCGCGTTTGCCACCTAATCATGAAGATCAGTGGTCCTGGGAACCAGGTAGGATTTCAGATTTGAAGCATTGACTGAAGATTTGATTATAGCAAGCTCTTTAATACCATCTTGATCCAGGCTGTATCGTTAACTTGTCACAATTCCAATCAATGTAGAAAACAGATGCTCGACATCCGAATGTGAAAGTACCCGACAGGTTCGCACTTAAGCTTTCAACAGAGGAACAGTCCTAGACTTGAAACTTTACCAAAATGGCTAGTCCTATCTTCAGGCAAATCAGTGGACGAACTGGTTAATTCCAGTAATTTATATGCACGCAGTGGTCCTAGTGGCATATGGCCTCCCATTTCGCGCATCGCAAAAATTTTCGCGTCAATGATAAGTATCTTATAATTCATCTTTACTGACTCCCTATACAACAAATGCACATTTTTAGTACACACGAAGTATTTCTGAGAAGTCCAGAGTATAATAATAACAGGGTTCCCAGCGCTATTACTGAAGAATAATAACGGAAAAAAACGGAAAAATAAAGGAACACGTTAAGTTTGCTGCACAGCGTCATTCATGAATTTCCCACCAGTTGACGCTTTACGCTCATTATTTGAATATATGAAGCCATCCATGGTTGAAGATCTTGTTAACATTTCTTGTCTAATCCCATTGATTCACTTCATCAAATCACATTGTATTTCGTATATCAAACAAATTGTACATAAAGTATCTAACGAAAGGGTTATGATTTGCAGTTAGCACATGAAATTAGAACACAAGTGAGACGCTACAAATCAACTGTCAACATGAAGGAAGAAAGTACTCTTCAACAGTTCGCGCAGACTTTCATAAAAATGATACTATTTGCCTTTGCATCACCCCTCCTCCGTATTATTGGCCTCCGTCAATCTGAGGAAGTGGAGAAATTGACTGTAATAACAAAGCAGTATGGTGAATAAAGATATAGATATGTATTATATATATATATATATATCAGAAGTTGGAATCTACTGAAGAGCCATCTTTGAGAACCAAGGGCGCGTATATGGAGCCTGTGTGCGGCAAGCTATGCTTTATAAGTTGCGAGTCATGGCCGTTGCTTTCATCCGATGAGAAGACTTGAGCGTGAGGAGATGCGAATGCTAAGGTGAATGTGTGGTGTCAGACTATCGGACAGGAGCATCAGAAAAGCAATGGGTCTTGAGAACATCACAGACGTCACGAGAAGGCAAAGAATTCGTCGGTTTGGCCACGTGGTAAGAAGGGATGAGACAGAGTGGATCAGAAAAGTTATGTGGATGGAAGTAGATGGTAAGACAGGGGCAGGAAGACAAAAGAAGACCTGGGAACAAGTGGAGATGACCTCAAACGTGTTGGATCCCAGGAGGTTGACGCCCGTGATACACCGAAATGGAAGTCCATACTCAAGCAGCTAACGTCTAACCCAGCATCTTCTGGAAGAAAAGGACGCAAAAAGGGATGAGTGAGTGAGAGTGAGTGAAGTCATTGTCATTTTGATTTACACCATCCAATTCCACTTTTAAGTTCCTTCTTTCTTTTCAAACTCGTGTGAATCAATTCCTGTCCATGCATGATCTTCTCTTTTTATATATCTACTGTCGACAGCAGTCTCCCGTCAAGAGTTTCCTTCTTCTGTCTGAAGATCAGCAACTTCGATTCCATCTAATGTTTCTTTCCTTTCTTTTTCCAAGCTTTGTCGTTCGATAGAAGACGTTTGCTAATCTCGTCGAAATTCACCGTTCGCTTTTTGCATGTGCTCTACCGTTCTTCTCAACTTTGAGCAGCTCACTCGTAATCGGCACTTTGATAGCGCCACCTATACGATTGATTAGAAAAAGATTTTGATTTCGTTTGCAGCTTAATTCACATTAATGCGACAAAAATGAAGCATAGAATATTTGAGTTGTTGAATACATAATCTAGAGCTAGACTTACATTTCTTATTTCACTTAGCGGCAAGACAAAGTGTGCACCAAGTTACATACTGACACATGGTGGTGCGAAGAAGTAGACGCAGCAGTGGAAGAAAAGAGAATTCGATTCGCCATATGGAAGAGAACTCAAGACGAAAAGTGATTAAAGAAGAATATGCAAAGGCAAAGGAGAATGTCCGCAAGATCATTTGACAATCTCAAGACAGGAGAAGGAAAGAATTGGCGCAATTATTAACAAGTGAAGAGGGCAGGAGATGCTCAGGTGCGACACTGTTACTCGTTTCTGATACTTGGGAGACATGTTGGATTCCGGTGGTGGAACGGAGGCAGCTGTGACTGCGCGAATTGAGTGGCTGGGGGGGGGGGGCGAAATTCCGAGAGATATCGCCTACCCTGACCAGTTGTTCTACTCCATACTGGATGAAGGGCAAGATTTACGACTCGTGTGTCAGAGCCTGTATGACTTACGGAAGAGAAATATGGGTTCTGACAGCTGTAGAAAAGAGGAGAATGGAGGTAGCAGACAGAAGGATGATCAGATGAATGTGTGGAGTGTCTCTCGAAGATAGAGTGGCCAGCGAAGACCTTCTGGCGTGCCTGAGTCTGCTGTCGGTCGATGGGGACATGAGGGTGCGCAGATTGCGATGATACGGCGGAAAGATAGCAGCGATTGGGTGAAAAAAGTATGGAAAATGAAGATCAGCGAACCAACAAGAGACCGCCCAAAAAAAGACCTGGTAAGAAGTAGTGCCCGCAGACTGTCGGCTATTGGGCCTCAAAGAAGCCGAAACCCTCGATCTGAACACCTGGAGGCATTCCATGAAGAATTATCGTCCAACCCAAAGGAGATGGAGTAAAGGACGTTAAACGGATAAAGCAAAAAGTGAGGCTACCTAGGTTCACATTCTTCATGAATTGCAATGAGCATCTACTAAATAGTGCCATCGTGAGTACTTACTATTGAAAAATGTTCGATTATGTTCAGTAATTGAACTTCATAGCTTTAAAAAAATTTCGAAACAATTAATTTCATCATTCATGTGAGCATGTTATGATAATATTATGCAGACAGGCACCAAACTAAGGTTTAGGTTGATCGCCAATCTATTGAACGTCGCTGAACTTCGTAGAATAACGATCGATGATATCCTACCGAAGTTGGAAGTAAATATTTCTATCATGTATGAACCAATTCTTCTTATGCAATGATTCAACCAATGCGGAGTGGACTTTGACTTCTTCGACTGACCAGCGCCACATACCCTGTAGACTATCTTTCAGACTGTCACTCACAAAACACAAATGCAACATGATGCATCAGCATGTGCAATAGTTTTTATTGTGGCAATCCTTCACTTTGGCCGTTGTGACCCATAAAAGAACTTCCGTAAAATGTTCTCTCAGACAACTAAGTACGCCTGACACTCAAACAGAACCAAGAGCTTAATTATTATTGTCTTCCGAAAATCCATTTTTGTACATTAAGTACTGACTTATGCAAAAGTATACAGGTGTGCCGAATATGATTGTAATGCGTGTTTGACATGACCGAAATTGATTTTAGATCTGAAATTCTAAGGATAGTGTAATACTTAAAAAATAAGCATGGAAAATAAATTTCATCAAGATATCACCATTTTTGAAGAAGTTACATAGTTTCAAAAAACATGTCGTCTACACAGGTAGACAGGTGTGCCGATGAGGGTTACGATGTAGCGAAGGACTTGATACAGTAATACTGCCATAGACCTGTTCACTAAATGTGGATGCATCTGTAAAATGTACTTTAGTACTAAATGATAGATTATATGAACATAGAAAACAGAAGTACCACAAATATTTGGTCCATGAAAGTACGAGCACAATATTTTAACGGTGTATTCAGAAATGATAAAAAGCTAAAAAGTAGGATTACATTGAGTTTTGCACCCTTAAACGGGTTTGAAGAATTCAGAAGAAATTTGTGCATTCAAAGCTTGTCCTTCTTTTACTGAATTGATCTCTATGTTTCTACAAACAGCCCAGATTGTGATGATATGATGCAGGAGCAGCAAAAATATAAAAGATTTTTCGATTTCATCAGAAACATCCCATACGTATAAACGCATACGTTAATATTCCCTTTGTAGAACCTCCTCAAAATTATATTATATTCACACTTGAAGCGAGAGATTAAGATCATCATCGTACTTAAGCGCATTTCACTTTAATCTACTTATTTGAATGTTACTATGAAAGTTCCAGGAATATGATAAGATTCAGCAGCATTTTGCAATATACATATGACAATGTGAAGAAAAAAAGAAATAACGGAAAAATTGGTAAAAAAACGAGAAATAAAGGACAATTTTCGAAAAAGCGGAAAATAACAGAAATAACGGAACTCTGGGTACCATGTAATAATAATAATAATCTTTATTAGTCCACAACAATGATTCAGTAGACATGTATAACAGTGAAAGAGACAAAATACGTAAGCATACAAGAGCAAAATACATAAGCATGGAGGAATTAAAAGTATCTGGGTGAACAAAACTGTGTGAATCAAATTAAGACACGACACGGTCAAAAAAATTCGAAGGATCCAGGAAACGGAAGACGCCAAAGTTAAACAATTACCCTAGTGGAGAATCTTGTAAATAATTAGGTAATTAAAAGTCATGAATGAATGAATTAATACTGACAACATAGAGTAACCTACTCTAGTATAGAGCAGGTACTGAAATACGTATAAAGGCAAGTCTACTCAACTGAAGACGGTAAGGGAAATAAATTAATACTTATAAACGATTTAATTTTTATCAAATAAGAACTGTAACAAGAGTTCGTCATGGACCTGACGAGAAGCGAACTAAAAATAACAAAGGTGAAAATTGGAAACCTAAAAAACCAAAATTAAGTTTGCTATGTAAGGAGTCATCAGGGAGGAACCATGTGGCTGCATGAAGCAAGGTTTCGGCCCCTAACCTCCAAACTATACCACATGGCGGGGCCAGGCCAACCATATCGAATGTACGATATGGAAGGTCTCTCCAAGCCTGAGGAAACATAGCAGAACAAAACCGAAAATAAATTTTTTAATATATTAGGACAAAAGGACGCACTTGAAACTAGAAGAGGTTATCTTAGCCCAACATGTCAATGATGGATGGCATCTGGCGGGGCGAAAAACAACCAAACTTAAAAACGAGGAACCTATTCTTGGAGAAGGACTTAATGCAAGAATTAACCAGCAAATTATTCTTATAACCCCGTCCTTTAAAGATATCAAAAATGCCCTTAGCTCTTGATATGAAGGCGGAAGCATCAGATGAAATCCTAGCGATCTGATGAGTTGGGCAGAAAAGATGTTTAAGCTAGTGTTCAAAGGCATGTTACTCTCGGAGAAAGTATACAGAACCACTGGGAAGCTGAACTCATCAACCTTGTGGTAAACCTCTGATGTAATGGCCACCATCTTCGATCCTGATTTTAACATCCAAATAATTAACACATTTGTTGTTGTCCCCGCTTCTGCTAGCCAAGAGATCTACCGGGTAGATTTCAGGAAGGATCTTATCAAAATGTTTGAAGTTAAACACACAAATGTCATCGACAAACCTAGTGGTACGAGAGAGAAGTTTGGCTAAGCCAACTTCCAACTGTGTGAAGGAAGATTGGAGTCTGATGGTTTTGGCGAAGTGAGGAGCAATAGGAAGGCGGTTACGGGGGGTAGGATTCCGGAGGATGAAGCACTCTCGAAGGGGGTGAAGAGAGTCACACTTCCTTGTGGGACGCCGGATGGAGCAGGGTAGGGGTTGGAAAGGCTGCGGGAGACTCGGACAAACTGTTTTCTGTTGCAGAGGAAGTTGCTTATCCAGTTGATGACTGGGTCAGGCAAGACGAATTTCGAGCAGGCGTCTATGATCACACGATGAGGCAACATATCGAACGCCTTCGAAAAGTCAACTGATAACACCCGCACAGCCCCAGATTGTTTGTCCAGGAATCGCAAGATTCGATCACAAAATAACGTCAAAGCGGATGTCGAACAGATATGGAGCGGATATAAGAAGAGCAGATATGTACAGATCTAAGCGGATATCTGAACAAATATGAGCCTGATCTGACGCATTCCCAGTGGTCGGATTTCGAAATTTCGCCAATTTCGCGTATCGGCTCTGATTTCGCGTATTAGCGCTGATTTCGCGTATCAGCACTGATTTCGTTTACTTTTGTTTTATGTACCCTACGAGCAAGTACATATTTATGTGGTAACACAAGTTTATGTACTATAAGTTTACAGGAACAAGTCCACTTACAGTGAACAAAAATAGATGATAGAGAGAATTTCGTCTTCTATCGGATGACATACATCTTATGGAGGACGCAGATAGGCATTTCAGTGATTTTTATGCTTTGTCAACACATCACACACAGAACAATTTTATATAAATTTTGTGATCTCACTTAGCTAATTTGTATGTGCAGTCCTTTTGTCGTGTAAACAAACTTCATGGGTTTAGTCTCATGGCGATTACTTTTGAATAATAATAACATGCATAAATGGACAGTGACAGTGAAATACAGGATTTGATATGTAGTTACGTATCTGTAAAATTACTGATTGCGTTTTAACTGGAGATTTTATTAGCTTAATTTGTATTCGCAATATTCACGTGTCATTTGGTTGGCGTGTTCTGTTCATTCTTATGGAAAGGAAATTTTTCAGGAAAATAGAAACAACTTTACTTGATAAAATAAAATAGCATACAAAACCATATAATAAGAACATATAATATATTGTAGAATATAGAACATGTTTTTCCCACCATACTTGATTGTGATCATGGATCTTCCATAATTAGTATTTTATTGTTTACATGCACGATCTAGGTAAGAAAACTTACGACTTCAACTTATGCGCCATCTACTTTATAACTTTATACAAATAGTAACACACACAGAAGTTTGCTTTATACGCCTATGTAACTCATAATGGCAAGCAATACATTGAATTACACAGATTAGCCTTTTTTGTCGAAGCGTGAATATTTGTTGTTCGGCATAGAAGAATCTGAGAATTGGTGTACATGTCTTTTTAGAATCACATCGAGTGCTCTACTGCGCGCGGCTTCTTTTTTCATTTCTAATGCATTCTTTTCTTGTCGAAGATCCATCAGGTCTTTCTCGGCTTTTCTGGCCTGCTGCAGTGATGCAAGAGATGTTAGTCGCCGTTGCTCATCTTCCTTTTTCTTAAGAGAAGTTGCGATGTCTTCCATCTCAGTCGCGTGCTTTCGAATACTTTCGTTTTCGTTCATTTCCTCGTTCAATTCTTTTCGTAGACGTTCTTCTAATTTCTGTTTTTCTTCCCCGTTCTTTTCGTTGCTCCTGCTTCCATGCTTCATATTTCGAGTGCGATGCCGTGTATGAATCTCTGAGTTGACGATCTATTTTCAATGTAGAGCTGTCCAATTTTTTGCTGTTGAGAACAGACTTACTGACGGACAACGCCTTTATGGTTTCACAACCCAGCGATCGACGTTTCTTAGTTATTACATCGGATAGACCCGAAAAAATACGTTCGACCTCCGCGTTTCCATGTGGTAAAATAAAAATCGCTTTGGCGACTTTTACGAGGGTTGGTGTCTTTCCCACCTTGTCGACTTTCGACCAAAATTCTCCTACATCGTTTTCATAGGCGTTTTTTTACCAGACTTTGATGAAGCCTAATCTCGACTTGCAATGTCGATTGGTCGCTATCTCCTAAAATGTTAGGGATGGCTTTGACGAATTTAAAAACCCATTTCTCATAATGTTGGTACAGAGGACTTAAAAATCATGAAGCACTCAGTAGCTCGTTCCCGAAAGGCAAATAGTCGCTCAATCTTTTTGTAATTTCCATGAAAAAGGCTTTCATGATCTTGAAGGTGATTGCCTGGTTGGACGGGACTTCGGCGTCCTGTACCTTCGAAGTCGATGTTACAACTGCAGCAATTTGCTCGCTTGTCGTGTAGGTATCTAGAGAAAGGAGTGATATCAAGAATTGTAATGGTTGTCGAATATCAGGTGATCAAAATGTGAAGATAGATTATTGAAAAGTAATTCATATTTCCTGTTCATGGCAATTAATATTCAAGATCAATTGAGATATGCGATTTCTATTAATTTATCTAGATCTACATATACGAGTATATTCATCAAGCTGATTCGATCAGTTCGTCAAAATAATGTATTAACATTCAAAAAAGTTAAAAATTTTAGGTAAGTATCATCTTGAATGATTTGCAATTTAGACCTCCAATATTATTTTAATTTCAAAATTTCTAAAACATCGCCTATGAAACGGTAGGCAAAGTTCCTCCCACACTGAGGGTTTATTCAATAATAATGGGATTATCTTGTCCTTAGTGTATAAGTTTACCATTAATTTCTAAAACACACAAGTATCAGCTTCAGAGTTCATCCGATTGATACATTCATCTGTATTGGTCTACATTAAGCATATACGCTTTGCTTCATTCTTTCCGAATATTTGAATAAGGCTTTTAACGTCTTAACTCCTAAACTTTCACTGTAAGTCCACTCGAGATTATTCTTTAAACGTATTGAATGTATGATATTCTTTTGAAAACTATAGAATAGAAGAGAATAGAATAGAATGATCTTTATTTCTCATACAAAAGAGGTATGAATACGAGGATACTGCATTTGATCACAGCCTCCGTTAGGAAAAAACAGAATACTTAACAAAGGATTTGCTGAAGAGGGCAGATTTTATCGGTAAAGGTAACAATAATCGCGTACCGAGTTGCGGACACTAAAAATTGTGACAATGGATGACAATCATTGTTGTCACAAATCCTCTAAACAAGATTCATACAAGACTTGTCCAACAGCTCTTTAAGAGGGGTCGGATTTCTCACATTGGCCAACGACAAGCCATTTTGTATATATGGTCTAACTTCCTGAAGTCTTTGATGCTCATGTCGCACATCACTGGCCAACATTGAGCCATATGACAAAAAACCAGTCCAAAAAAGCTTGCAAGATAACATCACTGCTGTTGCCGCTACATTTCAACTTTTTTAAGTGAGATAAAGCAAGACAGCATTTTCGATACAGATGGGAAAATTGCCTATCCCAAAAATACGCTTGAAATTTTCAAATAATTCACCTCTTCAACAGGAAAATTGTCGATGAAAATTTTAGGTTTTGGTGATTGACATCAATTTCTAGAGAAAAATAACACTTTACTCTTGTTGACATTTAACACACAGCTTTTTTCTGCAGATCCAATTCGAAAAACGGTCCACAACAGATTGAAATTCACAAGGGAGAAAATCCTGGAACATATGGATGAGACTTACATCGTCAGCGTACATAATAACTTTTGTGTCTTCCAGTTCCGGAAGATCGTCCATAAATAAGATAAATAGTAAGGGTCCTAAGACTGACCCCTGAGGAACTCCGCTGAGAACATGTTTCCAGGGAGTCACTATGCTGTTGGTACAAACTCTTTGCTGACGATTCAAAAGGAAGCTCTTAACGAGGCGGATGGCATGCGGCGAACACTCAAATCTATCTGCTAGGGTTTCCAGAAGCAGATTGTGGCTGACTGTGTCAAAGGCTTTACGTAGATCCACTGCTAATAGAGCTACCGAGTTTCGAGGGCTTTCCGTAAAATGCTGTAAAGAGGAGAGTCTTATAGACAGGAGCGCATTGGTGCAGACTCCGAAACTATTGCGAACAAATCCAAATGGTCTTCGATCGATTCCTGTCTTTAGGGAAGGAACAATGACCTTATCTCTAACTAGACGTTCTAAAACCTTGCCTAGGAAAGGAAGCAGAGATATAGGCCGAAAGTCAGACGTACCTTTTTTCGGAAGAGGGAGAATGTTCGCCTGCTTCCAAGGGAGTGGGAATATAGCAGACAGTAAACAACGGTTGTAGATAAGGTGGAGAGGGTAGGCCAAAAAGTCGGCAAAGATCCCAGTAACCAGGCAGCCCATCTGGGCCTGAAGAGTTGGCCTTACATTTCTTGATAATCGAAACAAACTCTGTTTCGGTGACGAGCTCATTGATTGGTGGATCAGAGGAAGCACGCTTATCAGTAAAACAGTGAATATCACGCTTAGAGAACGAACTCTGAAATTGATCATTGAGGTCATGAACCTTACGGGAATCAAGATTGGTAACAGAAGCAGGCTTATTGATTTGTGTATTGATAATTTTCCATTTGTCGGAGGTAGATCTTGAATTCAAACGAGAATAATACCTACTTTTAGCTCTCAAGATTTCTACAAGGAATTTCTCACGAAGACAGACAAATCTCGGTCGATTTCCTCGAGTAAGAGCCCGATCTCTGGCATCGGACACAGTTTTCAATGCTGGGGTAAGCCACGGAGGGTCAGAGCTGCGCATCCTGACTTTTTTCTCTGGAAAATGAGTTGTCTACAAAAATAGAAGTAAGTTCTGAAAACATTCAACTAACTCGTCTAAGTCATCAAAACTACTTAACATGGCATCCCAGTCGGTGTAGAGTAACGATTCACAGAAACGTGCAAACGAAGATGAAGAGGCAGAGCGAACTTTTATTACCTTAGTAACAATCGGTCTGAGTAAAGCAGATTTCACAAAAATGCCCTTGTGGTCTGACCTGCATAGGGGGCAATAGAAAAGGGAGACTCAAATTTATCAGAGTGATTAGAGGCGACAATATCTAGAGTATTGGAACCTCTAGTATGAATGGTTACAATTTGATTCATATCGTTGTACAACAAAAAGTCAGACATGTAGTGGCGGAGATCATTTACATCGCCTACAAGGACACAGTGATTACCATGGTTATCATCAAAGATAGTCTGAAGATGATCAAGTGCGGACGCGTGTGCGACTGTCTGGCCCCAGTATGGATGATAAACGAGAGAGAGAGAGAGAGAGAGTTACGTCAAAATCAGGCAGATGGCAAGATAAAAATTAGATTTGATGTTAGGAACAGGATTGTTAATGACTGACACTATCAAGTTAGACTTGCAATAAAGGGCAACCCCACCTCCATTAGTATCCCGATCCTGTCGAATGATGACATACGTAGGCTGGTAGAGAAACGGCTCCGTCATCTGTTGCTGAGTCAAGCCACGTCTCAGTTATGCAGATCAAATCAGTATCATATTTGGTGTCTCTGATTCGAAGGTCATCCACCTTATTGAATAGAGAGCAGGCGTTAAACAATAGAATTGACGGCGCCATGTAAATAAACTCTACCGAAGATTGATATTATGAATGAGAATTAGAATATCAATATCAAGTTATCTAGTGACAAGAGCATTAGCTCGCGGTATATATTATAATATATCTAAGTGCATAATTTCGGTCGCGTATAAATCCTCAATTTCGAGTATTTCCAGTCAAATTCGCGTAATACGCGAAATTCGCGTCAGAATCCGACCACTGCGCATTCCTATTATAGGTCCGTTAATTGGACGCACGTTATCGACATATCCGTTATCTATTGTTGGATGCTGAGCTGCAAAGAAGCCTACCTAGGAGCTTTCTCCAAATGGAACGTAAAAATCACAGCCTTTTGATTCAGAATTCATTAAGTATTTAGAATACTGAACTTTATGTGTACTCGTCTCCACATTTTATTATTCCCATAAAAGTTGCATAAAAACTTCTTAATGCCAAGATCATTTTTGCATCGATAAAAAATCCATGAAAAATTACGTAAATAGTTCGTCAAGATGTATGTAAATCTATCAAAGTGCATGTCACTACAAGTAGTTCGTTCAGCAACTGGGCCATTTAGCTGATCAGCCATCAGCATGGCGTTTCAATGCAGCCTTCACAATTTGTTCAGATATACGCTTCTGCCTCTGCTCTACCCTGTGCTGCTATGATCCACGTTCCTCCAGTTGTTCGTCAAGACTTTAAGGATTGGTGCTGAGCTTCTTCTAAAAGTTTGTGCAATCTCTCCTTTTCTTTCAATCTGTGCGCTACGGCTTCTTCATTTGCCTTCGTCAATGCCATACAGTTAGTATGCTAAGTAGAGTAGCAACTCCGCATTTATTAAATCCCAAATGTGTAGGACCATACAGTTTCGATTTTAATAAATGAACTCGAGGTGAATACAGTTGGAATTGTTTCCAAATGTGAGATATGCACATTTATGCAGTTTTGAAGAAATTACCACGGAATTGACTGATCATGATATCATAATGCAGAAGGAAATTATATTATTTTACAGATCGTCTGTGTCATGACAGCCTTCGAAAAGCAATGTTTGTTAAATTAGCAACTCGATGACCTGCTATTGCTTTCATGCTCAACCTCAAGAGTATTTTCTTAAACGTGATCACATCACAGGCAACCTGTCAATGGAAGAACAAACTACCAGAATCAAAGATAATGATTTCAACTAACTTTGAAAGATTTAAATGGGTCCACATCACCATTCAGATTCAAGAAGTGAAACATAAATTTAGTGAATCATAAAGTCATGCCGGTGAAAATTGAATTAAAAACATGAAATTTCAGCCACGACAGCACAATAGGATCTCGACTTTTTCATGAAGACTTCCATTGTAATGCCGTTCAGTAGATTTCCCTGATCATTAGCACAATTTCCGCTTAGTTACGATGCTCGTTAGAAAACTTTCATTCCTTTTGATATACAACTTGTTCCATACTATTAATAGAGGGGCGTCATGTCGGTAGTATATAAATTGGCAAAAATTTAGCTTTTTCAAAACTGCTCAAATAATTTTTTGGACCGCAGGAACGTCATCTCCACAAAAACACAATATTTTCACATAAACATTTTCATAGTATACAAATACTTTTTGAATCGACACTCTACCTATATATGCTTACTCTGTGGTCAATGCATCTGATTTCTGTTTCTAATTATCGTGTTACTTATCTTCTCAGTTTCCTCCTTTTGATGCCTTTCGTGAATCATCGTGTTGCATTTATAATAAGCTGTCGCGACACTTCGGCTCAACTCAAGAGTAACTGGGATGGCAGAATTACTCCACTCCTTGCATTTAAAGATAGATTTTGAGACGACCAAAGCCTTGATGTTTTCCGGATGAAGACTCTTTCGCTTTTTGGTAACAATATCGAAAGGTATTGAGAAGCTCCGTTCTGCTTCCACATTCCCATGTGGCAATATGAATGCGATGGAAATTGAGAAACCTCATGCGATGAAAATTGGAATATTATTGAAAATTCATCAAAATGCTCCGATCGGTCAACGAAAGCGCTGATCGCTAGACGTCGATTGTTCATAAACTTAGTCTAACAAATCATTTAAAGCTTATCGCAAGCGCCTGAAAAAAGTATGTCCAAAAGCGACTACGACGTGACAAGAACAACTGGCTTGCAGCAGAGTGTAGTAAAATAGACGAATTCGCACTCGATTTGGTTCCCATCTGGAAAGATCGTGGCATCCGCAAGGAAGTCAAGCTTCGCATTGTTCGTGTTCTGGTGTGGTCAGTGTTAACGTATGGAGCGGAAGCATGGATAATAAAAGCAACAGACGTCAAGCGGATTGAAGCTGCTGAGATGTGAGTCTATCGTAGGATTCTTAGGGTGACTTGGTATCAAAGAAGAAGCAACACGAACAATCTGTCAGAATTCGGAACAACAAGAGAGCTGCTAGCGATGGCGGAGAAGCGGAAACTGGTATACTTTGGCTGCGCGTGTCTCGGAGAAGGTCTACCTTATGATGTTCGGATGTCATCCTGGGAATCGCAGATGCGGAAGACGCCGGCCTTAAATATATCGACGACATCAAGGAGTGGACACGAGAATCAATGGCAGAAGCATTGCGAAAGACAGCAAACAGGACCGAATGGAGGACTCCAACGAAACGCTCATCTGAAGGAGGGCCATCCTCTAACTCGGACCGCCTGAGTTAGACGGGTGTATCGTAAAAACAAGTTGAAAGCATGAAACTTCGAGATTCCTTGCGAAACCTGAAATTGTTTAACCATGTACAAATCCAAACAAGCACTGTTTATCGTGAAATTCGTGATTTAATCATAGAAGAAAAAGTCTACCCTTTCAATTGAATTCCTCTAATAGAAGGCCATTAATCAATGGGTACCGGTGCTTGCAACAAATGAATATCAGACAAATCTAAACTGCTAACCAAATCAATTAAGCCTAAAACGTTTACATCAAATAGGTCTAACCGATGGTGAATTTAAGCACATAACGCTGAGTGACATCCTCTGACTGCAATACACTTTGTAATACTCTTGTTTAACAGAAATAGGATGAATATCAAAAATCTATGTATAGGAACGATTGACGGAGGCAAAGTTTATATTAGCATTAAAAAAATGAGTGAGATCAACAACTGCGCAGAAGAACAAACCTTTTTAAAGAAAAGAGGTAATGTCGGTAGTTAATGTACTCTTTGACAAGTACATGTAGCTACGTTTAAGGAATTCAAATCCGTGATGGAACCCAAACTTTAAGGAATTATTAGGAATATTGTTGTCATTAAATCTGTACGTAGTCTCAATTAAACACAATTTTTAACTATTATCCAGATATATTAAGATAGGTGTTCCGATGGATTTAGATTGCCATTTATCCCCCAATTATCCGTTTGGAAGTTGCGATTGCGAGACATCGCATTGACTATGACCAAAAGTGCTATTTCTAGAAAGTCACTGATTTTAACTAATTCAAGATATCCTATCCACATAGAAAAAGTCTTGAATGTTTTTCAAAGACTTTCCATATGTGTCCACACATCAGAAAATACCGCTTAGTGAAATTTGCATTTTAAGATAATTTTCAAAAATAACCAAACTATCTATACTTCGATATTTCAAAAGCAAATCAAAATTTTTTTTCAAAGTGCTGAGGAATTTTTCTCGGCAATAGTTGAAAGTCCGCTATACATCAGAGGTAGTATATCAAAAGCTAGTGCATCACAAGAGGTAGTATATACGAATAATCATCAAAAATGAAGCTGATATTAATAACGAAATCGAAGATATTCGCGGTAAAAGAAACACTATTTTTCGTAGAAATTTTAACGCAAAAATCGTAGAAACAGTTCGACTCTATTGAAACTATTTTGGATTTCCTCTAGACAGATCTATGGCAAAAAATATCACGATATTGACTACTTCCATGGTCAGCTACACATCTTTCTTGAAATGGTGTAGAATGACCCAGTTGTGATTGTAATTTACAGAACGCATGACAATACCACACTACCACTTACATAATTGACCAATCGTCGGGAGATCATTTTGTTATCAAATGTAAAGCAGAACAACTTCTAAGTTTTGGTTCTTCGGCGTTCACCGCCTTCGGTGAACGCAACAGATGAGGCCGGTTCTACCATCGACGAATTGTCGCTGGACATCGAAGGCCAATCTGGTTTCATTTGTTGGAGTTTTTTCCTGCTTTATATTTCATCACACTACCCCTACCTGTACCGCATTTGTACTGTCAACGAAAGACTGAACATCAAGCGCAGTTTTGAAGTCGGACGTAATTTGCGTCCGAAACCAAGAGGATTACGAGACTACAATACACGCCTCAGCCGAACCAATGGGATGTAGGAATTTTCTAACAAAAATATCTTAACTTTGAGCCTTTTACAATTTGTAGGTAGCTCATGTACGTAAACCCATAAGATTTTCGGAAAATTCATAGATTTAGTTTTTCAATGATAAATAAGTCTGCTTAAGAGCACTTTGAAAATACAAGTTGATGTTGACCTTTGCAGATCATTTAAGCCTGTTACTCAAAATAGAACAAATTCAAGAAAATTCCATTTGGCAAAATAAAACGTCAACCATTTAATGGCCGATGGCAGGAACTATCTCACTCAGTCTCGGTCGAATGTGCTTGAAAAAATCGAAGAGTGAGAGTCGACCATTTATCTCGTACATTTTACTCTCTGATTCTGCACCAATAGAGCACGGAATATTTGAGACTTCAGTAATTTCAAAAAACAAAGGAATCCTTAAAATTAGGACAAATAGGACGCATGTGAGGCCTGTAACATAGCAGTGTTTAGGTAACTGTGAGCAAAATGCAAAATACATTTCAAGCATCTCACCTTCCGCTCCAAAATCTCTCCGAACTTCATACTTTTCATCAGCTTCTTTTGCTTGTCAGCAAAACGCGCATCCTGTGCGGAAGATGTGCCCTGGAAACGTAAGTACACTTGCATATCAATTATTGTCATGTAATTATAAGATCTGATTATGAAAATACGAATATTGAATTTTCAGAAACAAGAGTACGAGCCTAGCGTTACAAAATGCGCCTGAAACAGGACAGTAAAGATGTTTTGACATCTGAGATGAATAAGATTTTTGATGCCCTCTCGAGGTGAATGGAAATTTATGGATCAAAAAGTAGTCGACAACTTCAGATACTTTTCAGGAGCAGCGTCATCGTCATGAGTTTCCTTTAATGAGCATTGAATGTTGAGTTCATCAATCGAAGATGAGATCAATAAACACCAGCACTTAAAAATCATAATGTGGTCGACTGATTCAATCGTCACCCCACGTGAGTGCCGAGTTATCAGATGTGACGAATTTTCGGCAAGAACATAAAGTGCTAGTCAATGATCTGTATTGGATGCAGTGGTCGTGCCAGATTTTCTCATTTTCCCAGCTCTAGCAATACCCAGCGAATTATAGAATCATATTTCATAATCATACGGAGTAAACGACGCTATTGCCAAAACTTGACCAATTAAATACCTACTTGTAAGAAGTACGATTTTCTACTACACTTCGTCATTGGTGACTTGGAAAAGATTTTCACAAAGATCTGATTACATGAACTCGCAATTACCACCTTCCATTATTTTTTATAATAATCCATTTTCTCAAGATGTAAATCAATGAGCTGAAAAAAGAGAATCAAAACAATCAAAACTTAAGTCATAGTCTGCTCCATGATGATATGTGCTACAACTGTTTCGTCAAGCATTCCCACATGCATTCACTTCTTACATCGGAACCTTGATAATTTGTGTTGAGTCTTGTTTCTTCATGACAGACGAAGGAATCACTGACATTTGTAGAACAGGGTGTCCACCCTATCTGAGAAAAAAAATCCACGTACCACTATTTCAGGCCTACTTGCCTGGCAAGCGACAGTTAGTTGAGTCAAAATCATTCAAAAACACTACCCGCAGCAACTTCTCAAAGAAATGCAGTACCGGTAATGAGATCTTTACAGTAGAAAGATAATTCTTCAGAACTATCTTGTATACACACTGCAAACATAATAATTTAAGTGCATTCGATGCTGTTTTGAAGCCTTACAGAGCCTTAGTATATGACTGCACAATACACATGTATACATCTATTACAAAAAGCATAAAATAATTCAGGACACAGATGTCAAGACGCTGCTTAGCAGAATTTCACAAATTTTCATTGTCTGAACCCAGACCCGACGTTAGTAGCGGCTATATTATATGAACATATCTACATGTTTATGACTTTCTTTCTTGTAACATACTTTTTGTAGAATCAAGTCAGAGTTGGTGCAACGGAAGAAAAAAAATTTAGCACATGTAACAAGCATCAATGGATATCAACTAGGAGCAAATAGCAGTAAATACCACTATCTGCGCAACTGAGCTGAAATTCACGTACAATTCACCTACATACATGAATTTCACGTACAGTGGACACCCTGGTAGAAGGATCTTCTTCTCAAGCGTCTCGTGGATCATTAGAAAGTAGCTGCTTTGAAATTGATAATCCTTTAAAACTGAAGGGCCTTCAAGTTCCCCTATCAATCTGCGAGGTCCCGGTCACAGAAGTCTGTGCAGTATAAAAAACGGCCGCACTCAATCTTTGTGGGTCCCGCTCACTACATGAAATGTCGCCTTCCTTCACTATCTTTATAGGGCTCCTTCAACATTTAAAAAGGACCCCCTTCACAATGTCATAGGGGGTCTACACAATCTTAGAGTGGCCATTCACAATCTCAAAGTGTCTCCTTCACCATCAAAAATGGTTCCTTTCAATGTTTGAAGGGATCCCTTCACAATATCAAAAGATCCCCTTCCACAATCTTAGAAAGCCCACACTCTCAAATGGGCCCCTTCATTATCTGAAGTGGCCCGCCTTCACAATCTCAAAAGGCCCCTTGACGAACTCAAAAGGAACGCTTCGCAATCTCAGAGGGCCCATTTACACTCTCAAAAGAGCTAACTTCACAATCTTACAAACCACACACTCAAATGGAACCCCTTCACAATCCAACTTCCCTCTATTCCAAATTATTTGTTCCATCGTAGAACATCTTCTCACTGGCTTACATATCGCATGCTTTAAAAGTATTGGAAAACCAGTTAAAACAGGTGGAAAGAGGGTAGAAAAACTTTTAGGATGAACATTTGCCATTTGCATTGTTGACGGACATGAAAATTTTTTGGCAAACTGGGTAGGATACAGTAGGTCCTATTGTTTTCTTCGAATATTCGATTGATGGGCGCACCCTGAAACAACACATTTCAATGGTTGCATCGTACATTATACAAAAAACGCGATAAAAATTCTGCAATTGATGAACCTGAGGACCACGACCACTTATGCCACTAGTCTCGCAGACACGAGACAACTAGAAGCCCGCAATTTACCTGCCACACTTTGAATAAATGAAGTGCTTCGCTTCCAGAATATCAAAGGCCATCTCAATATTTTTTAAAATTATCGTTCAGTTCACTTTTTTCAGAAATTTCAAAAATTCACGCATATGAAAATTCGCGCAGTGAACACTGTACCTGGATACCATACATGTCACATGTTCAAAGCAAACATGTGTTACACCTATATATCTACTTGAGAGCATTGTTTTCCGCAATCGTGTTAATCAGATCTGAATAAATATTAGTTCATATATTGTTGTATTGAGACCAATATTTCTTTAGTCTAATTCGTGTTCCATGAGTGATGTATGGCATGCACAACATCCTAGTTTTTTTAAAAAGCTTGTTGCATCCTTATCATGTTGGGTAGTTCCGGAAATATTTTATACGCATGAAGTGTATACCTTAAAAAATCCAGCATCAGTCATTGTTGAGGATGTCCCTGGTTCAAACGAAACTCTAACACGAACGTGTGTCTTCTAAAATATTGACATTACAGCTACAATTTTACAGTATTCAAACAAGGATGCCATTCTTCGCAATAACCTTTCCTATCTACTCTCTTCCCATAAAATGTTGTTTCATGATAGAGGTTTCCACCCTGGTGGCCAAGTGTGGCTTGCAAGATATTCCTCTAGGTGTAATGATTGCTTTTCGTCATCCGTGGCAGAAAAGCAAGAAAAGCTTATCAATGGGATTAATTATCAAAAGTGCTCTTTTATTTGGATCCAACCAGCAGATATGCGCACCTCACAAATTCCGTTGATGATTTGTGTTTTTATGATAATCATTTGTGGAATTGAAGAAGTTGTCAATGAAGAGATCATCTACATTTTGCTCAATCAGCTATTAAATTTTTTTAAACTGACTGTGTGCCTACGAATAAATCCCTTGCGAACTGCGTATATCATGCACGTAGATATTTTCTTCAAAGCTTCTTCCGAGCAGTTTTTCGCATTTAGCAGCTTAATTAAGTCACATACTCATTCTTTGATTCTTTACTTGAAACTGACAACTACTTCATTTGATAAGACAGACTGAATCTGGAAAATATCGTGTTGATTTCTTGATCAGATGAAAATTTCCTAGTATTACGAACACGTATTTTTCCAGTTTCTGAACAATGTGTGAACATCAGTCAAGCTATGAAGCTGCAATGCAAAATTCAATTATAATAATTAGTAAAATTCGAAGTTCAGAAAAAGCTGATATTGTTTTATGTCAGTAATTAATATCATGATACATATTGTGAAAATTTAACTGCGAATTTATCAGCTGACTGCTTACATAGAATTCATGATGTTATGCAAGGTAAAAGCTGTGAAGTTCAGTGTTCAACAAGACGAGGGTGTCGGTGCAAAAGTTAAAAGAAGCATAGGGCGTGGAGATATCGGTCGAGTTGATCCGTTTATCATGCTCGACGAATTTCGCGTGTCAGCACCTGCGGGATTTCCAGATCATCCTCACAGAGGATTCGAAACGGTGACTTACATGTTGAGTGGCGCATTTTGTCATGAAGACTTTTGTGGTCACAAAGGAATAATAAAAGGTGGTGATTTACAATGGATGACTGCCGGGCGTGGAGTGGTTCATTGTGAGATGCCGTATGGTGATAAAGAAGGTCATGGTCTTCAGTTATGGGTAAATTTGAAATCCTCGGATAAAATGATTGAACCTAGTTACCAGGAATTAAAGTCGAATGAAATCCCAAAGGTTAGTGCAAATGGAGTGTCAGTGAAAGTCATCGCGGAATTGTCAATGGGTACATCAAGTCCTGTTTATACTAGAACACCAATTACATACTTAGATGTTATGATGAAACCAAAACGCTCATTTGATCAAAAGATAACTAGAGGATGGAATTCCTTTGTTTACATATTAGAAGGTGATGCCAGGTTTGGCCCAAAGGACATGTTTGAAATGGGAAAGAGTGGACATTTGATACTGTTTACAAATGATGAGGATACTATTCATGTAGAAACACTGGAGGATAGCTGTCGCTTTGTATTGCTGTCAGGGGAGCCAATAAATGAACCAATTGAACAAATGGGCCCTTTTGTAATGAATACTAAAAAAGAACTTGATACGGCCTTAGCAGACTACAGATCTGGAATGAATGGATTTGAAAATGCCGTGAAGTGGAATTCTAGTTATGCTCATTAAGCAATGTGAAAATGTTGAATATGATGCCGTCCGAACTTGCCAGAGATTTTTCTTCAGTGTCATGTGCATACATCACATTTTGACTTCTATGATCATTAATGTTCAATTCTCACGCCTACCTATTTTTGTTGTACATTGATCTCACATGCCTGTTTTATGATAATATACCGCAGATAAATTTGCAGCCCGAAAGAAATACTACTCTTCATGCCATATAAATCGTCACTTTAGATTTGTTAGTTAGATGCATAGATGCATACACACAGGTCTATAGTGGATGATGTAGTTTGTAGGGTTCTCCATAATGTGTGCAGCATACACGAGGATGGCAAGCATTTGCAATGAAATAAAGAGCCTAATCCGACGTTTAAAATACAGCTTGCAATAAAATAGACGTTCGCTTCTGCTCGAAACAAAGAAAATTAGGAGAGAGCGTCGAATTCTTAATTCTTTTGTAGCTTTATTTTCATGAGCACAGGTCTAGTTAACCTTGGTCCTAGGTTCGAATCCTGCCAGCCGCACAGCTTTTGCATGGCAATTTGTTCATCGTTTATTTATTTTCACTGTTGTTAAGTTCAAAACGCTACATTCAAATTGAGCTGCGTTTGAGCGCTTAGAATACTCAACAACACCTTGTCTTTTCCGTTTTGTGAACCCCAAGATTTAGCTAGAAATTAGATATAAAAACCCGCCTATTCGCGAGCGATTTCATGCCATCTCCGATGGTCATCGTCATAAGATGGCATGACGGTTCTTGAATCTGATTTCTAACTTAATCTTGGGGTTCTCGAGATGGAAGAAATACATGTCAATTACAACCCGATACTTCAATCAACACCATCTTTGCATTAAATAGGTATATTTCCTGCTCGACAGTTGTTAAGCTCATGCTTTTCATGATTTGGTGCTGATTTGTACAGTTTATTTGTTTGAATTTTAAGTTATAACTTTCTTTTAATACTATTTTTCTGCTCTTATTAATTTTCACTTATTCTGACATATGCAACCCGTTCCTAAATCGTTGCACAACCCGAAAGGCTCTTTTACTTCATGTATATTCTTGTCAAATTTAGCCGCATGCTCATTTAATTGATTACTGAACTTATTCACTTGTTCAGCTTTTGCTTGGTTCAGGGAACAATGTGGTCTGCCTAATGATGAGTAGATGAAGTAATTGGTTATTAGAAGTTTATTGCCTCATATGATCATGTCATAACTGATCATATCATAACCGGTATAGATGACAATGTCTTAGATTTAAAAGAAATTAAAATTTGCATTTATGTAAATTTCGTTTTATTTCACGTACTTGATTATGAGTATCAAATGGAAAGCTCACATGAACTTTACTGGTGATGTTTACAATTCATCACTTCACAGGGCTGCCACTCTTCCGGTTTTAACCGGAATTCCGGCTTTCTTTAGACTAAACTTAGTAGTATGAAAATGTTCTACCAAGGAACAAATAATTTGCTTTCTGAAGCATTTTAGGGGCCATTCAAAATGGTGATACTCTTTAAGATTATGAGGGGGCCTTCCTGAGGTCATTATGAGACCCTTTTAAATTGTGAAGTTCCCTTTTGACATCGTGAGGGGCCCTTTCGAGATTGTGAAGGGCCCTTTTGAGATCGAGAGGGGTCCTTTTGAGATCGTAAGGGGACTTTTAGATTGTGAAAGGGCCCTCTTGAGATCGTTATGAGCCCCTTTTAGATTGTGAAGGGGCCCTTTAAGATTGTTTGGGGACCCTTTTGACATCGTGAGGGGCCCTTTTGAGATCGAGAGGGACCTTTTAGATTGTGAAAGGGCCCTTTTGAGATCGAGAGGGCCGTCTTGAGATCGTGATGAGTCCTTTTAGATTGTTAAAGGGTCCTCTGAGATCGTGAAGTACTCTAAAGAGATATTGAGGTGTTTCTTTTATATTGTGAAGGTGACCTTTTGAGATCGTGGGGGCCCTCTTGATATTGTGTGGGGACCCTTTTAGATTGTGAAGGAGCCCTTCAATTTTAAACAATAATGAATTTCAAGGAAGGCACTTTCTAAAAATCCTCGTGACACTTTATCAGAAGATCCTTCTACAATTGCAGGCCACTGATTCCTTCGTCAATCATGAAAAAGCAAGACTCAACACAAGTAATCAAGATTCCGAAATAAGAAATAATTTTAGGTGGGATTGCTTGACGAAAAAGTTGTACTACGTTCGTATATAGTTTTGATTGCTATGATTCTCTACAAAATGCGCCTTTCAAGAGGCGTGCTAGAAAAAGAAAAGTATGAAAGAGAAATACAAGGGAGTGACGAATGAATATGCGATTACCTGTTGCAAAAGCGGTTAAATTTCGGCTAAGACACAAATGAAAATTGAAATCTTGCAAGCAACTGCATAAGTGATAAGCATTTCCTTTCGCATTGATGCTACGTTTACGTATGCCATGGCGTCTGAGCTTTTTCATTTCTAATGTTTGAAATACAAGAGATGAGAGAAAAATTTGATTTGAATCATTGCCGGAGCTACAAGCACTTGTCAAGTTTTCCAGTCGGAACTGTAAACGTTTTTGGCTTCTTAGTCGTCATCATTGCAATTTAACCTATTGTAGGTAATCAGTAACTCACCGCGCAAACCATCAGTGCGTAGATGTACTTGGAAATTCGTCAGCTGACCTTTGTGCTATTTGCATTACTGTTTGCAAATATCAATTTTTAAAAACGAGCTCTAGACCCTGAGATTTCAACTACATGCATTTCATCAATTGTAGATGTCTGTAGTTCGGATGAAGATTTATCTGAATGTGAGTTACTGACTATTTACAGGCATGTTGACTGCACGGTCGAAATTCCGGTAAAGGTAGTACACTATTTCTCGTAATGGCTTAAATCAAATATCTCACTCATCTCTTGCCTTTTTCCTTTCGTGGTCTGGGCATCATTTTAGATTAAATATCATATTAACTAGCATGGTGTCTGTAATGTGCAATAGTTTTTAATCGTCAGTTAATGTTGTGTGACATGGATTAATTTTTTTGCGTAACGTGGCGGATGATGCTTTATTTTGAACTTTGTTTATAGATAATTTTCTTTCCTGCTAATATAGAGGATATCCCACAGTTAACTCCCAACGTCACTTTCTTATAAATTCCCTATTCTCTCATTATCGACTCAGTGATGACTTTCTGTAAGTTGTTTATGATTCAAAAGAAAACAGTTGTTAATATTTTAAATTAAAAGCTACAATTGTTGGTCGATCGATTTCATGTCATTATTGGACATATCAGCAGGACAAAGTTACAATAAAGATAAAACCATTGAATACATGAATTTTCGTTTCTATTTTAATATGATCTCACTGGGTTCGCAATCTCACAGTTGTTGACACTAGTAACACTAGCACCACTATGACTTATTTTCTACTTGCTCACCATTTGCCCGAACACAATCTAATTCTTCGTTCAGTAGCGTAAGAGCATGTCTCCACGCAATCGCTCATCAATCTGGTCCATTCATTGTCAGTTTCTCGAAAGAAAAATGGCTCAATTGCGCATAAGGAAATGCCAGCCCAAGTTTTTTGACTGCGTTGATCCGTGGAATTTGTGTGACGATATTTGTTGTAACCAGACCGCTCTCCAGAAGCAGTCTTCCAAACATCGAACAGCTGAACAGCAATTCCCAGTGGTTTCATGAAAAATCTTCACATTAAAGACGATATCTTGCATCGTGTAACGTCATGGCATGATTAATAGAGAATGACAGAGCTGCACGAGAATAATGCCTTTTAATTTAGAATGTAAAATTTTTAGCGATATGAAGAAGCTTATTTTTGAAACAGTTGAGCTGATTATTCGTGCTGGTTTTGCGTCGTGGGAGGGGGAGGAGTATCAGTAGTACATTCCATCTAGCCTTCAAAAGCAGTTCTTTTGAAAAAAGTAGTTTTTTGAGTCATGCATTCTAGCGCACCTGGTAAAAATTGATGATTAAAAAAGCAGCAATGGCAATATTATTCCATTCATTTACTTGCTGAGTGAGGATTCATTGGCATGTTTATTGCAGCAGATTCAACCTCTGTCTGAACGCTGTCAATTGTGGGATATCGAATGATTGTAATTTTTTTACTTTGCGGGGACCACGGCTGCGCATTTTAGGGGTGCCCATTCAGATTTGACTTTCCGGTTTTATTTTTGATAAGAGTGGCAGCCCTGACTTCATCACTTCGATTCCTGATGATATGAACCGCACTTCGCAGCTTTGAGTTCGGGTAACCACTCTTTCGAAGATGTTTATAATCAAATTGACATCGTTTTTTCTTTTCTTTTTCAATGAACCCGTTGCCGAATAACACGTCGAATTTCATTTTTGAAAATGCTCATTTTTATATAATGTGGATGATTTAAATTCCAAGGTATCACACTATCAGAGTGACATGATTTTCTATATATAGAGTGGGAAAAATTCATTGCTTTGAGCCGACACCTGTAAATCTAAATATGGAAGTTTTCCACAGATTGGGGTTCCGATTGTAAATGAAATGTTTGAGTGGATGTCGTTACAGAGTTACACCAACTCACGAGTGTAAATATCTTGGTATATGACAAATGTATAATCCACGTATGTGTTCCAGAAAACGATTTTATCGTCCAGTTCGTCAAAGATTTGTCTTTCAATGAAGCTCATGAATATCGTTGAGCAAGCACCTGAGATATTGTTACCTATTTGAAGCCCATCAACTTGCTTAAAAAACATTTCTCCGACTTGGATAGTGTCTGAGGCTATGCATAGACGAATAAGATCGGAAAAATCAGTCCTGCACAAAGGTTTGAATTGGCAGTGCTGTTTATGCTTTTCAAAGACGTGAGAAACTTTTGATATAACTCCAGGTAAAAATTTGGCCTTCTATTGGGATTATGGTTGGCAAAGCTACTAAGTTTAATTTTTTGCTTCGGAAGAAATAAAAAATCAAATGATTCGCGAAATTTGTCGAAGTCTGTCGAAGTTTATTATTTCTAGATGAATTTTTTTCTGTGGTAAAGTATGTCCACACGAAATCTTTATGAAGTCCCATTCTTGCAGTCGTCTAAAGTGATGAAGCTACATTTATAAAATACACCGTCTGATTCGACGAGGGGAACATACGCAAAGCGCAGTTCTACAGAATCAAAGTCATCTGAGTGCTCCTTAATGAAGCATAGGCAGTATCATAGCTGACATTTCTTTTGCCCCCACCATAATAAGAAAATTTCGCACCATTGAATATGAATTATGATGATTATCAAATAATGGCATCGGCAAATGTAGAATACACAGAGTTCCTGTGCATCTTCGGAAATAATTTTCCATGAATTAAAGCGTGGCTTCCGCATTTCCGTTGTTGCGAATTCTCGCAAATATCAAACCGCGGCAATTTACAAGGTGTACGACGCAAGCTTACTCGGTTTATATACTATGGTTCTCGCTTGCGCATCACAGATCGAAAAATATAGAAAAAGTGAAAAATAGATAAATCTGTAGCTTTTCATGCTCCATGTGTATCATGACTGGAAGTCTAGCTCATATCTACAACACGATTCAGTACTACTGACCAGAATTTTATATCACGAAAGCAATATGTTTCTTGACAATACACCATTTACATGTATATCTGCGCATGCGTTGTAATTTTTGACCTACGTAGGCCGATGACTATGCATGGCTAAAACACATTCTAGAAAGTATAAGCTGTATATTTAAGTTAATATTTTTGAAAATAGTTATCTGTTACTGCAAATCACTTGTTGACTGCAACTGTAAAGCTGAGAATTACGAGTATTGTGAGTTCTCAGTTAATAAATAACCTATCGGTAATGAACAGGCTGACTATTATGTAGACTCAATTCCGCTTCCCTGTTGAATGTCATTAGTTGCAACCTGGAAATGTTGCCCCTTCTGGTCTGTTACTGCAACCTATCCCCTTTTGAGGATGCTAGTTACGTCACTACCACGCCACACCACAACATCCAATGCAAATGTACTACATCTTCGTACACACATGATACGATTAAGAACACTTGAAGCACAGTGAGTTGTGATTGTGACTCAATATTAGATTACTATAAGAAACAGCTGTGGACCGAAAATTTTAGACTGCCAAACAATAATGGTCCTCTGCTGTATATGTACGGTAAATTAAATAGCGGAATAATCAAGTGATAAACTGTTTGTTCACCGAATCATGCAGATCGTTTCAAAAATAATTGCACAAAAAAAAGTTAAACCATTTTCAAATGCAATTTTCGTGCTGAAATCCGTGGCTCAATTTTGATAAACGATCTACCATATGAAACCTTATGCTTATAATTTTGCTGTGTTAACGCTGGCGTTTTCGAGTTTGAGTTTAAAAGAATGCTGATGTTATCAGTTCCAAGAATATGTAAGTTTTATCAAGATCGGCCCATCCGTTCACTGGCAAACTTCAAATTTGTATTATTCCCATACTCAGCCATTTGGTGAGTCATCTTTTCCCTCCGTTGAGGTCAGAAGATTTCAAATCCGTGATCTGCGCGCACGAAGGCTTGTCGCCACCTGTTCACAAACAACAGCAATTTTTCACGCCGTTGTGCGGAAACTTCACCGTGCTTGCGTCCGATAAGTGAACTTTTAGCAACATATTCAATGAGTGACAGGACATGGGGACAGTTATAACTTATTAGTTATGATATGATAATGAAGTAACAAACTTTTAATCACTAATTACTTTATTTAATTAGGCAGACCACACTGCTTCCTTATCTAAGTAAGCTTCTCGGCCGACCAAGTGAATATGTTTAGTAGTCAACTGATTTGAGCTTGCGGTGAAATTTGATGATAGAGCTTTTCGGGTTGTGCAACGACGAATAAAACGATGGCGAACGCTACAGCAGTCTTATTTCCGCAAACGTATTTATGGTAACCGGGATATGCTTACGTCTTGATTTGATTGGCTCGTGAAGAAAAGTCAGTTGGTCAACTGATGAACACCTATTTATCACAGCCTTAAAAGTAGCAATTAACTAATAGGTAATAAATTAAAGTATACCATTCACAAGCAGAACCTTACCAGTGCGTGAGAAAAACAACATTGCAATAAAAAGTAATAAAATTCGATAAACTTCGGAGGAAACAAAAAGTAAACTTCGCGAAATTGCTCTCGAAATATTTCGTGCCAACCCTAATTGGGATTGATCCATGCAAATTCACGATATCTTATGATGCAAACGACATTCCATCAGATAGATGCATGGTAGAAATATTGTCAATGAATTGCTTTGTTCCCCAGATAAACCTTAACTCTCAGTCAATGTAAGATACTAAACATACCTTTTTACATGGCATAAAGTTAATTGAAATTGAGCATCATCATCAATGAAAAAAATCGCGTCAAACTTTTTTTATCAGCATTTTCGGTAAAGTTATTAGTATTGCGTCTCTTTGTACATTCTACGAATCTTAAAATCTTTACATCATAATGAAGCTGAATGATAGCTTACATCATCTGTCAATTTCCATTAAAGATTCTGTCGTCTTCATATTAAAATCCTGCATCAAAGCAAACGCTCAATTTTCTTTTAGAAGGCCTTCTGACTACAACTGACTACTTAAGAAACCAAACTAGGTGTCCAAGTAATCTATGGAACATAAGGTTTCAAATAATATTTCAAATACATGAAAATTTCTGTCACTTGTCTTTCTAATAAGTAATCCTTATCTTTTAATCAAATATTTAGTCAATAATTCGTTGGAGGCTGCGCGTCCCAGCGCCACAGATTTAGAGAGCAATAGATGAACTGCTTTCCCTAATTCACTGACGGCGGTGAAGCCCGCCGATCGGTGTTTACTTTGATGACAATTTGCGGTAGACAGGCAAGAAGCGTGTTGGCCAGAAGGGATGCTTAACGCATTGAGGCGATAATATCTCTCATTTCGACAATTTGATGATGACTAAAATGACAGAAATCATCATGTATTTGAAATATATATGTGCTAAGTCCATTTTGAGATAAATTGATGTCGATATCATTCTACAGCAATGCTGCAGGGCTGCTTAGCAAGAATTTTGATTTAATGAAATTATAAGTCGTCACAGGTGTTTGCTTCATATTGTAATAAGTGGGCTGTTCTTAGACTGACCTGTTACTTCTCCATGATAATTCCAAAGCAATGGTGACTTCATGTTGTGTTTCTCAGTGTTCGAACAGAGCATCGAAATATTCGAATATTTCTTTTCACGAGTTTCCTCACAGTAATAATAATAATAGTGGTGTATATTTTCATCAGAAATGAAAATCATAGTTACAAATAGATGATAATTTCAAATATGACATGTACAAAATAAAATAGATGTTTGAAATTACATAAAGTCACAAATGAATGAAAAACTAGAATGTAAGTTACTGCTGAGTGATGTGGAATTCAAGACTTTTTCGACATTTCACAGGTCATGAGTGAAGACACAAACGGAAAGAAAGTGGATTTTACCTTCTTATAATTACAGAGATGCAGTCTATAGTGGGAAGAGTAATGAAGCCTTTTAGGTAAATACTTATGAAGAAGGTGACCATTGTTCTTTGAAATCTTCTTGAACAATCTCTTGCTTGTTTCAAATCGTCTCTCACGAAGATCCTGTGCAAATAATGATTCATCCTTGCCATCTTGATCACTCGTGATAATTTTTAGTGCTCTTTTCTGTATTCGGTTGATTTTACTCTCCAACATTTTTGGCAAAGCTACGAAAACCGGACAGGCATATTCCATCAAAGATCTAATCAAAGTATAATGTATAGTCATAAGATCTTTTCTTGTTGTATATCGCTTTGCCTTCCTTAAGATATAAAATCGCCGATTGCACTTTGAAGCAACATCTCTGATGTGATCATTCCATGTGAGCTTGCTGTTAATCGTCGCACCCAACACCTTCAATTTGGACTTCATAGGTAAAGTGACGTCAAAGTTACATTCTATGTTGTTCTTCATACAGTAAATGACACTTGATTTTTCCCTATTCAAAGCAAGATCATTTAGAGTACACCAGTCTTCGACATTCTGAATTTCTTGGTTGATATAGCTTGCAAGAGTCTTCTTAGGGCAATGCCTTGATAGAGGCAATACCAAACTTATGTCATCAGCATATGTAACCTCTCTTGTTTCGTTGCACATAGGTTTGGCATCAGATATAAAGATAGCAAAAATTGCCGGACCCAAAACTGATCCCTGTGGCACACCTCGACTCATATTTATAGATCTTGAAAAAGCACCATCAATTTTCACAATGCACGTACGATCGCAAAGATAGCTGCACAAAAAATTGACAAGACCATTCGTAAAATTCAGCGAAATAAATTTTTCCAGCATCAAATTATGATCTACAGAATCAAAGGCAGCGGACAAATCGAAAGAGACTATAGCAGCACCTATATTGTGAAGATTGTCGTAGAAATTGTACACATTCTGCATCATTTCAGCAAGCGCTGTTGTCGTGGAATGATTTTTACAGAAACCATGTTGGGAGCAGCCATAAAGTTTCTCAAAAGTAGGCCTCAAAAATCCAAAGATGCATCGTTCAAAAACCTTTGCTTGCGTTGACAATGTGCAAATAGGTCGAAATCTGCTTATGTCAGCAGGTGAAGTCTTTGGAAGGGGTGAAATCACGGATCTTTTCCATACATCTGGATATAAGTGCTGCGATATAGAGGCATCAAATACTTTTTTGAGTGGCATAGATAATAATGGGGCCATTTCAATGTATATCTTAGTTGGGATGAAATCTTGACCAGCAGATTTACGCATTGATAAATTCTAAAGCTGCTTTAATACAACATGCTCAGCTATTGTGAAATTCCAGTCATCAGAATCATTTATTTGGCGATATGGATAAATTCCATTAGATGATTTATAAAGTTCGGCTAACTTGTCTGCGATCAAATTTGCAACAACAGTTGGACTGCCAAATTTTGAAAACATATTGCTCCAACCACAATTTTTCCGACCTGTTATTTGATTCACAACCTTCCAAGCAGTTTGACCATCCTTCATGCGTTTGATGTAGAGTCGCTTCGATCTATCTATTTCAAGTTTTACTTTCATTTGTAATTGCCTATACCTAGACCAATTTTGTGTTCGGTAAGCTTCCCATCTTTGATCTATCAGTGATTTTGTGAGTGGGGACAGCCAATCTTTGTCCGTAGATGACATTGATACTTCGCGATGAGGAATGCATTCATTGGCAATCTGAAGGATATGATGGTTAAACACGTTGCACATAGTATTAGCATCAAGTGAACTTGGAATCAAGATATCCCAATCAGTCTGTATCAGCATAGAGCATAAGCATTGTAAATTCGATGTGCGGGAGTCATAGACGGTATGTACTCCATTGCTGTGATTTGTTTCGCATGACATATTCTGGGGAATAGCAGAAATTAAAAGAGCAGTAACCTTCAATTGCTCGATTACGGAGGATTAAGCAAAAGAATTTTAAGCCATCTCGACATGTTCCATTCGTATGTAGTGAGCATTTCTTATAGAGTGACTTCAAAGCTGATTCGACCTCATGAAAGAAAAAAGAAGACAAGGATCACCGTACAAGAAAGCGTAGAATATTGAAAAAAGACGCTGTACCTACAATTTTCAAAGGTTACCTATCTTACCTGAACACTCGCACAAGACGTCACCGATCACCTTTGAATCGATCATTTGATCTCTCTTTGAATGCTTCAAGTTCACATGTCGACGAAACTTAAATCTACGGATTCAGCCAAGAGACGAAAGAACTAAGAAAGCTCAATGAACCAAAATGGAAGGGAATCCAAGTGAATGGGTAAGTGTTTTTTATCTCTTTGTATCAATACACTAACAAGTAAACACTAGTTTGTAACATATCAGCAATTAAGGAACGTATAATGTCAGTACATACCGGAATAGTTGAACCTGATAATGAAAGCAATAGGACACCCATAACTATTGTATTCAAGCACAAAAGTAACAAGAGGTAGAATTCATCAGCATGCCATTTTCTAAAATGATTCACATTACTTTCAGATGTAAATGTATTGTTCTACGCTAGCGTCTGAGATGTAAATTACAGAAAATAAGACGCGCCTCCAAAACGATCTGTTCCCTGTTGAAAGTCTTTCATGATAAGAAAATTATTGCTGACGATGGATATAAATAACTCGAACAATTTGGAGGTCTAACATTTGCATTATTTAAGAATGAAATAAAGAATCACGAAAGAAAACAAGGGAGGCGATATCAAAATGAAGTGGCCAAGTTTGCAATAGCTTTGCATTTTTACAGTCCATCGGGCTATCGATCTGTCCTAAAATCCTACCTCTTCCATATGAATCTCCAATCAGAGGATGGATATCCAACTTTGAATGCCAGCTAGGACTGATCAGACAATCATTTGATTTCCTAGCCAACGAATTTGAAAAGGAAATGTCTCCCGTTGAGTTCAGTCTATCATTTGATGAAATGAGCATAAAGAGAGGATCAGATTTTGACATGACCAAGTAAGCACAAAATGAATATTTTGCTGTTTATTCATTGGTTTCATAATTAATTGACATCTATCATCTTACGATATTTTCTAAATCCATCTAGTGATCATTTTGATGATTATTTATTGGTTTCATGCATTTGTTGACATTGTATTTTCCAAATTGATCATATGGCTGTTTGTTGGTTTCATGGACTTTATCAACAAAAATAAAACTAATAGTGACATTATTCGGCTGAAGTAGCTGTATGGATATTGCTTTTCAGTGGAAGTTTTCTTGCTGGTGAAGATTATGGCTACGGTCCTCAATCGGATTCCATTGCAAAACATGCCCTGGTGTTTCAGCTAGTTGGTCTAAAACGTCGACTGAAGCTACCTGTCGCATATTTTTTCACCAGTAAATTGGATGGCGAAGTTCTTGCATCCATGATTCAAACGATATCTAAGAAAAATTATGAAGTCGACGCGTTATTCAAATGTGTTGTTTGCGATGGAAATTCAGTCAATTTTAAAGCTCCTGAAAAGTAAGGAGTTGTTACTGACCCGACAAATGTAATGACTCATTTTTGTATTCGTCAAAATGAGAAAATTATTGGACTTTGACGTTTGTTATTTATTAAAACTGGTCCGCATCTTACTCCACAATTACCAGATAATAAAACGCACAGATGATGATGACAATTTTTCAAAAGTAAAATGGTTCTTTGTTTAAGCTTCAACGAAAACTCATTGGTACGCGCCAACAACCTAGGTGTCAAGCATGTGCAAGCGTGAAAGTGAGTACGAATATATTTTTGAAATTAAGGTTTGTAATGATGGCAATTGATCCGAACTTTTTTTCTTTTCAGTAGGTATATTGACTTAACTTATTCTCATATTACAGGTTCGACTTGCAGCTCAGTCTTTGAGTATATCCGTTGCTGACGCAATCGATTTCCTTCGTGAAATTGGAATGATTGATTTTTGATGAAGTAAGGAGACAACAGAGTTCTTGCGTGTAATAGACGACCTTTTCGATCTTTTAAATAGTCGAAATTCGCACCAGAAAGGCATTAAATCCACATTATCTATCTCTAATTCTGCAGAATGGATGAATTTTTTTGATGATGCAATAATTTACTTGCGGAACTTATATACGAACGAGTTAGTTCTTATGTGGAAGTCTCTTAGGAGAACATGTGTCATTGGATTTATTGCGACGATAACCTCAATCAAGCAACTGGCACTACATCTCTTCAATGACTGCAACTTTTCTTATTTTTTAGCCTACCGTACTTAAGACAATCTAGAAATCTTTTTCAGCAAAGTGCGGCAACGTGGTGGTTTTAATAACAATCTGTGTGTGACTCAATTTAAGAGTGCTTTTAAAACTATATTGATGAATGATATGATAACGCCATCAGCAAATGCGAACATTTTGATTGAGGATTCTTCCTCAAATTTCGAATTTAATTTTCGATGTAGGAAGCTCACGATAAGAGCAGCTACAAATATATCCAGCAACATCACCACCGACGATGAAAACATTGAATTCCTTTATTCTCTTTGGATGATGGATTTGCATAAAATGGATGATGACTGGCGACTCAATGTGTTGTAGTAGGTTTTGTAAGTAACAGCATCAAAGACCGAGTTGCGTGCTCCACAGGCCTCCCACGCTGACCTAAAACCTAAAAAAGCCTGACTTTTTGTTTTTCCAAGGAAAAACCTAAAATTTGACTTTCTATTAAAGTTTCTATTATAAACCTAAAAACCCTAAAATTTGCATGTGATACATTTCTGAACGAAAATTATTATTATTATTATTGAAAATCTGCAAATAGAAAGTTTCGAGCAGATCGGATTGCGATGCACAGTACAACTTGTTTTACACATGTTCATATTTTTTAATCATGTCGAATGATGTGATTTTGGTCATTCCGGTTTCGATTGCATGTTATAATTGTTGAGCTACCTCGCAGGAATGAATTTAAGATATACTATTCACTGTTTTGTCATTCGCTGTTATGACTGATTGTTTCATGGAGCGTAATAGTGGATATAAGAATTACTGTGCTATCTCTATTCTATACCTATGAAGATTTCACGCTGGTGAATCAAGTTGCATATATGTCGGGTCGCTGTGAGTGATACGGTCGATGATACATGAAATTGCCTAGAACTTTATGAAGAAATCATACATCACAAACGAATCTGATGATGGCAACAGACAACCCCTGTCGAGAAGCGACTTTTCGTCTCTGGATTTTACGACCCATGTCCTTGTTGGTAGAAATGAACATTTCCGTCGAGACGAAAAAGTCTATGCAAGAGCGATGCCTAACATTTTATGTGAGAGCTGTTACTTAATTACAGTCAACAGTGCCGCTATCAAGCAGAATTATACAATCTCCTCACTTTATCAGCCCCCAGAAACGACATCACAAGGTATCATTAGTTGCAGCTTCTAGGTTGGCCCTCAATATACTACCCTCCCTGTCCGATAATGTCCAGGAATTATTTAATTTGCCTCATGATACCGCTGTTGAGGACATACGTGACATGGTTATAGATGTCAATGGCAAGATTATCAATCAGCAACGATACTTTCTGAATGGTTCGAGCAGACGGTTTCAATAGCTGCAGAGAGTTCCTATCAGCAGAAGTCATATTGGAAAGCTGTTGAAGCGGACTGGTGTGCAATTCACAATGACGTTGACTTTAAAAATCTTATTAATGTATATTGGCAACTTTTCTTTGAAATGAGGTTCCCTCAGTTATCAGCCTTAGTAAAATGTTTCGTCATTATCGCATAAGAATGCTGGTCCAGAACATGGATTTTCTTTGAAAAACGCCATAATTCAAAGTAATGGAATGCCTTGGTAACAGTGCGAAATGTCAAAGATAGACTTATCCGAGTTGATGGAAAGATGAAGTTTGCGATCACTGATGCTTTGATTCGATCTGTCCAAGCTTCACAAAGACGATACCAAGCGGAAATTGTCCGAAGCCGAGGCTGAGACAAGCAACCAACCAGTGTCTATGAACAGTAACGATGAAATCTGTCATATTGATAGTGAAATTTGTCGGTTGGAGCAAGCCGTAGAAGTTACCGAAAACATAATTGTTGAAGGAAATCAAAAATTGCAGACTGCTTTGAGAGCTACTCCTCTATCCACACAGTAAATGCAAATGGCCAATTCAAAAATCGAAATGGAAATGGACTGGAAGAGCAAGCTGGCAGAAGACATCGTTCAACTAAAGAAATGACGAAATGATTTGCCATGCATAATGTAGAATCCTAAATTAATGACCGTTTTAATGCAAATGCATTTTATAGATTTAACATATTTATGCTGTATCTTTGTCATCAGTCGGTTGATCTTGACTCAAAGTATGCAGGTAGTCAAACAAAACTGAGCCCTAAACGGTCTGCTGTCGCCACCGCTCCCCAAACGGCATGGACGGACGAAGAATACTGAGCAATGCAGCAACGAGTTGGCTACGCATGGCGACCTTTACCATCTGACGATGCTGTCACACGAGAAGAAGAAGAGTGCTAAACGGCATTTGATTATACTGTTAATATATAGACCTTTATGTTCATTATGTAGCCTATTAGGAGACCTAAAAGTTATGATTTTCTCCGCTATTACTAATTATTTGCATCTACGACGCTCCACGACAGTCCCTTTATCAATTGCGTAAAGAGGCATAATTCGTTCCTTACATTCCACAGATGTGATAATTTGGTTGTTGCTCATGGCTGATTAGTAGCTATACATTCAATGATAATTTTTCCAGTAGTTAGCATTCAATCACTTCTTTCGGACAATGCTTGGCATTCTACATTCTTAACTTTTCTGTGTATGAACTTATCTGATGTTGAATCTCTGTATTTTTGGGAAAATCACTGACTTCCATGGAGTGGACTACATTTTTTCATCTTTCTCACATATATCGAATAGTTTTTGCTAGCATTTTTACTTCCATATCCATCGTCCCGCCAGTAATTTAGAACTTCTTAAGTGTGTTCAAAACTAGATACTTACATGTGGTTTTTGAAATATAGATACAATTTGATTGATATTGTTCGATATTCTTATCATCGAGTGATACGAAATGGCTGAAAAAATCAAATGCACGCATTAGCAATTTGATGAAAATTAATTAAATGCTAATCTCGATTTATAGGTATCTCTATCAGACGGAAAGTTGCAGTTCATTAATTTTAAGCTAAGTATCCAATTTATTTCAATGCGGTGGGTCACAAAATTGATGAAATAAAAAAATCACAAAAAAATGTACTGATATTAATAAAAATGTATTGCTGCAAAGTAATAAAGGATATTGCCTCAATTATTGGATCGTGTCATTATAAGAATTACGGCTAAGTGAACGAAATGAAAATGTATCAAACAGATAGTAATTTTGCAAGGAAGCATAATGAATGAAATTGTCTTCAAATTGACGTGGTGATTTAGTTCACTTCATATTATCACTTATGTTATAATCAAAAACTTCAATTGTTTGTTCTACGTTAGAATCACCATGGAAAATGTGTGAAATGGAAATAGTTGAAATAAGCAACAAAGGTATTGCACATTCTACCATCGAAACATGGAATCAAAGTGGCGGGAATAGGCCTACTCCCATCTTCGCACGCAGGCATAAGACAGTGATAAAACCAAATGCTTTACGATTTCATCGATGACTTTATTAAGCATTTTTTGAAAACATTTTTTCCGAAACTGTGTGGTTAGCCTGCAATCACATGGCCACTCGGTCTGCATCCATGGATAATGAAGAGCTTGAATTCGTCATGGTCATCAAATGAAAACATAAGGTTCCATTGGAAGGCGCTTGGAATGCATCAATGGTATTCGGTGCGTACTTAGCACTCACTCAAACCATTCTCGATAAATGCATAAAAGTTGAAATCGTTTTCGCGAAAATGCAGACTCTTATGCACTTGTTCATACATAGGTATAGGACGAACAAAGATTAACCCAATTGCTTCGTCATTTTTCATCTATGACCCAAAAATGGACATTTAAAGAAACTAAATTTTTTTCTGAGACAGCCTGGGAGGCCTATGCGTATGTCGAGCGGCATTATTTTCCGACTCCGTAGATTTCCCATACGCAAATTCGTATGTAAGAAGCAGCGAGGTGGTCTGGTGTCACCTACTTTTGGAGTATTCATCATAATTAAAGTGACTGAAGTTGCTTTCAGATCATTGTCTTCTGAAGTGTGGAATGCCTCCACTCTCCCTACAGGATGCAAGGTGGACATTAAAGTGGAGCATTTCGTCTTGAACAAGGTCAACGTTGATACTTTCCAGAACTGACGGACCATTACTCTGATGATGATGCCTTAAGAAACAATCACCTAACGTCCCTGGTAAGAATAATTGCTCTCCGATTCATTCGACTACGATTGTTAAAGTACGTGAAAAAGTATTTTGAAAGAGATATATTTTCAACGGATGTCCAATCGAGGCAGCAGGGTACCAAGTTGATGCTTTTCAGGGGTAAATAAACAATGAAAATAAAAGTTCCGCTATTATTTTTGCTGCACATCATCATGTACAATATCACAGGAAAACGTTGGCAAGCTTGAAATATTCATCTCTCATAAATGCATTATTTTCACGGAAAGAAATTTCGCTTGATACAGAATTTAATATATATGTACCAATTAATTTTTAATCACTGATCTAAACTTGGAGTATGGATATATCCTTATTTGAAAAACTTCATTCTGCGATGAATGGTAGTTGAACCTAAATGTGAATGAATTAATCTAAAAGAGGTTCAATATCTTGGTTACTTTGTTCACTAATGAATAAGTATGTGACACAATTCATTGAGTTTGCTTACTTTGTTGCCAAATAGATCATTTGACAACATGACAATGATAGTTATTCAAGTATGTTTATCCTGCAGCAGTCATCGCTGTAATTATTTCGCGATTTGTTTCTTGCCTGTCTATCGCACACTAGTGTCTCTCCCGTCCTGTGTTTGCGGGCTTCGCGCAATTGTGTAAATAGTTCATCTCTTTCTTCTCTAAATCTGTGGCCAGCGCAGAGCCCAGCTCAAGTGAATATGAGCACTACAAGAAGTATGGGCTGAAGGCGTGAAGTTTCTTTGTCTCGTGCTGATGAGTTCATACGTCATTTTTTACTACACTCAGCTAGATAATTTGAATTAATTTATATGTATATATGTGTAGTGAACGTTTATCAGTCCTCTTAAAGGCTAATCCTATATTATACCTTTCTTCTTCATCTATTGATAAGCTGTTCTTTTTTTCGTCCTCCATTACCTAATTATATGTCTATCCCTAATTATGAATCTCCAGAAAAGTTTATATTTTATTAATTCATGAGTTTGTGCATACTCTGACACTTGCTTGACGTTCTTAGCTAGTCTCTGGGCGATTGCCAATGCTGTCAACTTTTGAAAAGAAAGTTGAATTTTTAGATGACAAATTGTTTTTTCCTTGACAAATGACATCGCCTTTTCGGTTCCAGGCGTTCTCCAGATAGCCTTGTCGTGAGCAGGCATACGTATTACTTTCTCTGACTAACCCATCCCATGGTGTGAGGATTGTGTGCATGTGCATGCACGATGCACTGTGCATGGCTAAGAGAAGGGATCTTTTGTATTGTGCGGTTGTGATTTACCGAGACTATAGGGCAAAGAGAAGAATGAGCAGAGGTAGTTATTTTTTATTATTATTTTTATTTTTCAAGAAGGATGATTAGTGCGGTATGGTGCTGCGTTCTGTCTGTGCGTCTGTCGAGTGCTTATTCTGAATTGTGAACTGTTAGGGTGTTGAGTTAATGACTTTGTTGCTCTGCCTGTGTGCTAGGTATGATAGGTTTGTTTGAGCAATTGCTTTGTTGTCACATTAGGTGGCTGTGTGAGTGGTTTGGCGCACTTCAGTGATTAAAATTATGGATCATTGTTGTCTGTGGGGCGGTGGTTGCTGCGTGAGGGGATGGAGTGGATGACGCTGACATTTTGCTTTATTTAGAAACTGTTTTCCTTGTAGTGTGAGGTGCTCAGCCGGAGGACATGTGTTTCATCGTGTAGATATTGTATGTTTGTGTCGCATATGCATCCTTCGGCGATCCGATCGCTTTGTTCTGTATTGCTTGTATTCTTGTCGATGTTTGTTTGTGAGATTAAACGATTGGTGATTAAACGATGGATGTGTATTCTAAGACGAGACATATTATGGCCTTGTAAGTGGTCACGATGGTCTCTTGTTGTTTCCACAAATGGTGGAAGTGATGCATGAAGCGCATGATAGGGTGTTGAGGGTGTGTCTTGCTTTTCACAACTGATGTCAATGTGTGTTGTGAATAGCGAGATTCGTCTCATTTAAGTTCAAGTACCTTTCGGATGCACTTTGGTACACTACAGTTGAAATTTTTGATCACCTGTTGATCTATTTTATTACATTCTTGTCAAACCAAATATTCCAATCGATTCAAATCATCGTCAGGACCAATTTGTCGACGGCCTCGTCGACTGAGTGCTTAAGGAAAAGCATCATCTTCGAGTACTCGCAGCGTTCTGAGTTCATGTTTTCATCTTGCATTATTCATATTATCACAAGTATTATCATGACATTTTTTGACAGCAGCAAAGTCAGAACGTGAGCTTTTTTGATTCGTAGAATTTGGAAGTGATTTCTATATATGCAATTTGCTCTACTCATTATAGCTCTTTAGGAAAAGGTCTGTATATAAAACCCCCCTGTTCACCTGAAAGCATGGAGGCAAAGAACAGAAGGGTGACTCACACACACAATAAAGGAAGATGTAATAGGTAATACTATATATATATATATATATATATATATATAATATGTGACTAAAAATTATTGAGACTGGAAGTTTTTTACTTGAAAGTCGTTGAAATTTGGCTGTTTTTTGTGCGATACTTATCAATAAGTGTATGAACTAATATCAGTGAAAAAATTGTGAGCCAAAACCTCAATTCAAACTTTTAGGAGCATTTTTAGTTCAATCAAGTTATGCAAGCGCAACGAGGTGAAAAGACGTTAAAAAACGTCCGTTTTTTATAAAAAGAACGTATCTTTACTTCACTAAAAACACATTAAAACACAAAATTCTGAGGAAGGCACTCCTCGCAACATTAATAAACAAAAAAATCACTAAACGACATAATCTCCGCCACTCTGAATCACTCTCTCACAGTGCTCCAGAAGCCTCTCCACCTGGGTCAGAAACTCGTCCTCAGGAATGGAGTGCAACACTCTCAAAGAAGTGGCTACAACCTCGTCGGCATCTTGGAAAGTGATCTTCTTCATTTCTCTCTTTAAGCGATCAAACAACCACCTATCACACAAGTTCAAGTCCGGTGGGTAAGGCGATTGCCAAAGAGTCTGGATACCTCGACGTTCAAGGAACTCCTCTGTCTTCTTGGTAGCATGGGGACGAGCGTTGTCGAACTGGATCAGTAGCTGGTTCAATCGGGTGGGATCAGATCGGAGACTGCGCCATTTCTCACCTGTCGTACGCAAGAAGCTGATAAAATAATCTGCATCAACAGTTTCGTTCACGCAAGTTCCTTGAACATGAAACTTCTTGTTCAGCGTGGAGGGTTCTGCGTTTAGTCATCGCTGAGTCACGAATGACACTTGGACAGGTCTCACCTACCGCCACCCATGCCTTGTTGGCGGCCTTTGGAAGAACAGGATCGAAGAAGACCCAAGTCTCGTCTTGGATGGCATACAGTCGGTCTCTCTCCTCCAGGTCTCGAAGATGCTTTCTTATTGAAATCACGCTATTCTTCCGGAGCAATTTGTGATGGTCATTGAGAGAATGGGGAACCCACGTCGAGCATAAGTAGCGGCGATGGAGTCTGTCACGCAAAATTCGACGAGCGAGCTCGTGGTTGACGCCGGCCAGTTCCTCAATTTCTCGAAGTGACAGACGCCTATTCTCACTGGACGGCCGACAGGACTCGAAGCGTTGGTGACGGAATCTCCAGAAGCACTCGGAACATCAGAGGAATCTTCAGGCACCTTGGCATATCAAAAAACAGTGGCACGTGAGTGAACTTTGAATACGCCTTTGAATTTGACTAATTTGTAAATGAAAAGCAACACCAAGGTATTCATTTGACCCGATATATTTCGCCGGTTCTAGTCATGGGACACTCCGGAATGAAAGTTGACAGCAATGTGAACATCGTTATAAAGATATCTCGATACAGTACATAGAAATACGGTAAAGGTAATCTACAGGCGACAGATCACAAATAACTCTAATGCCAAAGGTAAAATACATCACATGCATGTTACTTATTAAGATGCAAAAGTAGATAACATCAATACTATAATTAGAAAAGGAATTAGATAAAACGATCAAAGGGAAGATATGACAAAGGAAGGAATAGTCACCAGGGGAGAAGTAGGTTTATGACGGTCTCTTTTTGGATACACAAATCAGGCTGGAACTCCTTGATGAAAAATGCTTCGAGGACACATAGATGTGTCTTTCCTCTACACCGTCTCAAAACACTAAAGCAAGACTTAGGAGGCTTTGTTGGGCTGCATAGCAACAGATGTCTTGTTATTGCGCTTGCATGTCGACTAGCCTTGGCACGTCGATCACCATTGAGAAGCCATCTTGGTACATGTTCAGCCATCCTTTGTGATAGCCTCCGCTCTGTTCGGCCGATGTACTTGCTACCACAAGTACAATTGAATTGGTACAAGACGTTTGATTCGGCTTCTAGAGGGATTCTATCTTTGGGATTTTGGTGCCATTGAGGTGTGGTGACTGGAATCACTCAGTGAGTGAGCGTCAGATCCATACAAGCTCTGTAGGTCTTTGAATATCTGAGAGGCACTTTCACCCAACAGAGTGCGAGTTTGAACGTAAAAATGGTGCATCTCATTCGACGCCATCAGTAAAAGTGATCATTCATTGCATCTCGTTGCACTGAAGGTCATATATCTATGTAAATAGACGATTATCACGGGATTTTCGATCGCAGATATTCAAATTTCTGTCAGACATCAACTGAAGATGTGTTTGATACTGATGCATTAAACTAAGATCATAGAAATCTTAGTTCGCCTTTTATCACGCCAGTCTCAATTATTTTAATTATTTTTAGTCACACCTTGTATTAGGGAAAAAATGGAAAGCAAGCGTGGACGATAATATGAAATTTTAAGTGATAGCATTAATGATACTTTCCTTCGTTTTTATTAGAAATTTGAGGAGCCTAATTGTTAAAGCATCATAGTCAGAGTACAAAGTAGAAGATCATCAATAATTTTATAGGAAAGCAGAGTGTGGCAGGAAAAACTTGTCATGCTAAAAGGTATAAAAAATACAGCATAAGAATAAAATGGTTATAAGAAATGATCGAAATAATTTCTTAGTAATAGGAATCAGCACAAGAAATATTCAGTAGTATAAATGTTTACCAATTGCAAAAGCATCTGGTTATATCAGAGCGTAAATGTGTAGAAGATTCAGATTGAAATACACCAAATAGAATATGTCCGGAAGCACCGGTTTTTGCAACAGCGGTTGCTAGCAAAGAACTTCTGGATCCTGGAATCCAGTTTATTTGATTCACTTCACCTTACTCAATATATTGCTTGATTCAATCGACCTCCACGCGAAAGTGCTAGTCTCAGTTTTTGTATAATGCACTGATTGAACAAGATATTTATTATCAACATGACACATCAGGAATGTTTCTTTTACTCCTATCAGTTCCAAGATTATTTCCAAGATTATTTTTAGGTAGGTGACATAACCAAGAGCATTACTTAGGCCCAAAGTTTCTGTAGAAGAGTTGATTTAACCACTCACTTTCCGACAAGTTTGATAAGGAAGCTTCACAGAAAGTGTTACGACAGTTCGTCGTAATGTATCAGACAAATAAGGGAACTGTAAGTAGGACAAGTTGCACCTTCATTTTTTTATGTTTCCAGTCCGCACAGACCTCCTATTTTTTCTTCCTCTTCATATCTTTTAGGAAATTCTCCAATTTTTTCGGTTGATCTCCTATTTTCAGAATTTATCATATTTTTCGGAATTCATCAAATTCACCGTGCTTCAATGATGCCAAATGAAAGAGATATATTAGAGTTATACAGAGGCGCTTTCTTTTCATCAATCTCAATTCTTTTAGGAAATGAATTCCTCCAGTTTATTCTATCTGGACATAGTTAATACTTGATTGACTTCATCATTTAGAAGATGGTCCACGTTTTCCTTCACCGCTTCTTCTTTTGGGTATGACCTTCTTCAGTGTACTCTATCAGGTCAGAGCGAGAAACTTTCTTTGATAGAGTCCTGGAAATCTTGCTTTCTCTTCCACATATTTTGAGATTTTGTCCATTTTTTTTATATCCAGAAGATTCTGCGCAGACTTTTCTCTATCGTTGAATACGTTTTCCCTGTTCTTCCTTTTTTTGGAGAATTTATTCTAGCTCGATTATATGTGCGACGTTTTCTTACTCCCATTCCTATTTTTAGGGAATGTGTTTTGTCTGGATTTTGATATGAGGTAAGAGGTAAGAGACTTGCTTCGGCCGATCATAAAAAAGATCGAATTTTTCTTTCCACGTTCATATTTCTTAGGAATTTCTCCATTTTTATTCTATCTGAATTCTGGGTAGCATGAGAGACTTGCCTAGATCGTTAAATGCACTACATTTTCTATTTCGCTAATGCTTTTGAGATTTCCGCCCTTTTTCTAGTTTACATAGGATGAGCATGTTCTGTCTTAGTGTTTCCGCTTCCAATGCCTATAGTTCTGGACTGGCTCTGCGTCGAACCTTGAATGACGAAGAGTGACATAGGTTACTTTCATGCTCATACGTGCTATATCACAAGAATGGCTCACCAGTCGGGGCTGCCTAGACGCCATAACTTCGCTCTAAAATATGATTTCCTCAAAATCGCTTAAAAATGTGCTTTACACTCTCTGACCGCAAATGGACATGGATGCCTCAAGAAATCAGATCAACGTCAATGATGTAGAACATAATCCGAATTTTCCAAAGCTTCCTCTGAACACAATGCCATAGACTGTCATTAATGGAATCTCAGAAAACTTAAAAGAATCTCATTACACCGTTTCCTTAATAATAATTGAAATCTTAGTCTAAAAGCTTTGGAAAAGTCAAGGTTGTTAACTTTTTTTGATTTATTTTATCGATATATTTCGGCTATTCAAGTGCCATAGCCATTTTCAAGAAAACTGTGACATGAATACAAGCAAGTTTTAAAATTTGTTTTGGCAAATATATAGCATAGTATCTCATAGAAGTCAAGCTGTCCCCAGATTGATGATGGAAAAGCTACGCAGCCACCCAATATTTTGCTAGAGCCCGCCCAACCTCCGATATCTACGTACATAAACTGGGGATGACAAGGTCTTCAAGAAAGAGGAAGGATTTATATGAATAAAAAGTCCTTCAACCCTTTACACTCGTTTTGTTGCATACAAGTTATTAACAAGTTATGCTATATATTTGCCAAAACAAATTTTAAAACTTGCTTGTATTCATGTTAATTTCTATTGTATACATGTCACAGTTTTCTTGAAAATGGCTACGGCACTTGAATAGCCGAAATATATCGATAAAATAAATCAAAAAAAGTTTACAACCTCTACTTGGCTTTTCCAAATCTTTTAAACATGACAATTGGCCAAGGCATTTTCTCTGAAATCTTAGTAATTTTTCATTTTTATTTCCATTCATTAAGATTGAATAACATAAACATAATACATTGTGTAACAATAATTTCTGCATAACAAGGTCTAAACATGCACTCCTACATTATTTGGCTATGATCAGGCAGACGATGCACATTAGCATGCAAGATACTTGCTAACAAGTCGCATGTATTTTAAGGTAAATTATATTTCTAATAACGTATGCCGCTTTGGTTCATCTGCAACTGAAATGACTGTTTGAAATTAGAATAAGATACTATTCGTAGAAGCAAATACAAAAAAATTCTATTTCAAAAATGGTCCAGGAGAGTATTATGAAAACATGATTCTTCATTTTGGATATTTTTAGGACGAACCGGTCAAACTCTGTAAAATCAAGTTAAATACCCGAAGCGAATGACATCATATGGATCGAAAAATAGTTCTTTGCAAGACGATTGAAACTTCTCCTGCATTTACAACTTAATACCAGAATGCTATTGACGCAGTAACACAGCAATAGCATGAATTAGCAACTTGCAACTGCACTCATCAACCAAATTCATTAGTTAAGGGTTTACCTTTTCTATCTCGTTGTTTTTGCCGCGTTTTCACTAGCAACTTTTGGATGCGATGTTCAGATTAATTTGATCAAAATCAAATAATTTTTCAACGCAAATATATCTATTCCTGTTAAGGGCGGCGGAACGAATTTTTGATTGGGGGTCCAATGTGCATGTACAAGTCCAGTAGAATGTTGTATTCTGCTGTAGACCTACTGCATGCATTATTGTGCGATTGAATGAATTACTTGTACGTTAGTTTATCTTTCAATTATCGCTGTGCTTTCGTTATCGACTAAGCAGCTGTTTGTTACCTACTGTATGGTATCTTCAACAAGTCTACCTTTATAGGGTTCTTTTATTTTCTGATGAATTTTCCAGATGGCTCTTTATTTCCGTGTTGTATGATATAATTTCATACTTGGTGGGGCACTACTCTCTCACTAAAATTTTATCTTGATAGATAAAGATAAAACCACACATGCCCTACAATAAATATGAATATAATTACTTTTGACATGGAATATGTCGATTACTAGTCGATAAAATCATTGTGTACTGCCATGTATTGCTATTAAGTTTTGGCTTGGCACGTTTTACAAGTGTTAAATGCTAAGTCACAGGGTAATTTACACATAGTAATCGTTCTGTCAATAGTTGTTAAAGAATATAATACGCAGACAAGTAAACAGTTAGTTTTAATAGACACAATATGCAAGTCTGGCCAACCAAATTTTTGGCTGGGATCACCGATAGAATTCATCCTAATTATCAGAATATCATTTAATTGATCATTTATCTATATTTATTTTTCTTAGATGCTTCGATATCAGAAAACAAGAAAATATGATTAAAAGGTGTCGGTCAGTGATCCCTTCGTTTTAAATTGCTTGAATAATTAAAAACAAGTCATATTCGTCTGAATTTATTGACACCAATTGAGGTGAGATTCAATTGAGAGAGAGAGAAGTCAAGTATTCAGTTTCCAAATTGAGACAAACACCAAGGGTTGCGAGAAACAAAGTTATGAATTAGTTTTTCCTAGTCAATTTTCTCCAAAGTATCTCGCTGAACGTGCAACAACACAACACTGTTTAGACGTTTTTAAGTCATTGTTGAGCGTAGCCATGTCTTGAATCGACGAAGAGCACTAAATGAGCGTTCACACTCGACGGATGATGCCTGCCGTACGAGAAGATTTCGGAGGAGAGTCTCAAAATTCGGGAACAGTTGACGCGTAGTTGAATGCATTTCTTGAAATTTTGATGTTACACTTTCCAAATCAAAATTTTTATTTATTGCTTTTGATAGCACCTTCATCTCCGATCGCAACTCAAAAATATTAATCCCCGGAATTCTCATAATCTCTCTCGTCACCTCACTGTCTTCATCGAACAGGTCATCATTCTGCCAGCAAACAAGTCTGAAGAAGGATGACAAGCCTGGAGATCCTTCATCGAATCTTTTTCTTAGCTGCTGCATTGCTGTATCAAACGCTTCGTAATACTTTAACCGGTAGTGTTGGTGGACTGATAAGGCATTGAAGTCACTTGCTGCACCGGAAATTTTCCTCGGAGTTCTGTGTGGACGAGGAAGGGTAAGGGGTTTCAGACAAAGCTCTTCTATTCTTTCTTCATATTCTTTTAGCTCATTGCCAATCATCTCACGTCTCAATTCCAATTTTTCAATGGTTGCTGTCACCGCTGAAAAAATTCCGTCTAACTTTGCTCCGCGTGTACTAGAAACCTTAACCAGCTATTCTAATATTTGAAAAATTGACTTAGAGATATCAATGGATACGTGCGTGTCACCCTTCTGTAGCTGTCTTAGAATTCCGGATGCTTTTGATCTCTGTTCGGTTGAAGCACTATGTGACGTAGAGAATTCGTTCATACTTTTGAGGATAACCTCGTAATTATTCACTATTTCCTTCATTCCTTTGTATCGAACAGTCCAGCGAGTAGGGCACAAAGGACGCAAAGTGCTTGACGGTCGATTTTCTGATGAGGATACATTATGTAAAATATTTCTAAACTTTATTGTTCCGGAGAATAACACACCTATATCATTTACAAGAGATACTGCATCGCGTATTACCGGCAGTTCAGCAACAGATGCGGCAACTAGGTTGACGCAGTGAGCAGCGCAGTGTGTATAATGTGCAAGGGGCTGTCGTTGATGAATCAAAGCTTGTGCTCCAGTATGAGCTCCCTTCATGTTGCTTGCCCCATCATCCGCTTGTCCTCGTAGATTTTGAAGAGACAGATTGCATCGCTGAAAAGTGTCCATCAGTATGTTGCAGATAGCTTTTCCTGTAGTTTCCTCCGTTTCGTATAGTCCTATAAACTCCTCTGAAGGAACCAAATTTTCGTCCACATACCGAATTGTGATGCACTGTTGGTCCTTTCCGCTGACATCTTGCGTACCGTCGCACATAACCGAGAAGATTTCTGATTCTTTGATTTTCTCTAATATCGTTCTGAGAACCTCATGTCCCATATCCTGTAAAATTTCATTTTGGATGTCATGACTAAGTGCCGACATTTGTCATTGGATTCCCATTTCTCCAACCATCTCCTTAAATCTGTGTTGTCCTCCGCCCTCAGTTTCAGCAGTTGAATTAAGTTGCTGTCCTTATCATCAGCTCCACGTAGAGGAATGCCGTGACGAGCAAGATATTGAATGGAAGAGAAGATTGCGCGTAAAGCATTGCGTCTGGAAGTCTGGTCTTCCTTCGATTGCATCTCCAGTGTTTCTATAATTTTGCATGCTGAACCCCGCTCTTTGAATCCAATACAAGCAGTCCTGTGCAGATCACTTTCCTGGTGACTTAAGAAACGTTGAAGTGTTTTTTTCCAGTTATTATAACCTTTCGTCGTGAAAGCATCTTCTGATTTCCCGCTATGGTGACCAAGTCTATACGTAGTGCTGACAATAAAAACAAACGACTTTTGATCCGTCCCAGTGTAACCATGGATAAAGCTCAAACCATGATTTTTGAAAACTCAAAGTTATATTTCTGTTTGCGATAAATTATGTTGGGATAAATGAAACCTCGGGATGATGTGGTTTGTCTTGAATAGCGGATGTTGTCAGTTCAATTGATTTTAACTTCTTTTGAATTTTTGATTCAGGTTGAGAGGGAAGAGGAGAGGGAGACTCTGATTGAGATACTGTAGATGCCGGAGGTTGAGAAGGAAGAGGAGACGGAGACTCTGATTGAGATACTATGGATACCGCACGCTGAGAAGGAAGACAAGACGGATACTCTGATTGGGATACTGTAGATGGCGGATGTTGAGAAGGAAGAGGAGACGGAGACTCTGATTGAGATGCTGTGGATACTCCACGGTGAGAGGGAACAGGAGACGGAGACTCTGATACTGTGGATACCGCACGAGGAGTTGGATCCGAGGGAATTTGAGATTCCGTCGATGTTGTAGACACCATGCATCCTTTCTTGCATTTGCTCCCTTGCTGGAGCCAATCCAAAAGAGACTTCCTTTTGCTCCGTAAAAAAAGAAGCGGCTACATACAGAAGATAAAGAAAGAGTTAATTACATGTGGTCTATCTGCCAGTGGTTCACAAACTGTAAATGTGATATCCCGATGGCAGGAAATATAACACAGTTTTCATGACGTAAATCATGTTTATTGTTAATTGACATTTCAAGTTTTAGCATACATTGGCACAAACACCGGTTTTTTATATGTTTGATGAAACTAAATGTCTTGAAGGTTTAGTGATAACTTAAAAAGTTGATTAGCAGAAGTATCGCACCAAGTGTTGGAGGGCATATGTAAGTGAAAGAACTGCATGTAGCAGTTTGAGAACCACTGGATACCCATAAACAGTCAACAAAAATTCACGTCTGCTAGGATTTGTTTATTAGTAAAAAAACTCATTATTATTGGTTATTAGGAAACTCATATTTTCCTCGGAATAGCAATAGTTACTTATGCATTTAGATAAAATTTCTGATTAATCAAGAAAATGGAATCAGAAGGAATACTCTGGTCTCATGTATTTCACAATTTATAATCAAAACATTTTAAACGGATGGTGTGAAATAGTATTACTATTTCCTAGGTATATAATCATGATCAAGCCTTTCTCTAGTTCTCACATGATTTTCTGTCGATAAAACTACAGGATAGGAATTCAGCAAGAGGAAATCACTGAAAAAATAATCAACTCACATGTTAGCAAATGCCTACAGATTAATGACGTTGAAGAATTCGATTTCAAGTGGCAAGTCGTCAGTGTCCTTGTTGGGTAAATGTGGGGAATGCTGAAATGTTAATAAAAGCATGGTTAGATGAACATAATATTATTGGCATGGAATATAAAAGCATGGAATCATATTATGATTGAGTTTTCGGGCCAGAAATAAATATCGTAGTCCCGGTTTCCCTAAGCATGTCAGTGATAACAAACTTAATAATCTAACTAAACCATTCCATGAGTCTACAGAATGATAAACCACTGAACATTTATCAAAAAAATTATTAATTCTTTTCACTATTTGATTTCTGTGACTGTTGAAGATTCGATTGCAAAAATTGCTGTATATTGTATTTGTGACTTAATACTAATGGATATATATCTTGATTTTCAATCGTATTTGTAGATACGGCTTTTTGTTTTGTCATTTCTTTCTCTTTTTTTCAATTTTTTTGAAAGTGTATAGTTAACTGTGTTTATAAGTAATAACATAAGTGTATTTATGTAGTATGATAAAGACAGTACAAGTGTAAATATATAAGTGTATAGTGAAGTGCATAGTAGGTACTTCTATGACTTGAATATAGAAATTCAAATAAAATTATAGTTGATTTTGAATGTCCAATAACAATTCTCTAACAAGTATCATTCCTTGAATTACTAACCATTTTGCTAATGTAGTCTGAATGCACATCTTAATATGGTCTCCATATGTACACTCTCAAAAGTTTCATCCTCCTATAGAAAAGAAGATTATAAATTCTGCTAAAGTTCTTGATCTTTGCATTGAATCTTTAGTTTAGGTAATTAAGCACTTTACATTATTCGTAACCGAATTAATATCGTTTTCCCATTGTAATATACAGAAATTAAGTGCAATTCCTCGTGATATCGCATTTTTCGCTCATTTTATGAAATCTGATTCAACTCTTCTTTATTCTATGGATATATACGTGGAATATATATCGTTATATCGAACGGTGCTTTTGTTGAGGAAACTTAATGAAATATTTTTTGCTGTACGTGTGTTAGCCGCTTATCTATAGAATGACTGATGTCTTGACCTTGTTAAGCGTTAAATTTTCTCTATCGAGATATCTCTTTCGAACAAACTGCTTTGCTTCAAGCTGTACATGTTTTGATAAAGTACCATGAAATATATGATGACGCATTAAACGCTACATTTAGTAGATAATATTCTATGAAATAGTATTTAATCGTATTAGTCGCTTTATTTGTGAAGTAGATGACAACGTATTCTGTATTTTGCGTTATATTTTCTACAGATAAATCCTAGAATTTATCTCATCTGAGATTTAAAATCTATATGTAACACTCTATATTAAACGCAGAATTATTGTCTGAATTATCTGCTTAGCAGAGGAAGCACAATGAAGTCAATGTTGATACATCAAACGAGGGCAGTTTTCAGAAAATTGTAAAACTAGGCTTCAGATTAATGTTAAAAGTTTAAGGTCATTATCAAGTGAAGAGCATCTATGTCTCTAGAATATGAAGATTAATTATGTGAGGTTTTTGTTTAATTTAACCTAAGCTAGCTACTTCCAAGATGAGACGAACAACCATCTCACGATCGGAGCTGCTGGCGAATCGATTGCAACTTTAAACTTCCGCCTCCACTCTCAGGCCGGTCCGTCACAGATAGTCTGTCTGATCAGGGTGCCTGCTAGTTTCGTAGACTGTCAAAGTTGTTGCATTCGACACTACCCCCAGACAGGTCATCCGAACAAAGTAGGGGAGGAAAACTAAGATTGATATTTAAACATGCTGTAAGTGGTGGCCAGCCGCTAATTATGGGGTCATCCTATATCTCATAGCCGAGTCAGTGGTACACTAAGCCTTTGAGTTATTCTTCCTTCGGCGGCTTCGCTAGCGGAGCTCTTCCACGTTCCCGCTGAAGACAACCACCCAGGAGTGAATCCCGGGGCCGAGGGTTGTCACACCGAAGTAAGTCAAATCTGCTGCCAGATTTTACACAGCGACAAGGCTCTGGAGCCGCTGAGGAGATCTAGCTCCATACTGTATATTGTACCACTGACCTTGAATGTGAATGCATCATTTCATCATTTTGATTTGTAATGGAACTTACCGTGAGAAATTGGCAATCAGAAAATAAAAGTGTAGAGCGAAAACTACGGACAAGAAAGTTATGAAACTTCAGCTACTCATATAACCGTGCTGGCAATGTGTGAAGACCGAGGATACAAGCAATAATAAGGCAGTCTGAAAATCTGAAAACAAATAGAATTACAGGCTCATGTGTTAATCTTCATTATTGGTCGAAATTCACAACTCACGCGTCCACAGTTGGTCAACTGAATTTCGTGCATTCGATGAGTTGATACATTGATTCCTTGGTTGATAAGGCTAGCAGCCGTTGCGTCAAGTGTCTGTTGCAATATAACAGCGGGGATCCAGACTCCGAATGTTCGGATACTCAGATATTACAAACAACGTCCTATAGAATTCTCCTCCGCTTCTTGATTTTATATCTTTCCAATACCGAACTGATGGCATAAACGATGGTTCCATGGCGCTTTATTTGACAGGTCTAATAAACATTCCAGTTTTAGTAGTTTCAGGAATGGATAATGGATTTATCCACTTGAGTTTCCATAGATGACAGGTGTTGATTGAAACTATGGTTTGAAAGTACACCGCTGTCTTAGTACTCGGCGGAATTATTTCGAATAAATGACCAAGTTGTTACCCAACTAAGTCTGAGACTTAAGAAGATCAGGAAACTCGGATTTTTAGCCTATATATACAACATTCGAAGCTAACAGTAATTTATTGTACAGACACACCCCAACTTTCATTTGAAGTTCAAATTATTGGGGGGTCCTGATATTGATTGGATCCCCCTTAAAAAATATTGGGGGGTCCCGACCCCTCGGACCCCCCCCCCTGTTCCGCCAAGGCAATGACAGTTTGTTAGGAGATGCGGCTTATTGCTTTGACACGTGTTCGCTGCCAGAATTACGTGTTAACTCATCAAAGGCGTTGTTCCCATTACCAAGACGATCTCTCGTCGAGTTCTCTCAATCGCCATTATCTTCCCAGCTACTTGACATTGTACATTTTTATTATTTCTATCCAAGTTATCTATTTCAATGCTGGCATGCTGTACCAATATGACCTTTTCAATTCATTGGGAGTGGTCGCTATGATGGTTGCGTACTGAAAACATGTGCATCTTTGAGAAAATATCAATATAATGGGCATGCTCAATATGGATTTACATAAATCAACTTAAGCCTTAAATCATATTTGATTTGCATTTGCATTTCCAAAATGATGGGCAGGATCATGAAAAGGAATAGGAAAACAGAAATTTATTTTTTTCTGTTCACTTTCATGATCCTGCCCATCCGTGCTCATAGTAGGCCTACTCAGTGCTCATAACATACTATGAAAAAGCTTTGGAGGTAATGTACTTCATTGTGAACATTTTCCGGTTTATCTAACGTGTGATCTATGGATGCATGATTAATAGAGAATTGGTATTTATTGGTGTTATCTATACATATCAAAAATTTGCTGCTTTTGAACTTTACTTGAATTGCCAACGAAGATATTGTGATTTCAGAGATGACGCAATTGATTCAGTCATTTCCGAATCGGATCATAGGAAGTCAAATAAGGTGTGCGCTTCTTCAAGAATTGCAAGTATAGACTACGAAAGAAAGGATCAAAGTGTTATTGAACTGTTATCAAACTTCTACGGCACCAGGCAGCTGAGTCATTTCATGTAAGATAAACGTTTTTCTGAATTTTTAAATTTGATCTGCTTTTGTTTGTACTTTTGTCACTTACAGGAGCAATATATTTAATATTTAATTTGCCTATTATGCGTTGCTTGCAATAAGGATGAATGGGGTTAATCTTTTGTAATGTCTAGGTACAACATGCGGGTAGTAACAAAAGCAAAAACAGTTAATCTTTTTGGCACAGGTTATGTTTTGGCAGTAAAATTTTCATCCTGCACATAACGTGATGCTAATTAGCAGGTTCGACCATGCAACGCTTTTTTGAACCTTTCGTAGAAGACTGCCATTGAATGATGTGAATTAACACCTGCCCTAAACCAGGTGTTGCAGCTGTTGCATGCGTGCCCTCTTCATAAAATGCGGCAACCTGATAGAATGTAAAGATGGGCCTATTAATCATAAAATAATTATTATATAATTATATCATATTATATTATTATATAATTATTATTTTAATCATAAAAATTTACTAATTTAAGATATGCTATTATATTATGCCATACTTTTTATATAAAATTATATGCATGAGTGTATATGTGATTCAATAATTTTCTAATCATTAACTAGGATAGCATGCGAATTACGCAAAAGTCAATGTTGAAATTTCATTTTCAGATCAACGGCAAAAATGTAGAGCTAACTTTCCGCAGAAAAACATTCATATTTCGTATACATGCACGTACAATATAGTACACGCTTTATCTTCTCCATCATGTGAAGCAGCTTTCACATTTGCACGTTTTCTCCAAATAACAGTGTAATGGATTCAAATAGTCATCACAATAGCTGCGAGATTGTTTCCACACCCTGTGACAGCGTCGTGTTATTTGTGGAACTGGATGCGCAGGGGGGACGAGTCTCTTCAGAAAACCCGAAGAACTTTCCAACAATTCAGATTGACGATTATATCCGCTTTAGTTCAACGAATGACGCGTCTTCCACGCGCTTGTGCGAGATGAAGGGATAGATTCTTCAAAAACGACTTCCGGTTGGATGAACATTCGTCTAGAATGCATTGAAACGTCTGACGTTGATGCAATAAATGCAGGCCCATAAATGCAATTGCATTATTTCATTCATTTTGATTATGTAAACTATCATCATTTGGCCTAAGTGATTAGATTTAAATTGACTTTAGCACTTAACGCATTTAAGTATGCCTAATAATTGCACTTAATAACCGGTGCCTAATTACCGGTGCTTATAGGCTTGTTGCCGGAGTCGTAGACCTAAGTCCCGCAGTCGGAGTCCTATCAGACTGATATGAATGCGATTCCTTGTTTTAAACTGCATGGAAAAGCCATGCAAAAGAAAGTCTGGTGCATTATGCACTGGATAATTGCAAGCCATTTCCAAGTAGAAAGAAAACGTGTTGCTTAATATAATATAATAGAAATAGACATTTTGTCTTGCGCTAAAAAGGTGTCACGTGCATTTACAGATCGCGTAGTAAATTTACAGAATAAATAAATGTGCTAGCCTTACGTTAAAATTGACAGCAACGTGATTTTTACTCATTCGATTTGTATACTCATACATACCAGTTGTTGTTGCATGAGCATGGAATATCTATCAATTCAAAGTTTACATGCAGGCCTGTGCAAAACCTAGGTAGGCATGCGCCATGCAACGCATTTAAGAAATGAAATATTGGATTGTGGAACGTAGGTGCGGTACCCCAAAGTGCCTTCCTTGAAGTCGTTGCAACACCTGCCCTAAACTCGTGCCGGCGTCCCTGTAACTGGTATTTGCAATCATCTGTTTTCAAATGAGTTTCGAGTGATAAGCCTATCTCTAGTGATTTCGATTATGTTTAAGATTGGTCTACATGGCGCGCAATGATCTTTTGAATTAAGTACCCGAACTTCTCTAGAGCATCATAAGCTGTCATAAATTGCCATAAATTAATCGATGTTTTATTGATTTTCCACCACAAGTTGCGTAGGCCTGAACAGCTCTGTCGTCAGAGCATGATAGGCTACTAGTCTGAGAGCTATTGACATTTCCTAAGTTCGCGCACGAGTTTCTTACTATTTTTAGTTTGTAGATTGTCACCCAACATCAGTAAAATGCAAATTCTTAATCATTACGTACGAAGTACACCACCGCTGCCCATGAGTTCACAGAAATGAGATAGCAGCCCGTAGATATCTCAGCAAAGTCTTCTCAAGGTCCATTTCAATCAACATTGAGAGTGAAAGAGTACAATATTAATTTCCAACCTGATATCGCTTATGATGGTCGGAGATCTATTGCACCGCATCACTGAAGATTGAATTGCATGTACAACAGGCGGATGTTTGTGGACATGGTGCATAGCCTACTGCATGCGTTGTTCAGCCTTTGCAAGGCCATCTTATGAGGTTTATAAGAGGGTTGTGAGGGTTTTTGGGGATTTTAACTCGAATGTATTCGTGAAACGAAAATTGAATCTAGTCATTAGCAATGTCTAAGCGAAAAGCCTTATCCCAACGCTCGATGGCTTTATCGTGAAACGATCGAAACAGTCAACTGCAACTCCTATTCCATATCCGACGAACTCGAGCTCCGATTCAAATCCAGTCAACTGCGGCTGCGATTCCACATCGGACGAACTCGAGTTTCGAGTAGGTCCGCTTAAAGATTTGAGACCGCCGCCTAAATAGCAACATTAGAAAACCCCTGGTTCGCATAGAGAACACAATTATGTAGTGTAGTTGAAATTTTGGCGAATCAAGTGTTTAGTGGTAGCCCTATGCTGATTGTTGTTGTTATATGACGAAACCGCGGTGACCGAAGTTATCTTCAAGTTATGACAACAATGTTAGATTTCAACAAATATGGGGAAGCATAAATTTTTTTACAAGAGATGAAGCATTCTAAATAATGTTAGAATTGCATAGAAATATGGATATGAAGCACTACAAGTTGAACAATTTCAAAATTTGAAAATGAATTCGCTACAGCAAAAAAAATAAAAGTTAAGTTAACGATACATTTTTGTAGCATGTGTTTTTGTTGGAGGGATTGTGTGATTTGTAAATTCAAAGAAATCAAAGTTTGTACTCTATTGAGAAATCGGGCAAATACAACATAACTTTTGATTGCTTTGCCGAGGTTGAGCTGATGTGTGGTAACATGCACGTGAAATTGCGGGTAGGCAATGCTGCACTGAGAAGGTTTCGAAACTCGCCGTGTACCGGTAGTCTTTGCGTTTGTTTCGGAGGGTAAAACCTCCACTCCGGTGATAAAGGAGGAAGGATTACAAACAATGACTATCCATTCCCAGAGTCGTGTTTCTCTGTCTCTGCATTACGAACAGCGAATCGGGGATCTTTATTCTCTGGCGAGCGAGCCACTGTGTGCAAGTTTTCTACGGAACGAATTATGATAGACTATCTATGCGCGCTTCTGTGGATAGACTGCATAAATGGGACACTGAGCATCATCGGTTTTACCATGTCAGCCACAGTTTGTAGATGCTCTGTACATGTTCTGAATCACCAGAGAATAATGTTATTCCTTTCGGTATATGCTTCTATATTCACAATTAGACCTAAACAGCTTTTCCAAATTACAGAATTACACTGATGATCTTTTGGTCTTTTGGGAAGTCTGTTTAAAAGGCAATTAATATATGAAACGTCAAGTGAATATATGAAAGTCAAGAAGAGATGAGACATTAAGTAGGCCCACATCAATTAGAAATATTTGTTCTAAAACGTACATGCAGAAGTACATGAAATATGAGCCTTTCACCTTAACACTTAGGGTAGGGACTACAATTTTCAGTAAATTCCGTAAATGAGGCAATAGTTTAGTCGGGTCTCGTATTTCGTTCAAAAATTCGATTAAAATAATGGGTAGGGTCAGGGTTATCGAGATTTTCTGAATTGTGTGGAGATTCCTACAAGTTTAATCCTTGCTACTTGTAGTTCATCAAACATTCTATTCGAGCTGTTGACCGAATCAAAATTCCATATTGTAGCATGTGAACCTTTGTCATCTAGTGTTCGATGACAGTCCACTGATACTTCCGCATCTTCTGTTAAATCGTAAGATATTCTGGACCTTCATAATCGATAACTTTGTCCTCTACCAAGAAGTTGGAGATGAAAAATTTCCATTACAATTTCATTTATTGTCAATTACAAGGCTACTGGCTGATTAAAATTCGCTTCACAGTGCGCAGGCTAATGCTTGCTCGATTCATGACGTGTGAATAGTTATCAACTACGTATGCTCCACATAAAGACTGACTCTGTGGTGCTGCGTCACACTCTATCATGTGGATGTTTTTTTTATATATCGTGACATGCCATTTTTTGTATACAATACATGCTCACATTATGTCTATCCTTGTGTTCTAACACCTGTCGAAGGGGACGAGGTGTGCATGTACGTATATATCACGAAAATGTATCATGAACTATGAGAACGAATCGAACCGATACCAGTCATTATGGATTTCGTAGTTTTAATGGCCAGGATGTAGAACGTCGATAAAATTGTTTTTCTCTTCTTTTTAGACAGGATTTCTTTTTAACTGATGGCCATGAGGGAGAATGTACTCATCATTCTAGTTGGAATCATGTTCATGGCAACATCAAATTCGCAGATGCCAGGTAATCATTGGTATAGCCTTAACGACACTTGTACGGGAATATCACGACGCACACTGTATACGCACACTTTCCATTATTGACTGTCCCAAAGACAAAAGGAATTATCCAAAGATTTTTGATGCTGTGACATAGTTTCGGTACTAATGATTGAGGGCAAAAGACAGTTACGCAGAATGCCAAAATCTTGTGTTTTTGTTAATTGTACGGAAAGAGTACGATCTAGAGATGCAAGTTTTCACTGGTAAGTGATCAACATCTTGAAAGGATGATTATTTGATGACTTGAAGCTAATTCATCGTAATGACATCATCAAATATATCGATGACCATGAAGTGACCCACGTCATATTCACATGGCATGATTCAAGCAAGCGCTCGCCACACATGCAAATCACACAGGTAGGATGTAGGCTATATTTGTTCGTGCATAATTAATTTTTCATAATCTTCTCGTGCTATAGTTTGTCATTTTCCAGTCGTTCCTTCTGTCAAGATAATGTTGTCAGGGCAAAATTAACAGCCCTAAACTTTTTGTAGATATGCTTGTGCAAGTGTGTATCTCATTAATGTGTTCGGAAAATTATATGATTATATTCCACTTGCAATGTTTGTTCTTGATTTTCTAAATGTAGCCATTGCGTTTTGCTGTGGTCGCGCTTAACTCTGTCAATCATGTTGAGGATGGAGGAGGAACATGTATTTTGTGGTTTTATAACGAAGCGATTGAGTCAAGAGTATGCTCAGTGAAATGAGATGAACTAAAAATTGATTTTCCGACATAATGTTAATCGTTATTTTGTTTCATAAGTTACTTCGGTTGGCTCAAGATCTTTGCTGATATTGAGGTAATAAAATCAACTGCCACAAGTCAATTGTTTGCTGTAAAACTGAAGGAAACTTCCATGACTTGACATCAAAAATATACGATGATTATGTAGTGGGTAAAAAAGTCATATGAACAATACTACTTAGTAGTTGATTTGGTAAGTACGGTAACTGATTAGAAGTCAAATTCTCTGGGGAGTCGTAGGCTTGCAAGAGTTCATTTAACGTCTGCTGATCAAAGGCGTTCAATCGAAAACAATGAGATTGTTGTCTATTTCCTATCTAGCACTTCTATATATTAAATATCCTTGGATTCAGATATAGTAACTGCCTGATCGCGTTCGCGGAATCACAGACTTGCAGCAAGAAATAGTCCGCGATCGCGAAATTGCAATCTCGGAATGTCACATTTTCAATCGCGGAATCGCGGACCGTTGATGTTTGGATGTTAGAAGAACGTATCCCCATCCCAATCTGGATGTAAATATAGGCATTATGTAAACAGAATTTGCCATAGAGCAGGTCTGCAGCTAACCTGCAAAAATGAACCTCTTCAGAAATTTAGAAATTGTTGTTCTAGGCATCAGTGGCACAATCTGGTAAGAAATTTGAATCTTTGTTGATGCTGTATGCTGATTTTTCATGTTGACGCGTACTACCTGATGTATTTGTTAGCTTTTTTTCAGAGAAAGCCACGTTTCATCTCGATCTAATGCGCGTAGACATGATGACGGAAACGATCGAATGAATTTTTGTTGAAGAAAAGTCGAAATAATAGATAATTCTTCATTTCATCAACAGAAGCAGTAAAATAATTTCATTTTTTGCGCAAAAATGTAGAGTTGGAGATTCTTGATTTTCACCTGACACATGGCGACCACTCATCAAACCCAATGTTGTGAAGTAATCTGAATTCTATGAAAAAAGTGATGCTTAATAGAAGTGAGCGTCAGCTTTTTTGTAAGCATACGTGTTTGTTTATTTAACTAAACAAATTATAACATCTTAGAAATTCAGACCTTTAATTTTGAATGTTTGCAGCTGGTATTCGTTGGGGGTGGCTATGAAAGAACTGTGAAAGGAAGGTGCTTAGTGTAAAGTACTATCTGCAAGTAATCGGTTTCTTGCAACACTATCGAAAAAACCCGTACATGCCGTAGATGCACAGATAGACGTGCCTGCTTCTTCAAGTGCGACGTGTCAGATTTGTTTTAAACTTTATTTTTGTTCTTTGAGTTTGATAAGTTTAGCTGTCATTAGGAAAGACATTATTTTGAGCAAATCAAGCAGGTATTAAATATCTATAAAAAGTGTGTCAAATTCATATCCATAACTTGAAGCAGACTGGAAGCTATAAAGGAAATCATGTTTGCATATTTTTCGCCGTAGATTTCTTTAATTTATTTTTTCTTTTTCGTGACATTAGATTTATAAGGATATTCATTCACGATCAACTAGAGAGGTAGAGCTCAACTTCATGTAATTTTTACACATACGTCTCTGTTGAAATATATAGAGCATAATCTTACTGTTAAATGGTTCCTCGGTTAAGTAATTGTAATCATTTTAGATATCTCAATTAATGTGACTGTGACGTGCACAAACATAGGAACACTGCTTTTTTTATTTTACTTCACGGATCCGCATTTCAACAATTTGTTGAATTTAATCAAGTTACATTTAATGGTTTGTAGCCATTGGCTATTTTTAGAGGTTCCAAAATTATTCATTCCCCTTTTCATGCTATTTATTTCTTTTACCACTGACAATGATGAATCTACAATTTTTCAAGTTGTCACCCTTAGTGTTGCATGAAAAATATGATATTAAAACTAGATTTTCTCCACCAACCTCCTTCGCAAGCATGATCACTTGCGCCCCAAAAATCTGTATTGGACATGGTAGCAAGTTGAGAAAAGCCCATAGAAATGAATAACGCTTTCTTGATCTCATGGGCGCCCCATTATCCTTTTCGCCGACTTCAAACTTTCTTGGTGTTTTTGAGTACTCCAAATATATTTTCTCGCCACAAAATTCGAAGTGATATTTGCAATCTGTCCGTCAATCGATGTGAATATTAACATATGTGTGCTATACATGTTGTTCCACTCGTATGGAAAATATTTAATCACGGAGTGTGGTTTAGCTTTTTTTAAACTATGATTAATCAAACTTTAGGCTGCTCAGCCTGCGTCAAGGCTAAGGTGAACAATTACCTTACAACTCTGAAGAAAGCTGAGCTGTCGAAAATTTGCTTTTGTGCATAATTACTTAAGTGATTTCTAGTGTATACTACAAAGATAGTAATTTAGCATTTAGAAACAAAGCTTAATTGTTTCTCCGTTATTTAATTTCCTATTCTGTCTAAGTAGATTTTTAATCTTTTATGTGTATAAGTGTTTGCATGTACGATTAATCGGATCATAATTGCATGCATTTTGCAATTTAAGGTGATCATACATGTAAATACGTGTAAATACATGACTTACAACACGGTGAAAGTCAACATTTTTCATGACATGCTTCAAATCTAGTGAGAGTGGATTCATATTTTTTCACATCAAGGTTTGTTTGATTATAATAGCGATTGCTAAATTACCATATCCTCTTGTGATATGTTCCCAGTAATCTCTCATTGTCCTACATTTGCACCAATCATGATTTTGTTTGTTATGAAATTAGTGATATCACAATTGTGTCAGCATGTTTAGTATGTTCCGATTAATTTCAAAACGCATCCTTTATTTTCACATTTATGTTTTACTAGAGAAGTATTTCTTACAATGTATCGCTGCAAAATTGTCTTGAAATGTAATTCGTTAAACTATACATCTGTATTCTTATGAACAACATGTTCCGATTCATTTCAAAACGCATCCTTTATTTTCACATTTATGTTTTACTAGAGAAGTATTTCTTACAATGTATCGCTGCAAAATTGTCTTAAAATGTAATTCGTTAAACTATACATCTGTATTCTTATGAACAACATGCTTTTGTCAAATTTAATGCTTAATTCTCGCTTTTTTGATTTTAAAAATATGCTTCTGAATTTTTTCTCACATGCTGTTATATCAAATGAAAATAAAAGTAAGGATCGTTTGAATAGTGTTCTGACGACCTTCACAGGCGACGATCTCATGAAAGGCCTGTAGACCAGTGATGTCAATTCCTGGGAGGCCCACAATGTTTTTTGGGTTCATGACGCTCCTTTTGGCGAAAGGCAAGTTTAGTATGTTGGTCTAAATATTCACATTTTATTATCATGTTCGCATGTTTAGAAAATACATTTGGATATAGGCTATCATTATCCACACACTTTATTGATAATCATGGGATCGCAAATGTAATGAGTCATACAATCACAACACATTCACAGCATGCGACGCTATTATTTGAAGATGCGATATCAAATTCCAGTGTCACATTGTTGAGAAATACAAATTGTTGACGTGTTGGAACAAATCTGAGACCTTAAAATTTAAGAGAAGAAATTCGGCTTGAATTAGTCAACGTGCAAGCTAATCTGCGAGGTATGATTTCAACGCAATTCGGTGCAGTCGGTGTTGCAGTCGGGCATGTCGGAGGCCACGCAAAGTGGGCCGACAGTTCTGATGCTCAGAATTATCGCTCAAAACAATAACAACTCGCTCAGACAACACAAAAACACGCAAATGCACCGGGTTCCTCATGAAAATTTACGAAAGTGTATTATGGCCTACAAGTGATGTTGGAAAATTGATTTCAACTGGATGCTTTCTTATGAAGGGGTCGCATACAGGTGATACAGGTATAAGGGTCGCATACAGCATTCAAGAAGGAAAACGCGTGAAATTTGATTGGTAAATAGCGGTATCGTCGGTATTAATTGCACGACCCTAGATGCTGTAGAAGTTGAGTCTTTGATGTGCTTTGTGCTGCACGTTTAGACAATTTTCTGTTTCAAGGAGCGCTGTCCACTCTTTCCGTCATATTTCCATGATTTCTGTCTCCTTACCTGCTAGGATAATAGATTTCCTACATTTTTCTGCAGTGTAATATCAGGGTGTATACCGACCGGGAAAACCGGGAAAAGACAGGGAATTTTAAAATGACAGGGAAAACTTGGAAAAGACAGGGAAAATGGAGATGAAGATGATACTTTGGAATTCGAAAAACATAATGGTTAAAAACAGGCTCTGCCGTTTGAGCATAACTTACCATTTTTAGTAGTATTGGGTGGTATATGTTATTAAGTGTAGTCTGTTGTGTTTATTTTCTCTACTTTCTTACTATCTGCGGGTCTGGTACATACGACCGTAACTTGAAAAGATGTCTCATGTTTTCAGAGAACGGCGAAGGTGCACTTACATGTATCTCCTTTTCGAACATAGGTTGTATTCACGATAACGGTGGTAGTTGTCAACCCTGTGACGGTGATAGGTGTCAAACATCTGACTGCTAAATGTGAAGAGATCCGGGAACCAATGAGTGTCAACCGCGAACTGTGAGGGGTTCAGAGCGCCATGCACCTACTGATGGAAATCCAGAAATTGCTAAGTGTGTGAGGTTTTGTTCAGTCCCTTTTGTTCAGTCTTATGACCAAGAGTGATCAAAGAGTGTCAACAGCAAGCTGTGAGGAGTCCAGGTCGCCGCGTACCCACTAATGGGCAGTAAGAGAGCGTAAGAGGGCGGCCCAAGAATTGGCGTTGAAATATGCAGAAATCAAGAAGCGTAGAATGGAACTCATGGTATTGGAAGAGGAGGTGATCGCATTTCGAAAAAAGTGAACTGTGTACCGAACTTTTTCACACCTAACCTAGTGAAGTACGTACCGAACTTCTGCACACCGAACCTTTCATTCTTCACACCATTTCATTAAGCTTCTTGTCCGTTCTCCTGTTTTTTTTGTTTTTGTATGTATCTTATTCGAAAGAGATGAATAAAAGTTGTTTTGCTATACTATAGAATTATTGTAATTTTGTTTTTGTCTTGTATCAGGTGCGTAGTTAATGAAACATTAAATTGTCGAATTAACTTACTTAACCTACTCTCAGGTGCAAGTAGGTTTGGGCTCCCAAAAACGACAGTATCTTGCATGATAAAATATCCCTGAAAAAACCGGGAAAATCCAGGAAAATTGAGGTGCGAGTTTTGGTATACACCCTGAATATCGACATAGACTGTTCTGCTTGTTGTTCTTGTTACTGCGGTGCAAGTCGTGGCCAGAAGGACAGTCTTAGTACTTCATTTTTTGAATTCGTTTTGTTGAGTTGCTTTCTACCTAAAGCGGTGCTCTTCTCTACATACACATATTTATGCAATTCTATCTGTGAAGTAGCGAACAAATTCATCTAAGTTTTTGTTGAGAATTTCCTACTGACATTGCCACTTCATTTTAAAAGAATTTATTTCATTCGGAAACTTGTGTTCAGAGGTTTGTTTGCGTCAAGTTTATGCCTCAGTTTGCGCTTGCTTGTGATCAGTTGACAGAAGGATTGAATGGAAGTTGATTTGTAAATTTTATCTATACAACTGATAATTAGGGACAAACAATTCTTGTCGTAGCTGCAAGATTTGCATGTACGATTATGTTGCACCGTTATGGTAATAAACGAATGAAATGTGGTAATATTGAAAGAGCAAGGTAGATCTGTCGGTGCTATGACATAATGCACATGATCAATGTTACTGCACATCTTTTAGAGCAATTTCTAAACGATGGCAAGTAATCTGGATTCATTACAATTGTGAGAATTGCGGCATATATCATAACCTTATCATGCATGAGCTCATTTGATAATTTGTCTGAACTGATTTCGTGTTTGAGAAGCACAGCTTTTAGTTTTAAGTCAGTCTGGTCGGATTACTTATCTTATTAAAAACTCAAGAAAACCGGAAAAACCAACTGGGATTATTTGGGTTTGAGCACAAAGTTTTTGGATATCTGTCAGAAATTATGCATATCTTTCTCGTAAAATTTGATGTAGCATCATTCTTCGTTATTATCTCGTTTTTTATCAAAGTTGTTTAGAAGCATGATAGAGCGACTTTTATACGACTGTGTTTAAAGATGTGCTACAATTTTATCTCAAAAAAATCAATAAATTATTATATATCAATGCTGAGTTATTGACTGCCGAGAACTTTCTAGAGTAGGTAATGACAGCAGCGTCAAGAAATGTTTGGAACAAATGTGAGACTGCAATACGTCTGGAGATCGGTAAGAACAGAAGTGCATGGGTGGCTACTTGCTTCAATAGTCCATGTCGTTTCACGTTTCGGCACTCAATCATATGTCAGTGCTACAGGCGAGCAAGTATTCTAGTGATGCTCTCAATGTTGGTAAGTGTAAGCAATGAAATGCACTCTAAGTCAATAAATGATATGTGATGATCAGTATCAGGATTCAGAGACATGTATTGTATTTTTTATTTTATCTGATGTAAATCTCTAATCTAATTAAATAGATCTTGCTAACTTAGATTAATATCGAAATAAAATTAAAATGAAATCTCACTGTAATGATAAAACGATGGATGTACTGTACAGTATGCACTAGTTAAAAAACGCAAAATAATTGAATAATTTAACTACTACTATCTAAAATATAGTATGCGTGTTAATTAAATCACAGAAACTCATAGAAAATTCAATGAATACCTCTTTAAAAGTTTTCTTGTGTTTTGCGGTTTTGTCATCATTTCTATTCTAGTGTTAGTCAGTGCAGTGCTCATCCTCACAGGAGAGCGCAATTGAATTTGGCTGCATGCCCTTCCCGAAGACTACCTACGACGTTTGAATAAGTCGATTTGAACCGGGGATGAGGCTCCTACAGAGCTCTAATATTGCCCGGATTTCTGCAATATGATCGCTTCCAGGCCATGCAAGCATTAGCATAATATCATTAATGGCTTTCGGATCTAATCTGGTCGGGTCGGATCGGGTTCTGGCATTTTCTAATCGAGTTCAGGTAAATTTTACCAAACCTAAGTCGACCTTTAGTCTTTCAGTTCCAGTTCATGTTGACTTTCAAAATTCATGAAGCCCGATCGGACGCTCATCTTTACCACAGAAGTAAGATGAGTCATGCTGCATATATAGTTTTGCACATATAAGAAATATAAGTAACATGCTGTTCGGACTGTGAGATAACAGGACATAACTGTCTTAACACACGAAAACATGATGAGGCCTTGATATTTTTATTTTCAATGTGTTATAAAAATTAAGGCTGCGATCAATATTTGCAATATACAATGGTTAGAATTTGCAGCATATAACTAACAGAATCACTACCTTTGGTGGAGACCCTGAGCCTCAATGGCTGCATGCTTTATTGCATCATTTTCAAAAGCTTATTTGCACGGACCAAGCTGTTGAACCGCCATTAAACCTCACGTGTCAAGTCACGTAACACCATAGAAATTGACAACAATAAAACCTCTAGAATGGAAATTAAGTTTCATGCAATGCACAATAACGGCACATAAATCGCACGCATTTTCACTTAGATGCACCTGCCAACGTCTGTATCATTGGGTTAGAATCAATCACATGTGTAAATCAAAGCTTTTCATTGGTGGTTCATGCCCCAACTTAGTTCCCCCGGATGTGCCGCGACCTTTAGTCAATTTCCATTCTAGTCAACTTCAGATAAACAGTTTATTTCTATGCGTAACACACTGCTTTAAAGCTTGTGTCGACAAAGTAAGCTTGCTCTTCGTTTACACATCAAGACCTGCTACTACTGCCCACTAGCAGACTATGTTTGAATATTAATTCATTCTCTCACTCACAACATTTCGCCGAAAGATGTACTGTTAGCAGTGGTGAGGTGGCAGAAACTGCTTTAATTACAGGAGTATAAAAGGCGACTTTCTTGCTAGAAAATAGAATGAAGGTTTTAGAAATGCAAAGAAGGTGACCTTCATTCTGATTGGCAATCGTTTTGGCGCATTAGAAGATCAATCAGTCTGACAATCACGATAGTTCTGAGTGGCGAAGAAGTCGGGAAAAATGGAAATGGAACTTGCCTACTTCATTTACGATGAATAGGCTACTTGAGACAAATCAGCTTTAATTTTCTATACAACATATTTTAGAAAAAAATTTTTGAACATCTCTATACCTTTAACTCGAATATAGATGTAGACCAGAAAATAAAAGGGAGCCTGCTTTTTGCTTACGCCCTAAATAATCAACTCTCTAAATAAGCCATCATGTCGAACGATGCGTCCAAGCCAATGATGCTGCTTTCTCCGGATTGTTTTTATCTTGTACCTATTATTTATCAGGTCCTCTCGTATATTTCTCTTCGTTTGTAGTCCAGAACACCTACGACACCTCATTTACACGCGCAATGTCCTGTCAATCTACTCCAATTTTCTCCAAATCCACATTTCACATGCGTCCAGTCTTCTAATTACAACCATCCTGCTGGCCACGTCTCCGATCAGATGAGCTGGTTGAGAGCCAGCACTACGCCTTTTACTGTGCTTCGAGGAAATATCACCTTCACTTTTCAATTTTTGAAGTTTGCGGCAAATGGTCCTCAGCTAGAATATGCAGATATGTATTAGAGTCTCTAGAATGTTTTTGACGTTTAAATTTTCTGCTGTCAGACAGCAGGGGCCGTATTAATAAAGCTCCCAATTGCTATAGCATTTGCCAGGGGTAGCGCTAGGCAAGTTACTGCTAGTCATTGCTGCTAGTAGTAGTAACAACTTGAGTTCCGTATTAACAGAGAAAGGCAAGCGTCAACTCCGACGTCAATTAATGCTAGATAGAGTTTCATAGATAGAGATTAGATAGAGATTCAGCGCGCAGCTACAGATTGTTTCATAAAAAATGGATCACCCTTAAACATCGCCTTAACTTCAACTTTGTCTAACTCCGCCAAACTTGAACGAATTTCTCTGAAATTTGGAAGATATGTCAGTTGTGCTTACTAATATCATTGTTGGAAATTTCAAGCATGAATATTGAGTTGTTTTCCTGTTATAGATAAAAAAAGTAGTAGATAATTTGATCTTCATTTAGCAATGTTACACAAAATCATACCTCACTCTTATATAATTACATTTGTTTCCTTTGTTATGTAATATGTTGTTCTACAAGCCAAAAGCTATCAAGCAAAACAAAAATAAAGAAAATCGGTCAATCAGAGCCAGTATAGCACCATTATTCATCAACAATAATGTAACTGCTACAAGTGATTAACTGGACTTCATGTTCCATAGCTTCCTGACTTCGTTGCGGTGGTGTTGGCAGCACTCCGGATTGCTTTCAGCTAGAAATCTATCTCTTACCGGTTGAAAACAATACAAAGCACAAATGAACAATAACGAGATCGCATTCACAAAAGGCAAAGTGTCAGCCTTGCAAGAACTAGGGTTTTCTTTGCGAGCTGCAAGCAAGCGACTAAATGTCCCTTACACAAATGTGCATCGATGGCATAATGATGATTTTCGACTCTGTCGTAAAGAGGGCTCTGGCCGTCCACGCAAAACATCCAAACGTAGAGACCACCTAATTTTGAGATTTGTTAAAGTTGATCCAAGTCTCTCGTTAACTGAGATGGCTGCACTAGACTCGTCTATTTCTAAGTCCACTATTCGTAGAAGACTTATTGAGTCGAATTTCAAGAGCTGTAAGAGGCCCTCTCAGATCGAATCATCAACTTGGTTATTTATGGATGATAATGCTACGTGTCACAGGAGTAGTAGAGTCAACTTATGCAAGTCTCAATTAGGGCTTAGGACATTATCTTGGCCAGCTCGTTCTCCTGATCTGAATCCCACAGAAAATGTATGTAGTATTCTAAAACGTAGCGTTCGTCGTTCACTGCTACCTACAGATGGCGTATCACAACTTACGTCACTGTTAAAAAGAGTGGAGAAAGTTAGATCAGTCAAAAATCAACGATATCATCGAATCAATGCCTAGACGAATTGGTAATGTCATTGACAATATGGGTAGGGCCACAAAATATTACATAGCTTCTTAAGAACCGTTACTGTATCATAGCTTATCAGATTATATAAGAACTTTTAAATATACGAGGATTAGGGACATGGAATAACATGAAAAATGCTTTCTGTATCATACTTATGTTTTATTTAGTCAAATTTTAGGATGATCCTCTTTTTATGAAACGGACTGTAGCTGCATTCACCACCTGCTCTCAACGCCCGACAATCGAGACATAGAAATCTGACAATTTGACGCACATTCTGAGTGAAGATAATGTTAAAGCGCGCGCGTTCAGTGCTAAGATATCAAAAGAGAAGATAAAATATCAAAATTATGACTACCTTGCTAAGTGATAGTTATCGCACTCTAGGATTCGTCGAGACCGAAGGTCGAGACGAATCCTAGAGTGCGATAACTACCTTATTGCTTGACAGTGCGGCGGAGACGATTTGCACGGTTTCAGCACGCTGTCATACTTTTACACTTCAATCAACCATTTAGAAAATTAAGTAGAGCGAACGCTTCAATCTATTCACCTTGTCAAACCTGCTAATCAATCTGAAACAGAGCTACCGATAGAACGCTAAGTTAGCATCATCATAGCGTCAACCATTGATAACAATTATTCGATTTCTATGGCTTAGAATAGAAATGTAATGGTTTACCAATTGCTCCATTATAGAGTTCTAAAAGATAGCGCTATCTTAGCGTTGTCAAAGCGTTGTTTATCAAAATATCTCGCAAGTGTTTCAGATTAGCTCTATGCTTAATGCAGACATTAAATAATAGACTAGAATAACTTTTGCGATGATACTTGGGCTAACCATTGTAAATCTCACCGTCAGAACGGTAAGTTAGCGTCTTTATAGCGCAGTCTTTTATGAAACGACGCTACGTAAATTAGAATGAGTGTTGCAGTAGAACTTTTTGACAATAAACGGCAGATAAAGCGATTTTCATTTATGATTTGTATGGACTGTTTTAGCTCGAATCAGGCAATTTGTTGTTTACTCAGCGTATTATGGACAATGACTTTTCATCTGATAAATAATCAATACATAAATAAGAGCTGAAAGTGCAGTTATTGAAGACTGAGCTTGTTTTTGACATTAATTTAATAAACGCATCTCATGGCCACTATGAAATGATTAGTGGCATCTATTTTAGGACAATCTATTGGAAATGGAGCGGTTTAGCTTTGTTAGTACACAAGAAATTGAGGCTGGTGTGCAGAGGTCGGTTCCCGAGACTACCCGAAGAGCAAACGTTTTTGCCCTTAGGATGTACGAGGAATGGGTAGCTGCAAGAAATATGACTTTTGATGAGTGCCAATATCTAGATCTCTCGAGCTTGCCAAATGTGGGCACAGATCTCCTTATTCAAGTATTGTCTCATTTTCTTTATGAGATTCGCCGCAAAGACGGCAAGCAGTACCCACCATCATCTATTTATGGCATCATGTGTGGCGTCATGCGCTACCTGAGAGACGACTGCAACCGCCCTGACCTCAACTTTTTCAATCAAAGTAACAAAGAGTTCCACTATCTGCGACGCTGCATCGACTCGAGGATGCAAGAACTGACAAGCAAAGGCGTCGGAATCTGCAAGAAGCGAGCTGACCCTGTTGCTACTGATGACGAAGAAAAACTATGGTGCTCAAATGTATTTTCTACGAAAAACAGTCGAGGGTTGCTGTCTGCCGTCTACTTTTACACCAGCAAAGTGTTTGGTCTTCGTTCTCGTGACGAGCACCGAAGCCTGACAATGGACCAATTTGTTTTTGGTGAAGATGCCGCTGGTCGTTTCGTTCGGTTCCTGGGCAAGAAGTAAAAATAATCGAGGTGTACTGCAGCACCGTCATGTAGCTGTTAAGGATCTGAAGCAGTACGACTCTAATTTCCCTAAATCAACGTACAAGCTGATTCAGACTTACTTCGAAGCTCTGAAGCGGTGCGGCATTCAGGAGGGCGCGTTCTATCGCAGACCGTTGCAGTCAATCGCTGGAAAAATCCGATACGCCAAAGTGTCGATTTGTGTCAATTCCATCTCCCAGTTACTGCCCAATGCTGCTGCAGCTGCCGGTTTGAAAGGGAATTTCACGGGTCACTCCGGGAAGGTATCCTGTGCTACCGCATTGTTCCAGTCGGATGTGGATGAGCAACTCAACAAAGAACGCACTGGACATCGAAGTGATGCGGTGCGAATTTACAAAAGGACCGCGATAGAACAGCAGCGGAACATAAGTCGACTTCTTGACTATTCGCCGTCAAACAAGAAAGTGACCATAATGTCCACATTTCACTTATCACTTACTGATAAGAACTTTTCTTTAATTGCATTGGCTGACTTGATATGACATTCAGAATAAATGATTTCTAATGGAATTTCCGCGTTTTGCTTTACATTATCACAGGGAAAAATAATAACCAAATATCAATGTACTGAATTATCAAATTGCTCCATTGTAGAGTTATTGAAGTGAACGCTATCGCAGCGTCATCATAGCGTCAACCATTGATAACAATTCGATTTCCGCAGTTCAAAATAGCAATGCACTGGCTTGCCAATCGCTCTTTTGTAAAAGGTCTTGAAGTGAACGCTATCTTTGCGCTATCATAGCACTAAGCAATTGGCAAGTGCTTCAGAATAACTATACTTTACCATCGTAAATATCAATTGTTCTATTTCTATGTCCTGAAATGGACAGCTGCATACAACGAAGACATTGCATACAATCAAAGTGCAATAAGAAATTTTGACAGCCATGCAGCGATAAATTCTTTGATCATATTTATCGCACGATGACGGTCATTTATCGTTCGTCGAGCAATAGCTCAATACATGAAATGGGGCTCATTTTAATCGACATCATCTCCCGATCTTCAGTAGGCTATGACATCAGAGTGAACTAATTTTGTAAGTTAAGAAAAAAAAGAATAGGCCTACATTCTTCACAGTAAATGAATATGATGACAGGGAAGCAGCAAAAAAGGGAGATCAAATGAAAAAAGGGAGCAGCAATGACAGACATTTTAGTGGTGGGGCCTCTGACTGACACACCAATGTATAAGCTTTCAGCTAGGCTAGATCAGCTGAGAGGGGTACAGGTTGAAACCAATGCCAGATTGTTCCTCATGATCCCAGGAATCAGAGATTAGCAACGACAAATATTTTTAGTGGTGGGGCCTCTGACAGACGCCCCAAAGTCCGCCCCCCCCCAAATGCATGAGCTTTCAGACAGGCTAGATCAGCTGAGAGGAGTGCAGATTTAAACCACTGCCAAATCATTGGTTCTGATCCACTTCAACAAGGATGGACAATGACAGACATCTTCGGTGGTGGAGCCTTCAGACAGACACTCCAAATAGGCACCAAAAGTAGACCTATAAGCTGTCAGCCAGGTCAGATCAGCTGAAAGTGCCGGATGCAGCTTGAAACCAATGCCAAATCGTATATAATTGCATAAGTCTCAATTCCAGTGGTGGGTCAACTCCACTGGGTTCAGATTAACACTTTTACCGCATCTTTCAATCCTAAGACAGATAAGCCAACATACGCCTCAAAATTTGACGCCTGATAACAAAATTGAAACAAGCATCTCAAAACGTTGCATCTGTACCATTTCAAGCGTTATTTCAAGAAAATTTTAGACCTTGTTTCTTATCTTTCAGAAGCGTAAAATGCTTTTTATATAAATGTTAGTTTATTTTCATAAATATGGTATGAATTTCAGGAAGTAATTGTTGCATTTCAGAAAGGTAAAATAAGTTTCAGGAAGTGTCACTTCATTTCATTTTTGGGGGTGATAACATTATTTCAGAAATGTGACTTGCATTTTAGAGAGTGTAATTTGTATTTCAGAATGCACAAAATATATTAAGGAAAAAGGTTACTTCAATTTCAATCATGTACAAAGACTTACAGAAAGTACTTTATGTATTTCAAAACTGTGAATTGGACTTCCGAAAGTGTTGATTATATTTCAGAAAATGTGATATGTATCTCAGTACCATCAAATCTAATCAAGAAACTATATTTACTTATACTCAGATGATATCAGATTCATTTCAGAGGCGATGAATGGATTTCATAATGTATACATTGTATTTCATACATTGGATATTAATATCAGAAGCAGGATGTGTATTTTTTAATGCATGATTTGCATTTCAGATTCATAAACTATAGTTCAGAAAGATTGACATATGTTTAAGAAGCAGCAAATTCAGAATGTGTTTCAGAATGTGCAGAATGATTTCAAGAAAGGTCAAAATGTATTTCAGAAATCGTTAATTTACTAACGATGTTTGATTTCAGTTCCATCTTATCTCAAATTTATACAAGTTATTTAGGTAATATGCATCGTAATGTATTAAAAGAATATTTCCATCGATCACTATTTATTAACAAAAACTCAGAGTCCCACGTTCATGTCCGCTAAATTGAGGGCAGCTTTATGAAATGAAGTGGTATGTTGAGCAGCTTGTGCACAGTCTCCCGGTGTTATTGACGTTATGGCTTCTTCGGTCAATCCTTCGAAGTATGTCATCATTTTTTCTCGCGATTACAGACCTTCAACTCGGGGTACTTGAATAGCCGTCTGGACTTGAGATCTCACTTTTCTCCAGATTGCCTCGATGGGGTTGTACGGCGCGAGTTGAAGAAGAGCGACGTCATTTCCCTCGAACACAGCAGACTTGGAACGCGTCTATGACTTGGAGCGTTGTCTATTACAAAAAGAAGATCTTGAAGTCGAAAGCCGGTGGTAGTCCACTGCTCCAATAAACCTTGAGCCCACTCGCTCACATTCCCCCATCTGAATGAGCCTTGTCTGGTGTTTATCTTCACGACACCATTTGAGGAGTTGCCTCCAATAAGGTAAATATTTGGCCCACGACTGGCAAGAAGTGTGACTACTGCTGACTGACCCGCTCTGGACCAACCAGTCTTTGTTCTGATGAAGAGGTTGAAGTTCGTCTCGTCCACTCATACCACTTGTCGTCTTTCGTGAATATAGTCATTGAGACTTCGGACGTATTTTCTCCTCAAATCCTTGTTTTGAGCACTATTCATTGTCAATAGAATAGAATAGAATGTGTATATTTCATAATCACAATGGAAATCATTGTCAGGCATAGTGGACAAACCTCAAATGTAGACAAACTGTAAAATGCAAAATATGAAACAAAAGTGCACACATGAAGGCATAATCAAAGTTAAACTAAAGACAGAAGTCAGCATACAAGTATTGTAAATAAGTATCGGGATGACAAACTATGAAATGAAGTAACCGTTAGCAAACATAGTCGACATAGGGAAAAAGGAATTTCGCCGACGAGCAGAAAGACATTGGGGCTGAATAAACCGCTCAGGTCGAATAGAAGATCTCTTAGGACACAAATCATGCAGTGGGTGTAATGCATCTGTGTAGATCATACGCAGAAGATTCAGAGATGCATTTTCACGTCCGGGAAACTGTCGCACGAACAGTGTGAATCGCCACAGACAATAAAGTGAGCTCGTCGTTACAACTTTTCCAGCACTTCCTGATTCTTTGACAGCATACCTATCAGTAACGGGGAGCAATATTCCATTATCGAAAGAACAAGACCATAGTATATTTTAACCAAAGAGGACTTATCTAAGAAGGGTTTCAGGACACGTAAAGCGTACAATCGACGAGATGCAGATCTGTAGACTGAATTGAGATGCTTCTCCCACTTGAGATCAGCCGAGAAATGTACTCCAAGCAGCTTTAAATCACTGACTGTGAGTATCTGGGGAATGCGCGGAGCTGTGTGATTGATGGACTTTGGTATCCACATGAGCTTGCATTTTGCCAAGTTCAATTTCATACCATTTAAAGCTGCCCATTCAACCATGTTCCTATGCTCGCTGATGTAAGTTTCATTATTACACTTTTCGATGGGAATTATAAACGTACAGTCATCGACGTATTTTGCAATTGTTGTTAATTCATTTACAGGTTTAAGGGAACGAACCACAAGGTTGAAAAGAAAAGGTCCGAGTAAAGACCCTTGAGGTATCCCAGGCAACAGACGACATTCGGAACTAATGATGCTTGATACTTTCACATTTTGAGTTCGATTGATGAGATAATGTTCAATCCATTCAATGAATTCCTTCTGAAAGCCATTCCGGATTAAGGTATCTACTATACAGTGGCGTCTTCTCCGTACCTGCGAGGCCATCGGCGCATCCTCAAAAATTATTTTCCAACAATTATAAAAATGAAAAGTGTCATCATTCATTTAAATTCGATAGCTTCTCGTGATTGCTGTGAACAGCTTTCCTTCTCAAAATCAGACTCTCAAACTCAGAGGGAACAGTTTTGCAGCACGTGCTTGAATCACAGCTGTTTTCTTCGAACAATTAGACACACAAGCTTGTCGTGTGTTCAGACGGAGAACTGATGTTCAGACAGCGAAAGAGTGTTGTGTGCACAGATCTAGAAATCACACTAGTTCTAGATCTGTGGTTGTGTGCGTGTGAGGCAGTAAGCGCACGCGCCCGCGCCAATTTTGACTTTCCCGATAGACATAATGCTTTGCCTTCTCCAATTTTGCAATGAAATTCTACGCAATTCTTGATCGAGGCGCATTTCAAACATGTGAGTAGCTGACCGGCCGCGAGAAACACAAGAAACTGTTGGCCTTGCCTCCTTTTTTCTCGAGAAAATGTGGTCTGGACAGAGAGGGGATGTAGTTATCTCAGCACCTTGAATAAGGCGGTTAAGCGACATGAGCAATCACTTCTCACGTGCACTTTCACTTGACCTTAAAAAATGTTCGGGAAAATGTTATTAAAAATTCAGCTTTTATGAAAATTAATGTTGTAATATAAAAGTTAAAATCGTACGCGATGATGACAACACCCACAATATTCCTGGATTCCAGAGCATTCGTAATTTCATCATGGATGCAGATGAGAGCTGATGTTGTTGAGGAATGAGGGATGTATCCAAATTGACGAGGCCCAAAGCCTTGACGAAGCTTATTCACAATACCGGAGTTTAACACGGCTTTCTCACAAATCTTCGAGAGAGCTGAAAGCAATGAGATGGGACGCAATTCATTCACAGAGGCTGGGAGTGACTTGGGAACAGGAGATATTAGGCTACGTTTCCATATTTCAGGATACTGCCGTGACAAAACCGAGACGTTTATTATATGAGTGAGAGGTCGTGCTATGATACATGCTGCCTCCTTATAAAGACGGTTAGGTATCGTGTCGTGTCCAGGGGCTTTGCCCACTTTCAAATTAGAAAGTAACTGCAATACTTCACCAACTTCGATAACTGGTCTCCACTCATCTTCTGCTGGAGATTCATACCCATCAAGAATAGGTGAAATCGTAGAAGGAGTCTGATATGAGATAAACATCGAGTTAATCTCCTCCACAGCTTCCGACAGAGAAGAAAATGATCCAATTACAGGATCTAGGGCTGAAGAAAAGGATGACTTTGTACCTCTAAACTCACTCACTACTTGCCAAAGTTTCTTAGAACTGTCTTTAGATTTCTGAGCCCAATTGTATTTCTCTTTCATTAGCATAGCCTTGACTCTGGTACTCAACCTCTTGTATAACGGGAAATTCTTTTGGCGGAAAGCTGCCCATCGCTGATTGATAAGACTTTTGATCAACGGAGTAATGTAAGGCTTATCTCTTGAGGACATAGCAACAACAGATGCAGGGATGTTGTTAAGAAAACAGTTCTCAATAGCATTACTCAAAAAATTACACTTTTCATTCGGGGACCAGTTCATGTTATACATTTGCTGAAAATTTACTCGAGTTAATTCTCGCAAAAACTGATTGACGTTTGATTCACGAAGATCATTGAGAATACACATACGGTGATTTATAGGAATAAAATCCCCTCTAGGAGTACAAAGAATCGTGTTGTGGTCCGAATTAGCAATAGGAGGACCAACACTGACATTGAATTCATTCCTCTAACAAGATGACAGCAGCACAAGGTCCAGAACTGCGGAACCACGAGTAGGATCAAAAACTACATTACAAACATCGAAACCACTCTCCAAATACATAATATTGATGCGATTAAAATCACCCAACAGAATAATTCCAAAATCAGGGTGTTTCATAAGCACTTTGTCCAAATTTGTACTTATGAAAGCAATCATATCAGCAGAAGAATGAATTACAGTTGATGGAGGGATATAAATGCAGATTACACAAATACGCAAATTATAAAAAAGCAACCATACACTATTAGCCCCACACTGATAGCCATCTGGAATGAAAACAGAAGGTTGCAAAACCGATTTCACCCAAACAATGACTCCACCTCCCTGACGGCATCATCGCGGTCATCCCGAAAAGTGTCAAAACCTTCAATAGAAAACATGTTATCAGAATGTTCGTCGGAGAGCCAAGATTCCGTGGCAGCAAAAATCTGAATATTTTTGGCACTGATCAATGAATTTACATCGTCCATCTTATTTGTTACTCGATTAGCATTTGTAGATAAGATCACAGGCAAGCATCTATTATCGCGCATATAAGGTAAAATCATAGAAGAAAATTTCCATCGTTAGATCGGGATTGAATATTCCCTCTGTAAATGATCACATTCTCACCAAGATCTTTCTTTCTCTTTAATTCAGATCTCAACTTTTTCCTCTGGTTTTGCTGGCATGGGGTTAGGTCATTGTTCAAAAATACACTATTAAAATTAGGTTTAATTTCTGGTTTTGTGATCTACGGAGAATTTCTGTTTTCTTTTCTATGCTTGATATTCGTACCTTCAAAATTCTGTTACCATCTTTACCAGGCTTCCCCAAACGGCTGCAAGACACAATGTCAACATCTGATACCTCCAAAAAGTCAAAAATGTCATCCATTTTATTTTCGTCATATTCTTTCTTATCGTCAATGGTACCCGATTTCATCTCTGGCAATCCAAGGACAATAATGTTGTTTTGACGATATTGTCTTTTTCCAATCTCATCTAGTATCTCATCAGATTTCAGATCCGAAGAGCGAACATTTTTCAATGCCTCAATTTCTTTCTTTTGTCGTACTTGCTCGGATTTCAGAGACACTATTATATTTTCAATATTGTCAATGCGATTTAATGCCAATTTTATGCTATCGTTGATTTCATCAAACTTTGAAGAAACCAGGGAAATTATCTCATTCTTATTGGCTTCCAACATGAGCTTCACAGCTTCAAGAGTAAAATCATTCTCGAGATTTGAGCGAGTATTCCTTTCAGACGGCATAGCTAATTATGACAAGAAACTCGCCTTTATACAAACCAATCAGGCTTCGAACCAACAAAACTTTGGTGCGTAGACGACTAGCTTCGCACTTAACCAACACAGCTAGCAGACACTACGAGAACACAGATGAACTGAGATGTAGCAATTCATAGAAATTGCAAACGAGCGCGTGACTTGGGACCAGTATGCGACAGGGTCAGAAGATGTGCGCATGCGCAGATTGATACAATCCAAAGGGAAAGATTTGGAAGCCCCTAGCACAAGATGTATATATCCTCTGATGAATTTGAAATCACCAAACGACGCGTCGAATAACGGAGATCACGCACATATAAAAATCCACACAGAAAGGTTGTTAGATATGACAAACCACGAAGAAACACCCAGATGATCAGAAGACATCAGATGATACGACCAGCACGCACGACAGATCGAGATGCTGTCGATCTGCTGATGTTGATGCCTTGACAGCACAAAGTCTACCTTGCAGTGCAGGAGACCGACTTGTGGAAGGTATTTAGGACGTGACTTTGAAGGGATCGGAGGGTAGCACTTGTGTTGGACTCATAGAGCCCTACTCTATGGTTGGACTTAACAAGAGCACCGATGCCGTCGATTTCCACTTCGTCCAACTTCTTCGGTTTGTATCAACCTTTGCGTTTTCCAGTCGGCTCATCAGATCGGACCCACGTGTAGGCTGTTTTGAATTTCATGCCTAACGCTTCCGAAAGTCCTCTGTGACTCATTGGCAGTTTCGCGGTAAGTCACAGATAAGTCACGATTGTCCGTGTTCTTGTTACATTTAAATGTCTTCCTTTCCACCGATTCCGTTTCGACAATAGTCTCTATACAAAGCGGGCAAGAAGGATCGTCATTTTCCAAAACTTGTGTGCTGCAATTCTCATGAATAAGATGTAGGCAAGGAAGGCACATAGCCACTGATTTTCGCAACATAGATGGTCGACAAATGCAGCAGTTATCCTGAAGATTCACTTCTGTAATGTATCAACAATAGAACTCGAACACTTTATCAATAAGCAGATTGATTTGAGATTCCAATGTAGAAACACTTCAATATAACCGCCAACGTTGTGTTTTCAATAAACCATTTATAAGGCTTTTTGAACTAGTTCAAGACTTAAATTTGAAATTGTCATCTGCCAAAGCTAACATTTGAAAGCATGACCAATTTGAAGATGAGCGTTGGCGAAGTAGACCTACACAATACCGGGATTAGGAATCGAGCTAATTCTCGGGATTAAGATCTTTTGGAAGCAAATTGCTCACAAGATCACAGTTTTTGTTCATTTTTGGCCTCTGGTTAACTCAATCCTGGGATTAATTTGTTTAGGAAGAATTATTCTCATTTGACCACAGATATCCACAGCATTAGCTTAGCTTGAGGCAAGGTTGGGTCCAAACTTGGGCTTGGGTACCCACCAAGACCCAAGACCAAGATTAATCTTGGGTCTAATCTTGGGTGCCCCCAAGATTGGACCCAAGAGTGGTTTTTTCTCTAAAGAAGTGGAACAATAATTTCCAGAATATGTTTGGAATTTTGATTGAGATTTAAAATTGATTTTGATATCTATGTATTTAGATATTTTGAATCATGCCATATTGTACATATTGCTATTCAGTTAATATGTATCTAATGTTCATATTAATTGCTATTTATTACATGAATTTGCTATTGCGGAATTGAGCCATATTCAGCAAAAAGTTTTAATTGTCGGCATTGGTTATCTCTGGGCTAAATATCATCAACCCTGTCTACAGCCTAATAATTTCCTAATTAGAACAACATCCTAAGCTACATTCCTTACAACCTATTTGATCGATAAACGAAACACACATAACATAGGCCTCGTGTAAGATGAAAATAGCACAAATGTAGATATAACGATATTTTTACTAATCGTAAGAAGCAATCATAAAAGAATGTCAAGTAAATGATACCGATATCTTTCTATTTCTAATGCATCTAGCCTAATAGTGGAATAAACAATATAGGCCGAAGTTTTTGACCTTCAAGGCAAGGGCTATATAAAGCAAGTTATCTACGAATTGTTGTAGGCTACCAATTTAACAGCATAAGCGTTGTACAGGTATTGGTTTAATGCATTGCATTTTTTCATGTATTATTTATTTTATTTCGCGCAAAATGATATATACAAAAAATTCTGTCTAACACAATGTGCATTACATCTAGCTTAATGGATTAAATTCACAAGGAAGCCATTGGTAATCAAAGTACGGTTTAAAAATCTAATTAAGCAAACTATCAGATAGACATTTATGGTAGGTCTGTATCAAAGTTGATGATAGCACAGTTTTATCATAGAAAGACCAATCGTGTGGCTGAAGTAGGTTACATGTTTACATGTTCATACATGTAGGCTTACATGTAGATGACTTGCTGTGACATGATGTGGTCACATACTTAGGCAGAATTTTTCCAAGAAAACCGCAAAGGGTCATTTATGGTCAATTTCTTTACTCTTGGGTTCTTACTCTTGGGTCCGCACCCCAAGATTCTTGGGTACCCCCAAGACTACCCAAAACCCAAGAGTGAACCCAAGACCCAACCTTGCTTGAGGTAAAAAGGAATATAAGACATTCTTCAATCGCGCAATCCCGAGCTTTGGATTTTGGGATCTCAATGTGCTAGTGCAATGCATTGAGGCAGTAACTGTGAATTTGATTATCTTACAATTTTACCTGTAGCTCCAGCTGGTGGGCCTATATTTTGTCAATGTTGATCCCGGGTCAGAACTTGGAATCTCGAATCCCGGGATCAAGAAAAACCGGGATTCTGTAGGCAGGCTCTAATCCCGGGTCTTCACTCTACCATTCCCGAATCTCAGGAAATTGTAGCTTGAAAGTGCAAAATCAGGAATTCGCAACTGTTCCCTGCTACTCTCAACACTACCGTTATCAATTTGTGCATGAAGCGGAATAGACTTTAAGTCGACTTGTCAACGGTGATATTATAGGCTAAGTAAACAGACGTTTGGCAATTCCGACTCTGTGCTATTCCCACCCACATCCCGGTATCCCATATCATTAACATACACATTTGCCTTGTCATAGCATATTTACTATTCTACTGAATCATGGAATCTCGTGACAGAGATTTTCCGGGACTGTTGGAATCTCTACCCTGTACATGTGATTAGAAAACATAAATGGCGCAAGTATATAGTCACATATACAAGTATGCTGACGCAACTGTAATATAAAGGCTACAAAACTGAATTAGCAATTCAAAGAAAATTATCCAAAAGTATTCGAAAATCTCCTCGGTTTCAGCTAGCGAAGCAGTAGAAAACATCCATAAATTACTACCAAAATAACAACTAAATTAATCAATTAGTCCTTGGATTTCGGGATTTGCACAAAAACCCACGAAATCCTGGTATTGCAATCTGAACTGGTATCCCATGCTATCAACATATCTGATTCAATGATGAAAAAGAAATGTTCTCGCATCTGTGTGCGGAGAAGTATATTTGACTACAGATAAGACAGTCCGTGAAAATAAACAGCCCCACTAAGGACAGAGCGTGAAATCTCAAATAAATGCGGGAAATGCATGTCATCTCAAATTTACGGAGTGAAGGAAATACTCTCTACGGAATGAGTGTATTCCAACCTTAAGAAACTTGGCACCGCTCTCATGAAGAGAATGATTGAATGTGAAGAACATCCAATTCGGAAGCCCTTTCTACTTCGCCAGCCGTCTCCACGAAATCCATGCTCACTCCGTTCAACAAGTACCAAGACGAGGAGCTTTGACTCATCCTTTGTTAAATTTTGCACATAGCTTTATCTCACTCTTCCTGCAATGCGCTAACCGATTGTGATTGTGGGCCAAATATAGTCTGCAATAATAATAAGAATTATTATTCTGCTAGGTATTCAATTCTCACACGCTCCGCGACCAGTGCACGTTGCTAATAACAATTGAGGATGCATAGAAATCTGACAGCAGTAGTGTCTTCAATTGCAAGTCTGAAATCACTTACATAATCTATCAATGTACACAATGTTTAGATCTCTGCGCATCTCTGATTGCTATTAGCGGGTTTTAGTGGCATCTGGCTCAATATGCATCTGAAAACAAAACATTAACGTGCTCATGAAATTTGTGTATATTCAATATTGCCCATTGTACAGTGCATATTAAAGAATCAGAATATCAGAACCTATTTTTTCAACACAATGTATACTAATGGAAAACACATACAGCTAGGTTGATGAGGCATGACAAAGACATTGATGACGTATAGAAATGAAGTTTGTGCGGAGTACAATATAAATGTGGTAACTTAATGCAGGTGACGACATTTTTACAGAAAGAAATGTGATTATGCAGACTTCTGAGTTGAATATCAAAATTAATTTTAATATATCTGGAGGGAGTGACACACGATTATTTTCATTAGATTTAGAGCATGTATCATTCAAAATGGAATGCTCCATTTGATTTCAAAATTTCTTGAAATTAAAAATAGGTGCAAAATGTCGAAAATAGGTCGGTTGATGTAAACTGTCTAGATGAATCAGTTGGTTTTAGATTCAATAGTCTTAATAGATTTCCTACCTAATTAATAACTGTCTAACATCTAAAACACTGCCACCACAAAAATCGTGATAATAAATCCAAGAAACTCGTCTCAATCGCGAGTAGTCACAGGAAAGACCCACTTGAATCACTTTCAAGATGATAGTAAATCGGGATGGGTTCCTCCGAGATCAACCGATCAGTTTTTATTTGGAATTCAGGCTAATACATGCTCCAATTGCATGCACAGAATTTTCTTATATTTTCTCTGAATCATCCGAATAATGCAAGCCTACTGATGCTACCGATGGCTAAATACATTTTATTTCGTTTCAGAAACCAAGAAAATGTCAGAAGACGTTAATGTCAAACGGACGGAAAGGGTCAACGTTTTCCATTTCTTGCTAGGATCATCAAAGGCGACCTTCATGCCTTTTTTCATGGTATTCGCAAGGACGCTTGGTCTAACAGGAGTTGGGACAGGTTTCATTGTAGCGCTTCAAGTTGTAGTGCATTCTGTAACGGGGCTCTTAACCTTGTTGACTCGTCGGTCGAAACGAATGAAATTAATCCTTGTATTGTGTCTCGTGCTAATGGTTTTCAATTACGGAGCCCTTCTGGTCATTCCTTTGCGCAACAGAATCTTAGATTGTGAGTTTAACCATACAACCATTGCGCAACCAAATTCGTCTCCAAGACTTGCCGATCACAGTAACCACAGCAGTCCTCCACCGAAATCTAAAATTGGTTTCAAAGAAGATTTAGGTTTGATTATGAAACATAAGATGACTAGTTTAGTGCACCACATTCATGAACTGACAAGTAAGAATCAGACGCAAGTCACTAAACCAACATTGGAGAGAATGTCAAAACGTTTAAAACATTTGCAGCTTGTTTTTGACAAAATGATGGTGGAGAATAAAAAAGTGGAATCTTTAACAACACCTGTACCTGTGCTTAATAATAAGAACACTTCACAATTGAATATATATCAAAGAATACAATGGTTAATTCATAATTTGCATCATGAGGTAGTTGAAAATCTCGGAATCTCTAACAACATAGCTAATTCCTTTACATTGGAGAAATTAACAAAACTTGTTCAAGAACTTCATGTGCAAATAAAGAACATAAATTCTACCAAATCAATTCATAGACATAGAAGATCGACTAAGAGCACTCCTGATGATGTGGGCATGTTTTCACTCACAGCAGTCTGGAATCCCAATGGTTTTATGATGCCTGGCTCCGATCCAAAAGTCATAGTAATGATCGTCATGTGTATCCTAATGATTACTGGCTCAGCCTTCCTTGCTCCTGTAGAACGCTCGTCAGATAGCCTTTGGTTCACTATTCTTGAGCGACAGAATGAATCTAATAACTTTGGATCGCATCATTTATGGGCGTCTATTGGGTTTGGTACATTTGGTGGAGTCACTGGTACTATCGTGCATTATATCTCTTGTGACGATACAGTAACAATGAACGATTTCTTCTATCATCTCGTCATTTTTGTTATCATGCTTATTCTAACATTGGTCGTTTCATTTTTCTATCCTTATGATGAAACTACTGCTGAAATTTCATGGCTGGTTAGTAAAGATAAAGACAGAAATTTTCGTGACGCTTGGAAACTTGCATTATCTTCAAATCATAGCAGACTTCTTTTAGTTCTCACTGTAATTTTTGGACTGATTCAAGCTCCACTAGAAATGTACGTGTACTGGCGAGCGGTCGATTTAGGAGTCAATGAAATAATTATTGGAGGAATTATCTTCCTCAGAAATTTCTTTGAACCTTTCTTTCTGATGATATGTATCAAACTTATTCAGCGGATCACCTATAATGGTTTGATCTGCTCTTCACTTCTGTTATTGGCTGTGAGATATTTATGTTATAGTTTCATGACAGAATCATGGCAATTTCTAATGATCGAACTTGTTCATTCATTCATTACAACCGCATTATGGACTTGTATTTATGCATATCCTGATCTCATCGTTGATCCTATCATGGACCGGAAAGTTCAGACGATCATAAATTCAATCTTCAACTTAGGATATGTTGTCGGCCTCATTGTCTCTGGTATTCTGTACGATAGCGTCTCAGTTTATGCTCACGTCTGCTACGCACTTGCAGTATTCTCACTTGCCTGGTGTTTACTTTTTGGAATAGTTTTCCGATATTTACCTGAAAAACAAATCTTCGGTTACAGCTCTATTTTGACTCATGAACCACCGGATGGGGAAAGTCCTAATGAAGCCGAGGACAGCAGTAGCGAAGAAGAAATTGAGTTGTATCAAGTAAAAGAGGCCTAATTTACTTTTAGATTTTACTCTAATTATGTTTGACCTTTAAATACGGATTTTATAGTTATTGCTAGTTTAACAGTCAAAATTTTAATTAATCTACCAGACAACAAGAGATAAAAAGTGGTTTCTTCTACAAAAAATAAAGCAAAATCCCCAATAATTTAGATCATCGATATCATAAAAGTCAACGAAAATGCAGACTGATATTCTGCGTACCAGTGCCTTTGATGCCATTGCAATATGCATTATTGGAACATCGAAGGTGCCAGTGCGCAAAGATCAGTCTGCTTTGACTTACATGTATTTACGTTCAATTAATTAATTAATACCTATAAGCACATTTCTGCCACTGAGGAAGAGAGAATTCCTGTCTGGATACATGTACGTGGCCCACGTATGTAGGCCCACATCACTTTTCCCAAATGGAAGCCTACTCCTCAATGAATGCCTATTTGAACAGTATTAAAAATAAAGGAAGTGCACTTTCCTATAGACACCTAGATTTGAGAGGTAGGTACACTAATTAACATTTCAGTGTACCGAGATATTCTATTTCTAAGGCAGTAAAGATTCAGGAGAGAGCATCATTTCGACGAATGTTGAGAACGATAGTACATCTCTGATTTCTGAGATTTGCCATGATGCGATTCTGATTAGCCAAATTTATGAGTAAAAGGATATTTATGAATTTATAAGTTGTTTCATTTCTGCTAGTAATTGTAGTTTTTATGTAAATCAAGTATGTGCATCAAGTGGGAAAAATGTATGTACCATTCTTATTTATTGGGCAGGAAACAACTTTCTTGCTTACACAGTATTACCTGATTGCAGTATTACAGAATAAGACTTTATTAGCTCTTTATGCATATTATGCGTAAATGGTACATTACAAACTTTCGAACTAATATGATATTACGATTCATGCACATGATTTGCGTGACTTTGTATCGCATGTGTTCATATGATACACCGCCTGGAGATTCGTGACTTAACGTTGCCTTTAGTCTACTTTGTCATAATTTTGTAATCAATTTTACCTTTCATAGGTTGTCTTGAAATATCCTGGATATCACAAATCTGCGCGGCAATTCGTGATAGAAATACAGGCCTACTCTCCAGCAGAATCCTACCTGACAATTCCCAAAGCGAATACAAGCCCTGAACTTCTAGAGCTTCCGGTGTTCAATATTTCATCTTTCAGTCGTTAAATAATTGAAGGAGTTGGAGTGTTTAAGTTGGCCAGAAAAAATCCTGTTAACAATCGCCACGTATATTTACGCGAAATTCAATTATGTCGACTATCAAAATTATTGAGGATTTCTGTATTTGTCTTTCCGGAAACAATTCAACATTATGTCTTTGCGTTAAGTTTGAATTCGATTTGTTTTATGTATGTTTACGTGTGAGTTTGAATGGTAGAAGCTTCCATATGAATGTCCTTAGCATTGTGCTGTCAATTGCTGTCGAAAATATGATTTGGAGTCAACAAGAAAAAAAATTACAAAAATGGAAAAGTGGTTTACTCTGATTTTTGTTTTCCCGGAAACTTCAAATATTTCTTATATTACCCATTTTTGAAAATAATATTCATATCTCTGTTACAGGTTGTGAAACTAATTGATGGCATACCAGTAATTTGACGCGGACTGATAGATAATAGATAAGGACGATAAGTGTAGTGTATGATGAGAGGCATTTTATAAATTTTTCGAAGTATAAACTTTCGTACTTAAGGTCTTTTAGTTTCCACTTTTGACTGGGAAGTTTCTGAAATTTCAGTTTGGATAATTCGAATATTAATTAAATTCTTGTTATCATTTCACGCTCATTACTTCTACATGTACAATTTACTTTTGTCATTGTAAAAGAATGCCTTCTTTACAACGTTAAATTGAATAAAGTAAAAGCATTACTCTGCTACTTGAAATTCGCTCCATGTTTTTTATTGCTTCTGGTGTCTGAATTTCATCTATTGATCTGAAGCTAATCTGATTAGAAATTACAAACATAATCCATCAACTGCTGCATCTCATCGTGCAGGACTGGTTGTGGCATTTGGTGCATCTAGTTTTGTTTATAAATGTTCATGACTTCGACCATTTTGTACTTACTGACTGATAGCAGTGATAGTCCTACAGCACACCTAACATTGATTTCTAGCTGATCGACATATGAATAACTTTTAGGAGATAAATTTTAAAAATGTTTGCTAATTTTGATGAATAAGAACATTTGACAGTTTTCTTGCACATCTTAATGTTGCCTAATCTTGTATGTCCTCCCAAGTAGTCCTCCTTTGCAAGAAATTGTCATATTTGTCATATTGCATTATGATGCGCATAGGCATGATGCTTCTTTTGAAACCCGTGCATGGGAAGCCATTTGGAAATGATTGTATTGTTCAATTCTGATGAATTCAATGGAAATGCATTCCTAAATGTTGTTTACACACTTTTCATCGTTTCATTTGTCTTTTTTCTATAAATTATCCTTAATATTGAACGAGCATTGGTGTTTTGGTTTTGAAGACTTGACAGAAAAAAAATAGTTCCAATTAAAATCAGTAGGGGCCTATCTCAATTTAGCAAGGGCTATTTGTATTGTCACCTTACAAGCCTGGCCCTAATAAAAATATCACGCGACAAGCTAGGTAAAAGTTCAGATAGAATTTAATGCATCTATGAACTAATTTCTCACATCAAAAAGTATTTATGTTTCCTGCATATATGTTTCGCTTTCAATTCCCATTACTGTCTCGCCATAATCATTTTTATAATGACATTCCCAAAGGTTTAATTCATATGTGGCATGTAAGTCTCAACTTTGCTCTGTACACACAGACCAACCGGTCTTTCAAATGAATGAAACGAAGTGCTCGCCTAGATTACAATAGTATACCTAAAATAGCGAAAGAGCTCGATCTTCTATGGAGGAGGACCGGCGATCACGTACCCGCTGTTGTTTTAAAACGGGGTTCAGTGGCGATCAAGGGACCGATTATGGTTTGAGGGGTTTCAAAATCTCGAACAAAGCGATTGATTAATAGATTCTTTTTGGTGTTGTTGACAAGTTCTGAGGCGTATCTTACGACTCTTTAGTGCTATTGAGAATACTTCTTAATAGTTTTAATGGTTTTTATACTTCTTTCAAAGTTTTGATAGTAGTAAGACATAAACATAATTCTTGCAAATGGACAGTGGTTTTGACGGGGAATCCTTTCTACTCCTCAATAAGGATCCTTATCACTCGAGTGATGATTTACATGTAAGCTTAGTTTATTATCTAAGCCTATTATGCGTAGAACCCTATGGTTTAGACATTTCACCATCTCAAAATTTATTTCGTCAGCAGAACACACTGCAATTAGAGCACTTTCACGCCATTGAAGTTTCATCGCTACAAGTCCTATGACACTTATAGCGAGCACTTCTCGACCAAGACGCTTCTTTGAAAGATGGTTTTCTGCATTTTTCATTATCTCAAACCCTGGCTTATGTCGGTGAACTGGTCAATCTGTGAGACCTTTGTTCGCGTTTAATCAGCGGCGATGTGTCAATAGCACTAAAGAGTCGTAAGAAACACATTAGAACTTGTCAGCAACATTCATTCATAATGTAGAATTCTAAGTCTATACTCAACATACTACATACAAGTGCTTGAAATTTTGCCTGTTCAGAGTCTTCACATGCGCATTTTTATGAATGACTGAAAAAATCATTTCAGCTGTTTTTGTTATGCATGGGGAGATGTGGGAGCATGTGTAGGTGTGTTGATGATATGACCAGTTTTCAGAATGTCGACAATGCGGGATAAGCCTGATTTTGCCATATTTGGTTTGTAGAATCGACATGCGGGTTCATTTTTCATTGAATCATTCTTGTCAATCCAAATCTACATATCTAGCTTCAATTGTATGTCATTCAGTACTACTCTAGCAAATGTAGCTCTACATGCGGTGGGTGACATGTACAGTACAAGAGTATAAGTCAGATATCAATTTACTAAACTATGCAATCACCAATGACTTAATCCGCCTTAGTGATCCAAATTAACACATTTAGTTCATTTTGCATGTGATATACAGGCCAACATTGCCACTCCAACAAATGTTTATGCTTGCACATGCACAGTGCAAGAAAATGTGCAAGATAAAACAACAGTGTCATGCGAAACATATCTATGCAATCAAAAGTGACTAGATTTTTCGTAAAAGTTGCGGAAACTGCATGTAGTTGTAGAAACTGCATAAAATAGTTTCCCTTCAGTTTAGATTTGTAACAAGAAGATGCTACATTTTATGCACTTCAATCTTCTCCTTTTATCACAATGCCTGTCGTAAAGTTGAAATGTACTCATGTCGACAGATACTTCATCGACCAAATCGTCTGAGCCATCCTGCAAACATCTATATTCGGTAGGATAAAATCTTTTTAATGCCAAATATAGCTATCATGCTCACTTCTGCAGCCCTCTCTATTGGGAGATCTGCACTATCGGATTCTTCGCAAGAAACAGACTGAATGACTTCATCAATCGATAAAGGCCGGCCTACCATTTAGGCTAAAGTTCATCATCATCACCTAATCTTCTAATTCTCTGAACCCTTCATAACTGCCTCAACTACATCAACGATTATCTTGGAATCACATTCTCTCTCGTAGACAAGGTCTGGACGATCGGGCAGATTAAGTTGCTGCTTCCATTTCTGAAGAAGTCACAGTCTTCGTCTCATGATGAAAGAAGGACAAAAATTCTGGTAGATATTTTACATCATTATCATGTAGATATCAATTGCAGTTTCGTCAGCTTCTCTGCTATATGAGCTAAAGACTGTTACCAAATACATACTTTAACATCTGCTGAATTCATTATGGAAATTTATAGCGATATTACAAAGATACGTTCGTATATTACTTTACTTTGAGTTCAGATGACTTTTGGTGCAATTGATGTATACAATGTTCACTATTTTCTCAAAAGATATCTGCAATCATGTTGCCTAACGCGCGCTGTCGACAAATGTCGACACAGATATTCTAAAAAAATCATGTGATCTACTGAATGAATCGAGGAATATTTTATGCGGAACATCTTATCGTGAACTTCCTATTCACGAATACAAATAGGACAGCTATTTTGTAATAAATCGTCATCAATCTTGTACCTTCGTTTTCATCAAATGGAAGCATCTATGGAGCTCTTTTTTGAAGCTTGGCAAGACAGTGTCAATCTATAGCAGTGATAGAATAGGCAATTGTTATCATTTGTCATTGACCTGAGATGTCAGTTTCTATCGTCTAGATTCGACGTCGCCAAGCCTATTGTGTCCTAGAGCGACCAGCAGCGAATGTCGACATAGCGTCGTTAGAAGTCTTAATCAGCAATTTTATAATTATCAGTTATTAACTTTTCTACAAATAAAATATCATGTATGATGCAGCATAAACATGTACATGTATTTGAATGCACAAAATATCACCGTCATTTTGATGGAATTTCATTTTGTAGACTCCTGAGCGCTTTCGCGGCCTCTCTTCATGAGGAGTACGGCCGTAATGACAAAGACAGAACAGATATACACAGAATGTCACAAACACAACGAATACTTAATCGATAGAGACACAGAGATCGATAAGCCACTGACATGACGTCATGCAGGTAGAAAAGAAGCAATAACAAATAAACTTACTAAAGGCAGAGGGCACATAACTCACATTGCAAACTAAGATACAGAAAAATAAAGTGCAAATAAGATAAAAAGGGGACGGAAAAGCATAATGACAAAAGAAAAAAATCACCAAAGCAAAGACAAATCATGTTTGAGTTCCTTTTGAACACAAAGTGACGGACGGAGGTGAGAAATATAAAGAGACTCTAAGATAGGCAAAGTAAAAGAAAAGCGAGGAACACTTAATACTGAAAAGTAAGAGGAGAACATATTGCCTCTAAAGCTGTCACAATCGATGATATGCCGACAAATAGCACTACTAGGAGCTGCTGAAGATCTCGGACGACAGTTACCCAGTTCCAGCCACCTGGGAAAATGCTCTCTCATCCGAACCCTGAGACACCTCTCAGTTCGCCCCTGGTAACTGCTTCCACAGTCAGAAGCAAATTTGTAGATAAGTGATGAGCGACTGAAAGGTGCCACAGGGTCCTTCAGACCTAACAGGAATACGAGAGCAAGCAAAGCGAAAAACAGGCTCAGCGGCTGGAAACACTTTTTGAATAGTTGACATGACACGCTGTCGAACAAACTTATTCACATAATCACCGCGAAATGTATGTTATATGCTGCATAGCTTAATGAAATTTTGACAACAATTTACGAGCATGTGCTAAGCATTCCCAAATATTCTGAATGCTCCGATGTGACAACTGGATATAGCTTCATTTGATCACTTTTGAGATAAATTTTTAGGCATTGCTTAACTACATATTGAGGCTGATGGTTATGAATCATTTTCCTTGAAATTTGAAGTTCTGTGAAATTTCAGCACTGCAGATACTGGTTCCGAATGGCCTATCTGTGCGGAAGTCAAGTAGATAGGCCTAAACTCAAGTGGTGGGGAACATGAGGGAACTGTATGGTACCACCAGTTGTTTATTGGAAAACATCCTATATAGTCTAAGTTGTCGTCGAACTCTCCCCTGGCACAAACTATTATCTTCGTAGTACACCTAGTAGTCCTGAACATCCGCTCTATCATTTTAAACCAGTTGTGTACTACTTTTTTCCGACAAATTTCGTGAATATCAAAGTGAGATCTCGCAATGACATACATCTTTCCTATGTGTAGGCCAATGTACAGATTTGCAAATTGTTGCTTTTTGTAGCATTGTCAAAGTTTAGTTTTTCACTTATTTACTTTGTGTGATTTATATTGTTATTATTTATTATTGAGGCTGTGTTTTCTTCTAATATGCGGCATTTAGCAGTATTGTTATTACTATAAAGAATGAGATTAGGCATTAGCCACATGAGAGAGTCTCAATGTGTGAATCTCTGTGATTGGTACGACAAAATAGAAATTTCCGACAGCTTTGCACTGGGCATAACTCACGGACGTAACTCTTTATAGAGTCATATCATCTTGATAGGACGTACTGCAACTCCAAGATTTGATAGGACAGACTGCGTCTGTATGTCACAAGCAGCTAGTACAGGCCTACATCTGAATTTTTGCCAAGTGAAATGGCGTGTGACAAAAATGAACATTTATAACTATCATGCACCATGTCATTATGTCATATAGAATATTTGAATTTTCAATTCTATTTTGTATGGGCTTACACATGTACATGCATTTTCAATTACTAGAAAGTGGCATGAATAGAAAACAAGTCAAATAAAAAACTTCAGTGGGATAAACGCCAACTAATCCGTCAGTATTCCATACACACTGAAGGAGGACAAGTTATTCGTATATGCCCTGTCAAGACCAGTTACATGAGATTCATTAAGTCATAAAATTAGTTGCAATAAAAATCAATCCAATACGATCACATATCGTTGACGTCGTCGCAGAGCTGTCCTTGCAGATATTATGGTCAGGTTGTCATGCTGGCAAAAATTAATGATTATCTTATACAGACAATAAAAGTCTGGGTCGTGGATTCGATTTCTTCAATTTAAATGGAATATTGACAATTTGAGCGTTCCAAAGATATTAATGGACAAGCGTAAATGATGAAATTGGACAGCTGCTTTTGCATTTCAACATATTCATTGAGAATATCTGCCTGCAAGTTCGTGCAGATCCACTGAAAAATTCCCACTAATCGCACTTCAATTGGTAAATTGAGCTTGAACTTAAGTCTGTGGAGCCTTGCATCAGTGGGCGGGTATCTCTGAACTCGCCGTACTGAGAATTCCTTCATTCTCACATCAAAGGCGACGCCAATGACAATGAAATGACGTCAATGGTAATGAAAAATAAATCATATTGAAATGTCAGGGAATTATCTACCATGCGCGCATCTCTGATACAGCGAAGCCGATGTTCCATGGCCAATGTGCCTGGCTGAAGCTTTCAGAGGTGCTAGAGCGAGGGATTATTTTAGGGGGCTCAGCCCTCCATAGCCTCTGTTCCCGCATGCCTGCCTAGATTCAACGACAGCCTATCCTTTTGGTTTCCTCAGGTTTTGAAAAAAAAATTTCGAATGAATTACACTAAGGCATCATATGTCTGAAAAAGTTTTTAGAATTTCATGAAAAGACTGGGTCCTACGTATGTTAAGCCAGCGCTTTGCTCGACGTCTCATCAATCTAATGCGATCTACCACGATTTTAGTAGGTTTGCTGAGATATCTTCAAATTTAGAATCATTGAATTTAATTGTTTTTTTACTAACATGTTAGTGGTACAGATTTTCTTATGAAGTCACAAAATCGCTATCTTTCATCTAGAAAGTGCATGTTTATGCTTAAATTTTGATCACTATCAAATGTGTTGCTGCACACCCAGACAAGCATGACAGAAAGTAGAAATTTTAGTCGAATTGAATTACCTATTTTTTGAATTAGACGATAAGTCAGAAAAAGGTTAGCTACTAGCAAAAATAACCAAACCTTATAATTTCTATGCAGCCGCGAAAAATCGACATCGTTGAATATTCACAATTATATAATAAATTTATCAATGATAGCTCGAATATTTCATTTGTAATTCAATAGGTTGCCATTTAACAAAGCAAAAATGTAATGCAGTGACAAAGTGAGAGTAGACCTAGTTGATATTGAATGTGGTTTCAAATATGAATACTGTAGGCTACATCTCTGAGATAGATAGTCTGCTACGCCGATTTTGCTGCAATAGTATTTCTGAAAGTGTAGATATGAGCAGATGAATAAAGTCAAAACATTTTTTGAAATTGACGCAATGATGAAGTGGACCACAGCATTAATAAACAATCATGATTGAAAGTGGGAAATATTGATCGATGAGCGCAAACATCATGTAAAATTCAAAAAGCAAATTTCCATAAATCTTGCAAAGTGAAATAAAAAACTGAACGAAATGATTTCTTTTATTGAACTGAACGATGAACTAACTGAACGGCTTGGCGCAAAATTAAAATGAATGATGAACTAAGTGGGCTGAAAAATGGGCCCACTCAAATGCACTAGTCTGAATGTCATTTAAATCATTACATTTGATTAATAAATGTCAATTATTTTCTGTGACCACGAAGTTGCCATTGACTATTGTGACAAAATCAAAGCTGAAGAATAATTGTAATTAAGATATAAAAATTGCATTGAACTGAGTGTGTATTTGTGCACATTTGCTAGATATTGATAATAACATTGATAGTTTGTAAATTTGTACAGAGATTTCAAATTGTTTAGCATTTGATTGCCAAAATTTTTACACTTTCTATCTCAATTGATAAGGCCAGATCGGCGATATATATTTTGATACAATTTATTCCTTAATTTTTGTGCGTAGAAAGACTGAAAAATATTATTATTTCATTAACTTCAAGAAATAAATATAGATATAAATCGTGATTCTGTAACTAATAATATTATTTCGAAATTGTCGTGATTTATTCCAACCCCTACTTTAGAGAAATCCTCTTAAAGCATTAATGTCTATTTCTTATCTAATTTAATAAGAAATAATGAATTCCAGTGTCTGTCTTATCCTGTATAAGCAACTCTCATCCATTCAAGTTAATTAGCTGATATGATCTTTCAGAATTTGTCTCCATCAGTATAGCATTGATCAGCATATCAGGTGGTCATGTGTCAAATGATCTCCTGGGACCCTCGCACGTGCTGCCCTGGCCGTCTCCCCTCATTAACATATGCAATTATTGAAGTTCATCGATTCGTGATAACTTGACTGGAGATAATATGAAAGGTGACATTGTCTCAACCTCTTGTGATGAAAGGAAAATCGAATATTACAGCAGACACCACTCGACTGAGCTAGCTCATTTTTCTTTTGAATTTAACAAAAGCTCGGTCAAGGATAGAAGGAAACAAATGAAATGGTCATCAGTGTCACTTTTCTTGGTTATGAAGTGTTTGGGGGATGTTTTTGACTTGAATAGAAAATTGAAGCAGATTGACAATGCAACTCTCATATATTTTTATTTCCTGAGCAACTGAACTTGAACATCTGGCATCCATCTTCAATTGATTGATTGCAGTCAATTTGCTAATGTTCAGTATGGTGAATTAAGGAATTATAAAAAGAAATTCATTGTAATCCTAAAAGATTTCTCATGCCGATTGCTCAGGGACTTAGAAATGAAACTCCAGACATCCGAAATTCTGATATATGCAGGATGAAAACTTTCGCTTGTATTTTCTTGCACAACTTTGTGTCTACGCTGATAGTACAAGATTAAAATTGAAGAACGAGCTTGAACGAAAATCATTGAATAATGGAATTTGATCGAACAGAAATGAAATTTATGAAATTTGAACATTCCTTTATTTAGTAAGTGGGTCAACGTGCTAAAAAGTCGGACACATTTAATATAAAAGTTTACTTGAGAATTAGGACTGTGTGCGGTGCACCGGTGCACTGGTTCTTTGCTTGCATCGGTTCTCTAGCCGTTGCACCGAAACGCTCGAATTTTGATCAAGCTGATACCTTACTGTACAGCTTCAATGAAAATTAATCCATTTTGCCTGCAAATATTATCTGCATTTTCACAAGCGTTCCGTCCGAATGATTTCTTCGGCATACGACAAAATTACAGCATCATAGAGAGACTGCTTTAAGCAGAATAATGTCGAGATTTTGACCTTCTTGTATAGTAGTTTGTAGATTGCGGTAACATTGTTCTGAATCTTTCTACTTTTCCTGAAGTTTCCAGGTACTGCATTTTTACTCGGAATTCCAACATATATATAATAATATTGACTATATTGATAATAATAGTCATCCATTTTGTTTATCGTTTATAGAACGCTAGACCATTGTATTCAATAGCATAACTGTCATGACGTTGCAGTGCTTTAACTTCTTGAGTGGTCACATGTGCATGTGTTTGCGTTTCACACGACGTTCGAAGCGCAACACGTAACATGTAGGCATACATTAGGTGATGTGATGCGGCCTTTAGTCAGGCAGCAGGTAATGAGGCCTGTTTATGCAGGTAACAGGTGATAGTCGGATTAATCCAAGGTTTTTCTTGGTCATTTTTCATGAGATTTCGAGGAATTAATGAGAGGCAGTCACCGAGGTGACGATAAAACTCAGAACACATCTCATCAAGTTTAATTCCCGGAAACACGTCAAAGTCAATTGAGAATCAAGGTAGTTGAAAACAGGAACCAAACGTGAGCTCCTTAAGTTAAAGATTTTTGTTAACTTTAACCCTTTGAGGACCATAAGGTTATGTAGATCGAAAACGTTTTAATTTTCTCATTAACATATTCTATTTGGATACATTAAATCGTATGAACAACCCAAAGTTTGAGATTTGAACTTTAACATAGATTTCGAACGTGGTCCATATATAGACCACTGGACCACCCTATCAACCAGAGCGGTCGCCGCGACCGCCATGGTCAGTCGCCTTCGGAGTCGCCTAAAGGTCGCCCTCAGCGTCGCCGGGGATTCCTATTTGTCCACCGCCCTGACTGCCTGGGGCGGTCGCCTTAAGAGCCGGGGGGAAGTCGCCCGGAGGTCTAACAGCGGTCGCCTAGCAGATGAGGTGCGGTCGCCTGTAGGTAGCTGCGGTCGCCGATTCTACCGATTTGCCCCTACCCTTCAGTTGAAATTTCCCATTGTGATATTAATTAGTAAAACACTAGCTATCTCCCTAAGATGCAGGTGCATCAGTATTGCTCCACTGAAAACCAATAAGCTTCCTAGTTATGAGGAGTAGTAGAATTAAAACGAAATTACACAGAATACAATATTTTGCAATACACCTGCACCGATTCAATGAAAATTTAATGTGCACACATGAAAATTGTATTTACAAGCACTGAAGACACAAAAGTACAAATTAACGATCGAAAAATACAATTGTTCTATGGAGGTTACAAAATGTTCTATGAAAGGCATCGAAAGACATATGTAGTACAATCTAAATAACAGGAACTTTCTTAATAACATTGAAATTTGATGACTCCAAATTGTCAGAAAAAAGCATCGATTTTCCAGTTAAAATTTTGACATAAACATGCGGGTTTGATGTTGTTAATAAAGTTCCTGCTATTTAGATTATATGTACAATAACAGCTACACAGATAACCAAGATATAACACCAAATACAAGAGATGAAAAATTGAGTCACCTATTGAGAAAAGGGGTATCAGGCACAATTACTCAGCTGCAGATCTATCAGATCTATCTTTTGCGTGCTTTAGTACGCTCTGCAAAGAGGCCTCTATTTCCTTCTCAGTCACATGAGGTCTAGAAAGTTTGATACCGCACGATAAATTCGGGAATTCTTGAATGGAAATTTATTGTTCCTGCCGTGAAATGAATACTTCATCGAAATATCCGCAGCCAAAATCCTTTAAAATATTCGACGGCATAAATTGTTTAGTCCGTTGCCTCCGATCAGTGAGAACTGCTTTGCCTGAAAAATAAAGCTGCATTTAAAATGGTGAAGCTTCTCCACGTACGTCAGAAGTCAAACAGAGCAAATAATACTCTGTTTTTATAATAATAATAAAAAAAAATTGTACCTAAATCAAACAGAGCAAATAATTTCAAAACGATGTGAGTGGCTTTGTGATTCCAGTAAATCATTTGTGTCTGCAAAAGTCATTTGAATGATTCAGTTGATAATCAGGTCGTGGGTAGCACCGCTCTTTTAATGCCGACAATCATTGAGCGATGCAAATGACAGTGACAGTTTCTGCCTTCATTTTGAATTGAAAATCTCACGTGTGTCTAATATTGAAAGTAGTCAACCAGTCATCCAGGTCAATATAAACCTTAATTATGCATTAAAGCAAGTCTACATTAAGTTCGACGTAGAAACACTGTTTAGACCCCAGGTCAATATAAACCTTAATTATTCATAAAAGCAAGTCTGCATCAAGTTCGATGCAGAAACACTGTTTAGACCAGCTCTATCTGCTGAGCCACAGGAATTACGACCAATTTCAATAACCAGACCGAAAGCAGTCACTGCCAAATTCTGAACGTTATAGCGAGCTAGTGAGTGAGCGAAATGCCATTTCGGTGCTCTGGCTCAGATTTGCGCGACTCATCTTTCTCTCTATTCATGCAACGAAACCGTTGAATGACAGTCGTAAGTCAAGGAATAAGTGGACCGGTCTCTTGAAAGAATTAGTCAATATCATGCGCTCCTGCAGGATAGGAATAAAAAACATCACTATAGGTTGTGAAGTTTATCAGATAGAATTGGAGGTCTGAAACAACTCATCCAATATTTTCGAAAATCACCCGGTAATTTCTTCAATTTCCTGTTGATAGAATGAGATGTTATGAAGATTGATACGCAACCGGAAATACATTCATTCTCTGGACTGTGATCAATTGCAGCGCTCGCATCTTGAAACAGCTATCAGATTATTTGTTAGAAAATGTTAACATGCAAAAAGTTTAATACAGCTCTTCTATTTCTTCTGAGATCTATCTAATAGAATTGATGACGTGGCCACAGGAGAAATTGTGACTAGACATGGCCAAATGCGAGCGAACGGTTTACGGCTAGACGAGGCTTCAGATAGAAAATATCAGCTCAGCTAAAATTCTGGCCGTTGTAGCCGATAAGATATGTGAAACAAGAATTTTGAAGATTTGAAAAATTGGATTGAAAAATCCAATTAACCGTGCATAGCTCTCATTATTTATATCTGTTTAAATTTGCACTCTAAAGGCTACACATTCGCACATAAAACTTTAACATATTCAAAACGATTAAACCTAATAGTGTGGCACTCTGTGTTAGTATATGGCCCTTTTATATTCGCAGTTCAAGGAATGGGATATTCACGAGCCTGGATGAAGTACTTCCGAAGATAAGACACTTTTTATAAACCGGCATAGACGCTTTAATTCCAATCGACTTAAGACAGGCTCTCTCGATCTGACGAAATCATTTGCTTCAAGCAACAATATCAATTAATCTATATTGACAAGCTATCGTCTCATCAATTTCACAGATATCCCTGAAAATTGCAAAATATTTTTTGTAAAACATTAAACATGAGACTCATTAAGCTTACTAAAAATAATTAAGACTACTTTGCCGATGAAGTTGAGCAAACGTAAAGCACGCGAATTTAAGAAAATTCAGCAATAGCTTCGTCTATGTTCAGCTATACAGAGGTACGCCTATCGCGATGATGCATGTAGTGGTAACATGTAAAAATGAGATAACTAAGTGAAATCTCTATGGAATGAGGTTGGTTAAATGAAATATTTTGAACGTTGCAGCTTACTCGAAAATGTTTACCCCTTATGTCTAGTGTCAAATTAAGGCCGAAATATCCATTAGGAAAAATAACCCACAACACGCGGAATTTGAAATCTTTGATAGATGTTAAAATCGATGTAACAGGCAGATGGAGCTTGTAACAGCCCGCTAATAGGCAGGAAATTGAATAGAGCACATCAATTTATCTATATATGTAGCCAACGCACTATACAGAAGCGTAGATTTGATAACCCCATTTTATGGGGTCAAGGTGACTTAATTTATGGGGTCGAAATGTCAGGGGGTCGAAGTGACTAGTACCCTAATTCACGCCCGTCTAATGTCACGTCGCCAGAATTGACTTTATCTCATTGCAGCGAACCATCAGTTAGCGCCAACGCTGTGCAAAGTATCTTGCAGTCAAAGCTCGATAGTTAAGAGCATAAATACCAGGTTTTCTATCTCTTAATTATTGAAAGTCTGAATTCAAAAGCAACTTATATAAGCCGCCAAATGTACAAAAAATGCCGCGGCCGTATGATCTTAATTGACCGAAGTCTTAATTATCCGTGTCCGAATTAAAGAGCTTCGACTGGATTTACTGTATTCATACAAAGCGATTCGTTTACGATGTCAGTCTGTCCGCACTATTCGATCTGAATGGTCGTGAAATATTGGCTTGCTTTACCTATAGTCAAACATTTATAACCAAAGGAGCACTTTTTTACATCACATCTAATTCAAAAGTTATCTGTTGAAATATTTCAGTTAATTCAGTGTTTGTATAATGTGTAGTGCGCAGGTTAACCGCTATTATTTACTAAATTTATCTATTATCACTTCATTCGGCTTACCTGATACGAATTTCGTTTGATAAGTAATCCGTTCTATCAATATTTTCGGCTCAGGATATTCCTCGCATTTTCTATATTGTAATTTGGTTGATAATCCATTAATAAGATCAATCAATTTACACAGCGATGTCCACAGGTGTCAGTCAGGCAGCTCCCATAAGTAGAGACACGAATGAAACGTCTAGATTATTCTGCGCTATTTCTCTTTGTGAAATGAAGCGATGACCTCTATTTCACCCCTCGAGTTGAAATGTGATCTTCCGATTGCCCTGCGCTATCGAAGGCGCACGAGAAAGTTATCTGCTATCGGGCTGGACTGGACAAAGCGCTCTTCTTACAGAATTAGATTCATCTGCGCGCGCCTCGGTTTCCTAGAAAGGAAGAATTGTATGTAACCTTAATGTCGAAATGGCACATATCACAGAATTAGACAACTTGCTCCTTCTCGAATGGATAATTCGTGTATCGCTTGCTATTGGAAATGGCAAACAATAAGCTGTCAGCAAAGGACACCAGAGACAGTGAGAGATGCGTGCGTGCTGTGATATCACGTCGCACACACCAAAACACACATCGATGCGTGGCTTCGATTCAATGCATGCACAATACAGTGAGCAATGCCGAGGAGAGGATCATCAAGTGAACTAATTTTCGAACGCCTGCTACTTTCTTTAATAATGATCGGAAGGGTCAACATTATGGAGAAAACTTGTGGGCAATGATCTGAATTCTTCGAATCTGAAGGAATTTTGGCAATCGAGGCACTTTGCTGGAACTCACATTAATCCGCAAGCGACGCACGCCTTTTTTCCTATCTCTGTAAGGTATTAGGAATTATTTTTTGCCCACCTAATAGGTTCCTCAATGTGTCGTCCGTTTCGTATTAATCACACTTCTAGCAAACCGAAGCAGATAAACAAAATATTTAATTCTGTGGCTCTTCTATTAATAGAACTCTCTCGCTCCCTTCTCTCCCTCACTGTATCACAGGCTTGAAGCGACCGAGATATTATGCAACACTCATTGAGGATTCTTCCATTCATTCACAATTTAATGAATGAATTAACTTGCAACCTTGATTGACCAAAAAATTGACAAGCGGTGAAATTCAGGCATAGTCAGAATCATGGTCAGAATGATATAAAGTTCACGGTCAAATCAAGAATTTTGAGCAATTTTTTTCATTGCCATCGATGCGTCATGCAAATATATATGAAGCATCGCAACCAAAGATGTTTGACGTAACATTTCACGATTGAATGCATCATCATCATGTAGCGAAAATCACTGAGAGAAATGAGCTAACCCAATGAGCACACTTAGTTGCCTGCACGTGTAGGCAACGGTATCCAAGACGGTTGCCTGCACGTGCTATTTGTCGCGGCAGGCAGCGTCGCCAACACGTTGCCTTATGGTTGCTTGAACGTTGCCTATCGGTTGCTTAAGCGTGAAATAAAAGTAGATTAGTGGTTGCTTGGACGTTGCCTTAGGGTGTTCGATTAACCTTGACCTCACGTATCCCTCTACCTTCTATCCGCCATGACGGTGAACTGAAAGCTAAAATTGATATGGCCCCGTGTCGTCATTACATAAAAAGTAAAATTTCGAAAGAGTTTTTATTTGAAAATGTACAAAAAGAACGATGCATACAGAGCATGTACCATATAACAACATTCCGACAAGACTCGAAACAAGTGGCACATGTTTACTACATCGCCAGCATATACCTATGCAATACCTTAAGAAAACCACTATTTTTGGCGCTGATTTCTCAGTGGTTCTTTTATTAAACGCTTTCCTTTAGCAGTCCGAAAATAAAAAAGCTTTTTAAGAAATCGTTTTGAAATTCATGTCATTTTTTCTATTTTATTAGTCTAAATTCTACATGAGCCTTGTCAAAGTTCCTAATATCTACGAGTGCAATTCTGAGGAGGTTAATTAATTTTGCTAATTAATGATCTCCGAAATTCGTCTAATTTTCATGTGATAATTTTTCACCACGACTTATGATGATTACTGTTGCGGTCTATCATGCAGGCGCCAGTTAAAAAGACAGTTATGTGCTAGTTGACATTTCAGAAAATTGGCTTAAGGTACCTACATCACAAAAACTAGCCTTTTAACTGTGCATTTATCACAAGTCACGACCAAAAATTATCACATGAAAATTACACGAATTTCGGAGACCGCTTGATACTTTCTATGCACATCTTCAGAATTTCACGCAGATATTAATAACTTTGACAAGGCTCATGTAAAATCTAGACTAGTGCCTTACAAATAGAAGAAAGTGACATGAATTTCAAAGCGACTACTTAAAAACTTTCTTACTTTCAGACTGCTGTTAGGAAAATGTCTGCAACAAAAGAATTACTGACAAATTAGCGCCAAAAATGGTGGCTTTCTTATACTAAGGCATATGTTTATATGAATTGATACTTTCTATCAGTTTTGAAAACATGTGTCACAAGGATGTGTCGAATCGTGCTGGAATGGCCAACCTCTTAAAGCACAATGGAAAAATGTTCCTTTATTGGATGTACATCATCATAGTAAACATATACACTTACAAAAATCAAGCATTATAACAAAAAGTATTTAAACATAGTCTTCCTAAAACAGTAATTTGACTTCATCTAAGATGCAACAGATTTCGCATGCGACCTACGAGTTAGACTGTCACTTGAATGCTTAAGGATATCAGCCACAATGTTGTCCAGTTCCTTATCCGTTCCACTACAGCCACTCAACCGCGTGGCTGTTAGAATCACTTATTCCAAGGAAAAACTTGCCTACTTCTGTGCCAGACAGCCGATCGATGACAGTTTCGGGCCAGCCCACAGACATTGGAGATACGTTTTTCTTAGAAATCACAACAAATTCGCTGCTCAATGTGTGTGACAACTCTGGGGTCGTTCTATTTCAAAATTAGAGCTCGTGTGAACTTAAGGGCCGACTCACGACCACTCCCTGTCAAAAAGATAAACGTGAAAATTAGGGGGGGCAACCCTCGACTTCAAGACATCACATTTCACGTCATTTTCGATGAGAACGGTCACAAATTGATATGATCATGCATTTTTACTTCCAAATAAGCCATTTTCGAAAAATTTGTTGGCCCCCATTTTTTCATGTGGCCCAAGACTTTTTGACGAGGGGCCCACGACTCATTTTCTCGCGGGAAATGCATTGATCTAGTTTGATTAAATGCGTTCGAATTTCTGCATCAGAAGCATCTTTTTCCACAAGCATACATTTGAGTCTTAATTAGAAACTCTGAAGCTGATTGCCGAAATTTTTGCAATTTATCAGTTTTGCGAAGCAGGAATATTGCCTTTCTGACATCATGGAGGCTAGTTAAATGCTAAAACCAGACATATGATGAAGGTCGCCGTTGACACTCGAGGCAACTGCTGACAGCGGTCGCCGGGCAACGGTCGCCCACTTACAGTCGAGGCGACCGCCACCAGGAGTCGCCGGGCGGCGGCGACTTCGGCGACGCCGAGGGCTGTCGCGGCGACCGCTGGGCGACTTTTGTGGTTGATAGGGCATAAGGGAGTCAAAAATAGAACACTCACTGCTGGTGGTAAAAGTAGTAGCAATTTCTACTCGCGTTCAAACACAAATACTTTTCACATGCCTCACACTTGACGTTAGAGCGAGCATTGTTTTGGCGATTTGAACACACAAAGCATCTTCGCCTTTCTGTAGTGTACAAAGGAAGGTGCGCCTGGCTAAGGGACACCTCTAGGCGACGTTTTTTTGAGTGCGAGTGTGACGCAGAACGGATCCTAGATGTAAACTCTGACATCAATTGCCGGGCAATCGTCTGCCGAAATTCTTTCGAAGTGATATTGCTTTCTCCATGATTTTCCTTGAAAATTATGTAAGAGTTGCAAATTGAAGTGTCTAACATGTCAAAAAATAGGCGCAAATAATACTTGTATTTAGCCCGATGATCGATCTCGTAACATTCTTTGAGCTGATCTGCGAGGTCAACTCCCCCATATAATGGTTGTACATTTTTACCATAACTGGGACATTGATCTCTTGACGGTCCTGTCGTCCCTTTTGCCTTCTTTTCTTTGTTGTCAACTCGAAAGGACTGAGGAAATTTGAAAGAAGTGTCACCACTCTCTTGTCCTTCCACTGACAACACGTCATCTTACCCGATGTGTGAACATTACCAATAACCTCACCACTTTTCATCACACGATCGCTTTTCAAAGGTGGTAGCCGCTTTCTGTTCGTCCTGACTGTTCCAACAGCCCGAATTTTCCGATCATGGAGTTTTTCCATTAATTTTGGTGAAGTGAAAAAATTGTCAAAAGCAACAATTATTCCAGACTGTGCTATATTTTCTGTTAATTGCAGCACGACTGCCTCTCCAAGACCGACATCTGAGTTATCTGTAGTTTTCTTTCCAGTATAGATATCCATTTCATACACGAAACCTGAATGTGCACAGGCACGAAACCACAATTTGAATCCCCAACGTATTGGTTTATTCTTTACATATTGCTTCATAATGTTGTGCCCTTTGTATGTCACCATATGCTCATCAATCGACTGACTACGACTTTGGCATCGAGCGTTACTAAACACAGTATTGAAATGAATTATCAAAGGCCGAATCTTGTAGGCCCGGTCTTCGACAACATTTTCTTGGTTGTTGTCTGCAAAATGAATCATTTGTCGAATAAATTCAAAACGTCGCCGGGTCATGGTACTTACAACTATTGGCACTGTCAAATCTGGGTCTTGTGACAGTAGTAAGCAAGTGACAAACACTCGACCGGCGCCCCCCCCTCTGGAACGGCAGAGTGTCGTGGTCGGCCGCCGTGGTGCTTCGGGTCTGAGTCCCCCCCCTCTGGAACGACAGAGGTTGTGGTCTGTCGTGGTGTACCGGCCAGGTGGGTTCCCGTTCACAACATGTTCGCTGACTCCCCCCCCCCTCTGCAACGACAGAGTGTGAGACTCGGGTGAGTTGGTCCGACCGCCAGGTTGACGTGGGCGACCGTCTAGGTTGACGTGGGCGACCGTCCAGGTTGACGTGGGCGACCGTCTAGGTTGTCGTGGATGGTGAAATGGCTGCCAGATTCGGATTCAGCGTAAAATTTTGCATCGGTAGGGTGAGTTTCAAGGCAATCGACGAGAAAAAATTTTTCTTCAAAATTTTAACAGAGTTAGAATTTGGGACGTTTTGGTGTGTAGCGCCCAAACGAAGCATCGGATGAGAAAACGGAGGCCAGATTCGGATTCAGCGTGAAATTTTGCATCGGTATGGTGAGTTTCAAGTCAATCGGAGAGAAAAAAATTTTCGCTGATGTCCCCCCCCCCTCTGGACAGCTTGCTTCGATTTTGCCTTCTAGTGGACGGATTTTGTCGTGCGATAGCTCGTTTGAAAGCTAAGAGTAAGACAAATTCAGTGAAAGAATCGGCTTGTTCCTATCTGTCTTCGTTTAGATGTGAGACGCCATTTAAGATTTTGGGACATTGGCGAAAAACGACAGAGTTAGAATTTGGGACGTTTTGGGTTCTAGCTTCAAAACGAAGCATCGGATTGGAAAACGGATTTCAGATTTGGAATCAGCGTGAAATTCTCTATCTGTATGGTGAGTTTCAAGTCAATCGGAGAGAAAAAATTTTCAACATTTTTCGAAAAAACGACAGAGTTAGAATTTTTGTGATGGCTGCCTACTGTAAAGCCAAAACGAAGCATCGGATGAGAAAACGGAGGCCAGATTCGGATTCAGCGTGAAATTCTGATTCGGTAGGGTGAGTTTCAAGTCAATCGGAGAGAAAAATTTTCGCTGACGTCCCCCCCCCTCTGGACAGCTTGCTTCGATTTTGGCTTCCAGTGGACGGATTTTGTCGTGCGATAGCTCGTTTGAAAGCTAAGATTGAGACAAATTCAGTGAAAGAATCGGCTTGTTCCTATCTGTCTTCGTTCAAAAGTTAGAGCGGTTACAAGATTTTAGGTCGGAGCTCGCTCGCCTGAAAAAATCCTAAGTGTCAGAGTGGCTTTGTATGGGTAAAAATTTGAAAATTTTCCAAAGTGTGGAATTTCGACCTGGGACCGTCACCAAAATATTTTTCATCAAATTCTGAAATTTCACTGACGTCCCCCCCCCTCTGGACAGCTTGCTTCGATTTTGGCTTCCAGTGGACGGATTTTGTCGTGCGATAGCTCGTTTGAAAGCTAAGAGTGAGACAAATTCAGTGAAAGAATCGGCTTGTTCCTATCTGTCTTCGTTCAAAAGTTAGAGCGGTTATAAGATTTTAGGTCGGAGCTCGCTCGCCTGAAAAAATCCTAAGTGTCAGAGTGGCTTTGTATGGGTAAAAATTTGAAAATTTTCCAAAGTGTGGAATTTCGACCTGGGACCGTCACCAAAACATTTTTCATCAAATTCTGAAATTTCACTGACGTCCCCCCCCCTCTGGACAGCTTGCTTCGATTTTGACTTCCAGTGGACGGATTTTGTCGTGCGATAGCTCGTTTGAAAGCTAAGAGTGAGACAAATTCAGTGAAACAATCGGCTTGTTCCTATCTGTCTTCGTTCAAAAGTTAGAGCGGTTACAAGATTTTAGGTCGGAGCTCGCTTACCTGAAAAAATCCTAAGTGTCAGAGTGACTTTGTATGGGTAAAAATTTGAAAATTTTCCAAAGTGTGGAATTTCGACCTGGGACCGTCACCAAAACATTTTTCATCAAATTCTGAAATTTCACTGACGTCCCCCCCCTCTTATCGATTGCATATTCACAGGGTATATAAGAACGGGATCGGGAGAGGAATTTCACTAAGTTGAGAAACTGACTACAGGTAAGTCGTTTCTCTTGAGGTCCGATATCGGACTTCTGACTTTACATTGCTGATATCAGCTAAGGTGTCAGACTTATAGGTTAGTCAGTATAGCATGACTGACCATTTGATGATAGTAGGCCGAAATCTTCAAACGGCTATAACTTTGCTTCTACAAGTCCTTTAGACTTGATTCAAAATACATTCGACAGCGTTTGCTATGCTGAAGGTGAAAGACTACTTATAAACGTTTTATGAGTAGTACTAAAATATTGAAAAATTTAAATTCATATTTAATGATAATAATTAAAGTTTTTGAATAAAAAGCAGTCGTTTATGAGTCTCTGTGACTTGGGTCGTTTCCTCTTGTAAATAACTCCACCGGTTTTCATGTCAAAACTGGGGCCCGGATACCAACACAGTGATATGACGCACGCTCTGTCCGATCGAGGTTGGATTTGTGGGTCCAGGCCTTGGAGCTGGGATAAGATCCCCTCTGAGTAATGCCTGTAACGGATTCAAGAGCTTAACACCCAAACGGTTGCTGACTTGCTATCAAATGTTTGGTGACTTAGTCTTTCAATGCATATCAGCAAGTAGTATCCTATAAACACTTGCTATCAAATTTTACTCTATCTTTACAGAATTATCATGACAAAACCGAGTAATGCCAAGATGTTGGTGGGCAAGTGTAGTTGTGGCAAGATTGCCAGAGGTAGCGAACTGAAGAAACATTTAAAAGAAAAAGAGGGGACGATGGGCCATGAGAGGAAAGTGATGTTGAGGTTGTGTGTGTCTTGTCGGAAATGTGTGATGGGGGATGAGAAGGAATTTATGAAGGCGCATTTGCAGTGTGAGAGTGGGAACATCGGAGAGAAGGGGTTCAAGGCATGGTTTGAGGGAGAGTTGTTGGAGAGGGAAGAGGTGAGAAAGGCGGTGGCAACGATTCAGGACGTGATTGGGGAGAAAGTGGTGAGGAATGCGAGTGATGTGATTTCGAGTGATGGGAGTTCGAATGAGGAAGTTGAGTTGAGAGCGAATATGAAGAAGAAGGATGATGTTGATTTGGATGCGGTGATGGAAGATTTGTTTGGGGACATAGCGGATTTGAAGGAAGAGTGGGAGGGGGAGGAAGTGGCTAAGCCGATGGCAGCGTCATCGCCACGGCAGCAAGAGGCGTATGATACGGAGGTATTTGTGAGAATGAAGGATCGTGTGATGGCTTTGGAAAGTAATAATAGAAAAGTTTTGAAGGAGAATGAAGAGCTGAAGGTGAAGGTTGAGGGGTATAGGGCAACGAGGGAAGAGTTGGAGAGCTTGAGAAAGAAGAAGAAGGAATGGATGGCGGAAAGGAGCGAGTTGATGAGGAAGGCAGGTTTGGTGGAGAGTTTGCAGGCGAGTGTGTCGAGGAAGGATGAAGAGATAGAGCGGATGCGAAGCATGGTGAAGGAGACGGAGGAGGTGAAGGTTATTAATAAGAGGTTGACGGGTGAAGTGGAGCGACTGCATGAGCGTTTGAAGTGTCGAAAAAGGAGAGTGTATGAAATCCATCTTCCCCTCTTTGAGAATAATGTATGCGACGCCCCAACCATCACGGATGACCCCAACGTGACCCAGCAGTGTTATGAGGGCGACGGAGTCCGATGTCTCCATATGAGTATGGACGTTACCGGTCAGCTTGAAGACTTCGTCGTCCGAAAAGTTCGGAAGAAAGTTTCCAGTAAACTTCCTCAACATGATCATTTTTGTAGCTCATCTAATCTCCTATTCTTTTTCTTTCAGAGTTTTTGCAGAAGTGAGAGGAGTGTCGATGGACGGAGAACGACCCATGGGCTCTTTTAAGGGCCAACCTTCTAATGCAGCTAAAGCGGTCCCAAGCCCGCCACATATCCTCGGATATGGAATGCAGAGGGGAAGAAAAATAATGAATGGAATGAAATGGGAGGACACTCACGCGCCACACGCAACATAACACACTTCTCTCTTCCGTAGTCTAACAAGCTCTTTACACATGGATCGCAGTCGATTGCTATCCCTGTATCAGAAGTGTAAGCTATCTTAATTTTATTTGACACTATTTCATCTATCATCATCGTCCATATGAAATGTTTTAAGATTTACAAGTTAGACTAAGCGTGCTACTATTTCCAAATGAAAATGTATACATGGTTAAATCATCCACTTAACCCCATCCGTAGTCTAACAAGCTCTTTACACATGGATCGCAGTCGATTGCTATCCCTGTATCAGAAGTGTAAGCTATCTTAATTTTATTTGACACTATTTCATCTATCATCATCGTCCATATGAAATGTTTTAAGATTTACAAGTTAGACTAAGCGTGCTACTATTTCCAAATGAAAATGTATACATGGTTAAATCATCCACTGAAGCCCCATTCAAGTACGTCAGTATGAAAGCAAAGATAATACGAAATAAAAATTTATTATGGCATGTATTTCAAAAGGTCTTCATCGTCAATATCGTCCCAGAGTCTGGCTTCACATAGATAACAAAAACAGTTCAGTTGCTTTAATCGTTCTTCCACTGCGAGCCTCACTTTATCAATATACTCCCACTCCGCCATAGTTCGTGGCTGGGAGTTAGGGGTGTACCACTCCCATAATTGGTGGAGGAATTTCGTGCTGGTGATCTCCATCACATCGTCAGTATCGTACTGGAGATACTTCCACCTCACGCCTGTTAAGTCGGGACACTCCTCACATACACTCTCTTCGTTGTCCGCTGGTAATGACAACTTTCTGATATTGTCCAGTCGGTACACCTTCTCCACCTTCGCCTTTCTTGGTGCATTTGGTGTAACGAGCGCCTTTGGTGTTGAGCATGGAGAAGAGAATTTTGTGTTTGATGTTGTTGGAGGGCTTGTCATGTTGACTGTGAATAATGACTTTGAAATGTTTTCTAATTCTTAAGTATACACAAGCAGCCAATCAGAATGAACATCCAATGAATGAAGAGAATGAAAGTATATAAGCAAAGTGACATCCGTATCATTTCACTCTGTCTTTGAGACGCATAAGTGAACTGTTCTCTGACGAATTCTGTATTTGAGGCGTACAAGTGAACTGCTCTTTAGTGAATTCCAAATTTGAGTGAAGTCTCTATCTTGTTGAAGTATCAACCTTAAACTTGATTTCGTTGAAATGGTAAGTTGAAGATTTCCTCTCTCATCTCCCTCAAACGTGTGGCTAATAGCATCTTCCTCAATTTCAGGCATCAACTTCATCACCAACACCCTCCCTTCTCGAGGAAAGTTTAGAGTTGTTGAGTCAAGGTAGGTTGTAACAATACACTGAGACTTGAACAGAGATGAAAGAATGATTTCTCTTTCAGGTGATACCAGTTCCATGTCAACATTGTCACGGGAATGCGACGATCGGCAATGTGCTGACTGTGGACACATCTTCACGAGGAAGCGTGATCTCATCCGACACATCAAGCGAGGTGTTTGTAGACCTAAGCCGGCATCAATCTCCGAAGGTAGGGATGATTCTGTTAACGATGTCTCCTTTTCTTGCGATTTATGCATTCAGTCTTTCGAGACACGTTTTGAACTATCTTCGCACAGACTTCAACATACACACACGAACGATACCTACACCAACGGTACCTCCTCTATCCGACTCACTGAGGTGTCCATAAATAATTTAGTGAGGAACTACCAGATGGACTCCTCAGAAACCATTGCTAACTTTGAGGAATGGTTTCATCAAAATTCATCATTGATAGAAGCGCTCTTCAACAATTTAGACAATTTTAGAATGAAGGCGCTCATCTATCTTAAAATAAAATATGTAAAAATCGACCACCATACTGGACAAATAATAGAGAGGTTGGAGTTTCACATACCCTCCTCTCCTGCAACCGAAGTTGTAGACTGTGAGTCTTGGATAAATTTTCATATCCAAGGGTTAAAATTAAATATAGATAAGTTTAACGAGCGTGATAGTGGACTCGTTTTTGATGGTATTGAGACCGCCATGATTAAAATCAGTTTATTAGGAAATCATAGTGGTCGAGGCTCCTTTAAACTTCCGAAAAATTTAAGAAATAAAGCAGCAGTCATTTCTGTAGATTACGAATCGCAATGTTTTAAGTATGCCGTCCTCTCCATTCTCCACTATAATGATGTGCAGAATAGTCGATACCGCAAGAGTAAGTATCAACAGTGGGAGAATGAATTAAACTTCGATGACTGTAATAGTGACGATATGAAAATTAAAGATATAGAAAAATTTGAAAAATTGAACAACATCAAAATAGTTCTCCATGTTTGGGAAAAGGGATTGAAGGGTGTGCGCTACAACTCGCGTTCGAGTTGTTATGAACGTACAGTAAACCTGTTATTAGTAAAACAGGATGATAGTGAGGAATGGCACTACTGCGGTATTCCCAAAATCTCTCGCTTATACCACCACTTAGAAAACTCTAGTAGAGAGTTATATTACTGCGACAGATGTATTCGCCACTTTAGGAGGAAAACTAAATTTGAAACTCATTACGAATGGTGTAAGCGAGGTAAACTGCAAATGGAGCGCATGCCCAAAGATAAGGAGTTTTCATATAGAGAGAATGGTGATGAACTTAGTCCTCTTCGTGTCATCTATGCTGACATCGAATGTTATATCGATGATAACATCCATCGACCAGCAGCCATTTCCTGCTATGAAGTATGGCATGATCACTTTAGGAGTAGGCAAAATAAAATGCGCGTCTGGCAAGGTGAGGATTGTATTTACCAATTCCTACAATTCCTCGAACAGGCTGTAAAATTTCAACAAAAACATGATGGTGAACTCTATCGCAGATCATTGCATATGACAGCAGATGATCAAGCAAAATTTGATAGTTGCAACATTTGCCCCAAATGTAGGAAAACATTTGACGATGATAAGATTAAGAAAGTGCGCGACCATGATCACATCAATGGTAAATTTAGAAACGCACTCTGTTCAAAATGCAATTTTTCACTTAGGATGAAACGGCGTACATTACCCGTCATTTTCCATAATTTCAAGGGCTACGACAGCCATATGATAATAAAAGGAGGTTTAGGTCAAATGAAAGAGTGGAAGCTTGATGTAATAGCGCAAACGAGAGAGAAGTTTATGGCCATGACAGCAAAAGTGCCTGTCGATAAAACTAAAGAAAATAAGACGGTCTATTTTGATATAAAATTTTTAGATTCCTACCAATTTATGACTGCATCACTGGCCTCTCTCGTGCAAAATCTAAAGTCTCTTCCACTAACACAAAATCTTAAGAAACAATACCCAAATCTAACCGATGAAGTCATCAAACGGAAAGGAGTCTTTCCATATGCATATTTTGATGCGATTAGTAAACTCGGCGAGACTTCTCTTCCGCCCATAGATAAATTTAAAAATGATTTGACCGGCGCAGAATGTAAGACCGAAGATTATGATCATGCACAAGATGCATGGATAAAATTTGACTGCCATACATTTGGTGAATATATGATTGCCTACCTTAAGTTAGATGTATTTTTGCTGGCTGATGTATTTCAGGAGTTTCGACGAGTGGCATTAGAAGAAGATAAGTTAGATCCCGTCCACTTTGTCAGTCTGCCAGCCATGTCATTTAAGTCTGCTTTTAAAATGACTGGTGAGACCATTCATCTCTTACAAGATCCAGAGATGTATAATTTATTTGAGCGAGGAATTCGCGGTGGTCTCACATTTGTAAATAAACATAGGTTAAAATCTGAAACAGTAGGCAATGACCAGACTCATCTGAAGTATTATGACCAAAATAATTTGTATGGTAGTTCATTAACCAAACCGCTACCTCACTCTGAGTTTAGCTGGTTAGATGATAGTGATATTCAACATTTCTCCAACCCTTCTAACATACTAGCAATTCCAGATGAAGGTGATTGGGGATATTATTTTGAGATAGATCTAATCTATCCAAATAATATTAAACATAAAACCGTAGATTTTCCACTCGCACCCGAATCAGGTGAAGTGAGTAAAGATATGTTTTCCGACTTTATGAAACAATTTCATAAAGATTTAGAATCATGTGGACAACCCGACTATAAGCCTTGTCGCAAACTTTTACTCACCCAGTATGATAAAGAAAACTATCTAGTCCACTTTAGCATCTTAAAATTTTATTTAGAAATGGGTATGATTTTAAAAAGAGTTCACCGCATTATTAAATTTAGACAGAAAGCCTTCCTCAAGCCATATATTGATAGCAACAGCCAGAAACGTGCACTAGCCCAAAATAACTTTGAAAAAGATTTTTATAAATATAAGAACAACAGTCTATTTGGTAAGACGATGGAGGATGTTAGAAAGCGCGTAAACTACAAACTAGTTAATGATGATCAAAAGTATCACAAATTGACCTCATCACCTCTATTCATCGATAGAGACATTATCGATGAGGACCTTATAGGTGTTAAAATGATAAAATCTGAAGTTGAGTTGTGCAAACCCATCTATATTGGTCAAGCTGTACTAGATTATTCTAAGCTTGAAATGTACCAACTCTTTTATAAAATACTAAAACCATGTCCTCTCGTAAAGAGGTTCGCTTGTTGGGTGGTGATACAGATAGTTTCTTCTTAGGTATTACCACTCAAAAAGATTTAAATTTCAATGAAGTAGGAAAATCTTTAGAAAGATATTTTGATACATCAAATTATCCTGCTGATCATCCACTCTACTCCATCAAAAATAAGGCAAAACTTGGCTGCTTTAAGGATGAGACAGCAGGGAAGGAAATAGATGAAATGATTCTCCTCCGTCCAAAAATGTATTCTATGAAATTGAAGGATAGTGATGATAGCATTAAGCGCGCTAAAGGCATATCAAAATCCATTGTGCAAAATATGAAACATAAGAATTTCAGGAAAGCCTATAGAAATAAAAATATAACGTTTGTCAATATGACAATCTTAAAATCTAAGTCGCATGAGATCAAAACTCATACTTTTAGGAAACGGGCGCTTTCAGCATGGGAGGATAAGAGGTGCTGGTTAGAACACAACATATCTCTTCCACATGGACATCCTGACACAAACATACCACCACCCAAAAGAATTAAACTCACACTACCACATTCAGGAGACGTCTTAGCATAATCATTCTTAACTTAGTATTTTGATGTTGATTTCTGTAGATAAACATTGTTGTTTTATGTATCGCATGAGATTGTTTTTTCCTTGTGAATATGTGTCCACATCTGTACATTCCCCATGTGATGACTTTTCCACTGAAAGACATTTTTCCTATATCTGTATATTTCCACCCTTCACGAAGTAAAAAGACTTTTTGTATATAACAATGTTTATTGAAGTGCGCTCATGTATATATTTTCAGTGGATGTTGTGTATAGTCTATTGCTTCACATTCATGTACATATTTCAATAAACATATCACAATGACTTCACTTTGTTTTCCGAAACACTAACGTTATGAGGGATTTAGTATCTTTCACATGGATGCACTCTTGTAAACCATTGGTAATTTTGATAGTAATAGAGGGTATAGTTTGTTTGACGACGGGATGATAGAAAATAGATTCAAACATCTTCTCGACTATTCCATATGAAGCGTCTTTATCATGAATGAAATCACGTAAAATGTATTCTTTTTTCTCACCAACAGAAATAGGTAGAATCAAATCACTTTGAATGTAAAGGTGCTGTTCATGTTTATCAAGTGTCATTGGTGTTTCTATACCAATCGTATGCGCAGCAGCAAACACTGTTTGTAGCATTGAAAAACCAAAGAGTTTTTTCAAATTTTTACTCAATTGACATTGAATGTCATCACCCAGTTTCAGAACAACGCGTTGATTTTCAATTGAAAACGAAATGTGGTGTGTCTTTACATCATATTTACTTTTCATCACATGCTTCAACTTCTGTTGTATATAAGGATTTACTACATGAATGAAGCTTTCAACTGTATGATATAGACGCGGCATTATATTGATAGCAACTTTAGATTCTTCATAAGACTGGTAAATTTTCTTGATGCGATCGCCATAGATGTCCACCCACCATTCATCATTAACTGAATCAGCTTTAGTGTGATATTCATGAGAAGCATACACCACACCGCTTCCAATAATAGGTGTTGGATGTCTTACAAAATGACGCAAGGTTGGAGAGAAATAAACTGTAAGTTTGTCATTATATTTCTGAATAACCAACTTATTTTTGTCGGCCATAATTTTTTCTCCATACTTCTTACCCACAGTCTCATTCCATCGTTTTACTAACTCAATAAGTGATAAAGGTTGAACACCACGCTTTTTCAAAATGATGCGTTCTTCGCATTCTACAACATCTTCATCAAATATTTTAAATCTATAATGAAATTTGTTGATTCGATTTGAATAAACTTTTCTAACATTTGCAGTAGCAATTGACGTTAGATGTAGTCCATGGCCAAAACCAAGATGCGGATAGAATTCACTATCCAACCTCAGCGTAAGACCTTTAGTAAAAGAATGAAAGCGGAGGAACTGTCTCCCACTCCAATGATAGATAGTAAACTCATAAACTTTCTGATTTTTATTCTTCATGATGGAAGTATTACCACTGTTGAATGCCTTAATAATTTTCTCATTCCCAAATGGCTCATAAGAATCTGATTTTATCTGAATCCATTCATAGTTCCATTTTCCATCTGATGTTAAATTGTATGGGAACTGGAATGCATTATTCATCGTTATTCCATCATGGGTGCGAGGAGTCAATATCATTTCTTCCAAATCATTCACATTCTGAATATTGCTATCATAGCAAATACTAGAAACGCCAACCTCCCATTCACCTTCTAAATGCAGTGGCCGATTTAATTCTACTCGATAGTCTGATGGTTTATTTTTGGGAAATTTATTCATAGAAGCATTACTGGGCAAGTAGATTAGAAAAGAGTCCTTATTTTCACTTTCCATATTATTCACATTGGAAAAATATAATAGCATACTTTTGCATTAACTCTTCATTCGGAAATGGAGTGTAATACTTGTCACAGCATCTTTATGAAAAGGAATCAACGCACCAGCATCATCATAAATGGCAATATCAATTTGTGGGATGTAGTTTGATTTCAGCTTTGTATAATGCACTTTCTTGAAAGTATGCTCAGATAAAATACTGCAGCTTTTTGGCTGGTATGGTATCATTGCTAGCAATGGAGCTTCAACATCTCCCACACGTACATCTTCACCAATATTGGAATATATCTGAAAATAGTTAATACGACGCGATAGCGACATGTCTGCGCTAGCTTTGGTTACAGTACCACTTTTAAAGATATTTTGATCAAAACCCAAAATGTCCATTAGAGTTTTATCCATAATTAGTTCAATACCTTTTCCATTTATAGTGAGAGACAAAGTACCTTCTTTTTCAGAAAATGAAATATGTTGCTCATTAATCACTTCATTTAAATAATCTACAACCAATTTAACCGAAGTAATAATGCGAGGCATCAACACTCTTGTTTCATGTAAGAAACCACCAAAAGGCTCTACACACTTTCTGTATAAAGATACGGCCCATTCTGTATCAAATTGATTTGGCCTTTCACATGGTAAATGTTGCATATCAGATTTTCCATGAACAGCTGCAGAACGATGTCGTAAGAACTGATGAAAATCTTTTGAACAAACTAATACTAGATCATCATCATTTAATTTGCTTATTGCAATATGATTAGATGATTTGATATAAGTCAATGTTGCCACTTGTTTACCATCAACTCGAAGGAGATAATTAAATTTCTTCAATAATGTTTCAGGAGTCATGTTTGTCTTTCTTGGCTTAATCACAATCTTCTTCACCAACGTCTTCTCATTTCTTGGAATAAGATCTACATAATAAGCTTCCTCTCGATATATTAACTGTTTATGACCACTTATGTGGTAATTAACGTTAAAATTATCATAGCTTGTTAAGGCGCTAGCGAGGTAGCCTAAATCATTTCTTAAACTTGGACTTAAACCAACAATCCAATCTTTCTCAACTACATGATGTACATAATTATAATCATCATTGTGCGGAGTAAATTGGACAATATGTTTACACGCTTTATTCAAGAAATCATATATAAACTTTTTACATGATAAGAGATCTTTCTTTGACCACTGTGGAATGTATACTCGGCACCCCTTTTCACATTGGTAAGCAGCTGTACGCCTCATATTAATAGTCATCACCTCATGATCAAAAGTATAGACACAGTTGCTATAAACAAGTTGAGTGACACCCACTTCCCAATTTCCATTTAGCTGTTGTACATGATCAATGGGAGTAGAAAAGAGTGCAGCTCGATTACTAGTAAATCTCTTTGTAGCCGCATTGCTAAGCAAAATATGATAAAACGACATTTTTATATTGCTAATCTGCAACTTTGCATAACATCATGAAGACTTGGATTTTGGACTCTCTACAATATATCAGAGTTGATCGTGATGGAAACGTACATTTCAAAAATTCTCATGGTCATACATCAAGAGGAATTACATTAACATGGCGACAATTTGTCAACCTCAATGATATCATGAGGGATTTGGAATATTTTGAAACATTAAGATTCATCTCCTTGGGTGATCAAGTTTGGCTTCAACATTACAGAAATGAAATTCAAATCTGCCATTCTCATTCCGCAAACTGTTTCTCATTTCGCAAATACAATTGGGAGAAGTATAGAAGATATATACATCGCTCCATCATGACATTTATTCGTCGTGAGTTCATCGCCCTACTATGCAAATCTTAATCAGACATGACTACCACACATCATGAGTTGGAAATTAGATTCCCTACAACGTATTGAAACGGATCATGATCGAAACGTCTATTTCAAAGATTCAACTGGAAATGTGAGAAGAGAGTTTGCTTTATCTTATCGTCATTTTCAATCTCTACATCATATCATGAAGGACTTGAAATACTTCTATATGAAAAGACATTCACGTATTGGAAATCGCATCTGGCTGCGCGTCAACAATCGGCGAATTCAACTCTATCATTCCCAACTTCATACTAACTTCACATTTCATCAAGGTAGTTGGGAAAAGTATAAAAGGAAGGTACATCGCTCAATTTACTCATTCTTTCATCATGAAGCGCCATCGCTACACCATCGTCAACATTCTCCGTCGCTTCAGACTCTACACCAAAATCGATCTCACAACATTACACCAACACCTTCCAAACAGCAAGTATTACCCGGGCCGTCCTCAAATGTTAGTGGTGAAGATGAACAATTCACGAAATCTTCAACTCTTCCCAAATGGGACTGTACAGATTCTCGGCGCCCTTTCTCATTCATCGGCGCAGTCAATGCGCTTAGAGCTACAAAGACTACTACGTCGGATATGGAAGAGGGAGAGGTGTGTGATGTCGAATCTGACTGTGGACAATATGGTGATCTCTACTCACTTGAGTGACAGTCTATCATTTTTGAAGATTCGTACCAGCAGTTACAGTTTGTGTTATGAACCCGAACTTTTTCCTGCAGCTCTCATTAGTTGTTGGTTACCTGTGCATGTGGCAATCTTTCATAATAGTAAAGTGATCATTACTGGACTAAAATCTCATGTACAAGCAAATATGATCCTAGACTATCTCATTGAGTATGTACGTACCCAGCGGATTGTAAAATAAAAAACAATTTTTCCAACATGATGTTTTTATTTCAAATCATGATAGAACTTACAAATCATTTTTTCATTAGAGGATGGATTACATGAAAAGTTTTGAATAATAGATGCAAATCGAGATACATGTAAACGTTTTAAGATGAAGTACAGTACAAAAGCACCACACGTTGATGAAAGTGGATGTTGTAGTATGCGTTCATTTCGCTGATATTGACGCGTATGTTTTCTCAACCACTGCTGTGTTGGTATATTTGGAGGTTGAGCAAGAGAGTCAAATAGTTCACCACGTCGGTCTTCTCCAATAAAGATCGCTTTCCAATGCTCACCGCCTAAATTCTGTGAATGAGTGTTTAGCACAATAAAGATGGGATAGTGATTTACTGCAGGTGGTAAGGTATCGAGTGAATAGACATTATCGAAAGCTTTCAACGTCGCTTCGTCTGCATTACGCTGCACTTTAGTCTTAATATCGTCAGCAGTCAACCAACTCATTAACGATTATACTGAAGAATCACGTCACGATACTTTGTAATTTCAATATTTGAATCGAAGACTGCATAAATTAATACATTGATCGTCTCAGGTAGTGTTCTTTTGAACGTCAAATCCAAACGAATATTATGAGGCACGTTCGCTTGACGATAGGGTGCACTAATATCGCTGTCAGCAGTCAAATCAAATGCATAAATAGTATATCCACTCTTAAACTCTTTCATAGTCAGTCCGTTGGTGTCATCCGTATTGTAAAAGCCAAAAACATCCATAAAATCAACATAACTGCGCATAAATTGATCCGAAGCAAAATCTGGTTTGTAGGGTGGACCAGGATGACTCACACCATTTACACGTAAAGCAATTTCACTTAACTGATTGTGTTTAAAATTGAAAGGATTCTTCTTTATATTACCATTAAATGCATCATTTTCAACCATTGCCACCATGAGGAGCTTCGGTGCTTCCGATGGAAAGAGGCCATCTTTCATGAAACTCTTTTGATCTTTCGGAATTGTAAAGGTGAGAAGCTTTGTATGCTGAACGGGGTAAATGGCATTTTGGCGGTTAAGGCCTTCAGCATGCCCTCTAATGACACTTGGATTCGGTACTACTCGACGAATGTAAAGTGCAATATCTTCCACATGAATTCTAAAATTGTCAACTTTAGCAAATGCATTCAGCGCAAATTCAGGCTTATTCAATGTCAGCTTGAGTCGCATGCTGGTATTACACAGTAAAAACTTTGACTGTCTCAAGAAGTCTAAATTCAGCGGACCATATAGCTGACATACTCTACTATCTTTAATTATAGCAGATCGCTTTACAAAGCCACTGTTTGTTTCAACATCAAATTTTCCTGCTTCATCTCTGTACCATCCCATGGCTTCCATATGACTTTTTTGTGCTGCTGGATGAAACTGTGATACATGATTGAAATATGATTTATAGGGATAATCGCTTTGACCACCTTCCACTTGCTGCTCTCCAATCGTTAGAGAAACATCACGAAGTAGTGTAGTCAATGGTAAATTGTTCAGTCCAACTTTATGTGCATCGTCAATAGCAGTTCCATCTGCTTGCTGAATTCTAAACCTCAAATCAAGCATCGCATAACTCAAATCTATGTAGTCATCACTACCACCAGGAATAACAAATTCAATGGGACCAGCATTCTCAGCTGTTCGAGGATGATAATCTACAATACTTGAACTAAGAAAATCTGTCTGTATGGCTTGTTGATCGAACAAACAAAAACCGGAAGTTTTACACTCCATGATTAGAAGTTATAGCAGCGTCGTCGTTTAGCGCCTGATGAATGATTAGAGCCTCTGCGACGTTTGCGTGAATGCCTTTTGACTGAAGATCGCACCTTACCAGCTCCGCGATGTTTCCTCCTTCCTTTTTTCATTCGTTTAGGTGATTTCTTTCCTTGAGTAACACCAGCAATGGTCTGCTTCAATGTTTTTAAACCGCGTTCCTTCCCACGATTCAACAAACTGCTCTTAAAACTTCTACCTCTGGAAAGATCACTAGCAACATCACCAGCAAAGCCAACGGCATTACTTAAAACATTTCGTTTTAAAGATCTACCGACATTGGATATGAGAGGTGCTACAACAGATTTCAGTGCACCAAGTATGCTACCTCCACGTTGGCGGCGAGCACCGATGTAAATTTGTCCTCCACCACTTACATAGGAGGGTCGTGAATAAAATGAGGCAGTTGGATTCATAGCTCAAACCCTAAACATTGTTAGTTACAACTTTGCATGAATCACTGTCGATCACTTAGATGAAAGATGTCGGCACGACGCATCCAAGAGTTCATACTTGAAGGATAACCAGTCCATTTAACAAGACACCATTCTTCACCTTGCCGTTTTTTACATCGAATGATTTTCTCTACCAAATATGTTTCACTTTCAGTGACTACCTCAATCTCATCGCGGTAAAAGCTACCCTCAATTTCTTCATTATCGTAATCTTTCAACTTGTAGGTGGTTGGAGAGTCTTTTTATTAATCCTTGATACTGTAAATACCTCCTCTGTCCAATTCGGAAGGTACCCTTTAGCAAAAACACTTTTCACTTTTGAGATACGAACTTTATCACCAATTTTCACATCACTTTTCACATGAGTGCGTTTACGTTGGAATGATTCGCGCACTTTATCTACATTGTCAGCATTTACATCTACTGGTCTGAGTCCAATAGAACGATGTATAGAGTGATTGTAGGCATGGAGTGTATCTTGTAGAACCTTTGTCCAATTTTGTGTCAAGTTGGCAGTAAAATGTCGCCACAAGCGATTTTTTAATGTGCGATTAAAACGTTCAACGAGTGCAGCTTTATAAGCGCTCTTTACACTAAACAACTCAATGTCATGCCTCTCAAATAATGTTGTCACATGCTGATTTTCAAACTCTTTTCCTTGATCACTCTGAATTCTTTTTGGAATGCGACCTTCTCGAAAAATTGTTTGGAATGCTTTTGCTACTCCTTTCCCTTCTTTAGTTTTTAAAGGTTGAGCCCACGCATAACGCGAGAAAATATCAATGACGGTTAAAATAAAATTATTGCCCGAGTTATGTTTTGAAATGGAGGCAACATCGCACAAATCTGCTTGCCACTGTTCATCGATGTCATGAACAATATAATGGCGGGTGCGGTACTTCTTTTTCGCTTGTTTGTGGAGTGTATAGGTAGCCTGACCCTTTAACCATCGTTTCACTTGTGATTGTGGAAGACCACTCGCTTTTGATAATTTCTTGATAGATGCAAATCCTGCCGGATGTTTTACATCATAATAGATTGACTTCAAACGTTCAGTCGATGACGGCCGACTCTTTTTCCTCCTTCTCATCTTTTTGTTTTCTTACCTTTCTACATTTACAACAACTGCAGCATTTAGCTTTAGCGGTTTTGCGATCGTGTTCACATTGCTTAGGGGTTTCATTATGAGAGCTGGCGCAGCAAGTGCAAGTGACAACGACATTCACCTCTGGCGGCTCATTACATGGCAAGCAACACATCTGCTTCATATTAATAGTCTGAGAACATGTATTTCCTAGGAGGAGCTGTTTTACGTTTTCCTTTTACTAGTTTTAGTGGCGATGTAGATCTACGTCGAGTTCTTCCTCTTGTTTGCTTAGTGAGTGTGGGAGGGGATGTAGCAGGTGACGTCTTAAACCAATTTGTTGGCATTTTCATCGCCTGAAGCATTGGAGTAGTAGCCACTGTTGAATCAAGTTCTTTCAATGTCTCATTATTTAAAGCAAATTTTGGCACATTATGCTTTTTCAATAGTTTAAGAAAGTATGACCAACCAGGTGGAACATAGCCCTGACGGCGCTTTCTACGTGTCGCATACTGAATCAAGTCTTCATAACGTGAAGCATCAATCACTTTATTTTCATCTGTAATGATTTCTCCTCTATCATTTACATTGAGATGGGGTTCAATACTGTTGAAAAGAGATATGGCATGTGCGCGAGATGCTAAAGGTGTAGCAGTCGATACAGAGTCACGCATCTTATTCTTCAAGTTTTTCAATTGCTCAACAGTTTCCGATTGTAATAATACAGCACGATGTGGATCTTTGATGTGAACATTTTGCTGATAATCTATTTCTTTCCTATACATTTGATTTGCAAGAGGTTGCTTTACTTGCTGCATGGCAGTCAATTGTACATATTCATCTTGAGGAATAACAATCATGCGAGAATAAGAACTCATAGTTTGTAGATAATCATGGGAGTTTTCAAAATATCACTTCGAAATCTAAATTCTTCCGGACACTCTTGCGTAAAGTCAATGAATAAGTAACCGTATGGTTTCTCAGTAGCTGCTTGAAAAATTTCAATTAAGGCTTTTGATCCTCTGGGTGCAACTTGTCGCGCTAAAATTTCAAATTGACTTTTATCTCGCGGATTCTTGAAAATAGCATAATAGTGTGTATTCAGGTTTCGTGTACGAGCTTCTTTTCCATCACGAAACAAATTTTGTGTAATATAGATGATAAAACACCTTTTATGGTGTGCTGCGCGAGTGAACATATCTGTAACATCTTTTGAATTCTTACTTTCTTTTAATAAATCATCCAATACAACAACATCATTAGACTGAAGTTTATCCACTGGAATAATTCCTTCATGTCGAATAAAGTTGCGACTTTGCAATTCCTGAAACAGCGACGGTTGATAAATACCATAACACCAAATCACTCGATTGATAGGTTCCTTAAACAACTCCCTTCTTTTATCCAATAAATTCAGCGTGAAAACAGTTTTACCTGCATGAGATGGACCTGATACAGTCAGAACTTTATCACATTGAAGTCTGAAATCCATTTTATTACTTTGAGACTCAACATTTGCATAATTAACGCTTAGAGCCAAAGATATTTCCCAATAGGTTGCCCACGGCAGGAGCTATCATTGGAAGTATTGCTGAAAGGAAACCGCCCTTTTGTGTTAGAGTTTTCCTCTTTCTTTGAAGGGCGACTTTAGGATTGGAGATGAAACGCAATTTCGTAGCATATCGCTTAAGTAACTTTCGTTGTTTTGGCGCTAATTTCTTCGTCCTCAACTTCCTCACATGAGAAATAATTTCACAAATGAATTTATCGTTAGCATGTCGTATAGCATTGTATCGCTGATTTGCTTTCATTCGTCGGAGAGCTTGAATGGCTGAAGAAAACTTTTGACTTTTACGTTTCGTCATTTTACGTTTCGCCATTTTCCGTGTTAGTCTTTGCTAAAACCTATCTTTACCACATTTGCATAGGTACTAACTATTGCGACATAAGTGACACTCGAAATGAGCAATGTCACAGTGGTTACATTGGCAAAGTTGAATGCAATTACGTATGAAACAGCGTTGACAAAAAGCATGCTTACATCTCTTGAAGATGCGCTTTTCATTTCCATCCTTTCGCTTACATACATCGCAACACATAGTTTCACCGTTACTGATGTCTATAGCAAGTCTTTTTGAAGATATGAATTTGCTAGCCTTTTCTAAATAATAGACGCATGTACAGAAGGAATATACTTCGAGAGTGAGCAGACATAGCTCGAAAACCAGTTGTGCTACAATCAAGTACCACTGCATTTTCAATTTTTCTTTATGGAAAGTTGAATGTGAATATCTGAAATCGCTTCAATCACTAGACTGCTACCATGATGGTTAAATGCGTTAAGACGTTCAGCAATTTTTATCATATGTCTTTTAAAAAATTCTTCGGGGTGATCTACCACTTCCATTGAATAAGAAGCAAAATGGAAAGAGCGACTTTCCACCTCTTCCTTTCCAAAATGACTAAACTTAATTTTCGCAACTAATCGCGCCATGATAATTCTATCAGAGAATGTATTCATTAACTCTAGAAATAGAGTGCTAGCATCATCGACCACTGCTTCGATGTCGGTCTCATCTTTATGAAAATTTATCACATAATCTTGAACAGCTCCTTTTAAACTTTGCCTATGAAAACGTAATGTTCCGCAGTCGTTTGAGAAAGACATGATCGCCCTTTAACTAACCCATCCATTGCATGAAAGCAACAACTCTTCTCATAGTAACATTTATTGAATAACGGTAACAAGCATGCATTATAAATCAATGGTTTGAAAGAGATAAAATAGATACAGCTGATAACTATCATACAGCGAGCAATGATAACCATACAGGACTTTGGCAGTGTTGAGGTAAGGAGGAAAGAAGCATTGGTTATGAACGTAGCTACTACAACGCACAGACAAAATAGGAACACACAAATCCTTAAAACGTTTCGTGACTTCATGATAATGTTGATTCACTCTACTATCCCAAGGCGGGAGCAAAATATCATCAATGATTAGATTGGGAAATACTTTCCTCTCCTTACCAGGATTATTACAAAAGATGCGTATAACATTGAAAGCAGCTAACCATCGTTTAAAGTCAATAAGAAGAGCACTCTCACAAGAAAAGCCATAGTCTTGCAAATATTTCAGATTAAGTCCATGAATGTGTTTTCTCGCCCATTGATCAACATTGGGATCGCAGTTGGCATGTTGATGATAGACACTAACAATCTGATATGTCCAATTGTTCATAGCAATAGCACTGAGCTCCTGTACAGGTTCACCCTCACAATCCATAAAAATGATGATAGAAGCCTAAAACGGAAATTTACACATCTAAGGAAACGTTCTATAACATATTACAAAATGAAGAATTACATCGATGCTTTTCACGACAAAATACACAAATGATATGATGGCAACGAAGAAGTAAAATGTATCTAATAAGACCACGTCTACGACACTCAAAGCACATAAGCGAATTGTCATAGGGTAGAGTTAGGAAAGGACTAGTAATTCTCCTTCTTTGATTTGCGTTTTGATGTAGCATTCTTCTCCGACTTGCGCTTCGTACCACTGCTGTTAAGGATTTGATCAATTATGTCGTCCACGTTGGGTGGTTTCGGAATATATAGGATGGATTCCATATGCATGGAGAGAGAGACTATTTTATTATCCTTGTGTCGACCATAATATAGCCCATTCACTTTGAAAAGGATATCCCAAGTACCTTCTCCGACCTCATCACATCTGATGGGTATTGAATGATCTCCATCCTTCTTATAGTAAGTACACCAATGTGATACCGGTAGGCAAATGTGATTACCATCCCAAATCTTTCTATAGGGAGTATCCTTGTCATCTCTCGCCTTCCACTCTTGAGCAAGAGGAGTAGGAATGTCCATATTTAATGTCACGTACTCCTCAATAATATCAAGTTGGTGGCGAATGTACGGACTCACGGGGATCAGTATGTAGTCCCCATACTGATTGTGCATTATCTTGACATCCGTGGAAGGGAGCATTCCCGTTTGGAGTACTACGCTATGATCATCATAACGAAAGGCTTGTTTAAATTTACGCTGTAGCGGTGTAGGATTATGTACCTTGGTTGTTTCTTCCACTGGTCTCAGTTGTAGATGATCTGACCGTAGCGAACCTTGTAGATTCTGACCGCCATTTTGTCCTACTAGTGCAGCAGATGGAGTAGATGCCTGAAAATGGAAAAGATTGTATTAAGTTTACGTTCAAGGGAGGAGAGGGAGGGAAGTAGCGACTTACCATTTTAGTTGGATAATAGAACAGGGAACTAGAGAGAGAGAGAAAATGTGCGTCCGTCACTCGTGTGATTCAACGATGGAATGATTCTAACTGTGGAAGGCTCGCTATTTATAAAGAAATGCTTGATTCTCATTGGATGATGATCCTCATTGGACAATAACATCAAGCTGATTCGAAATCTGGCCTCCGTTTACCCATCCGAGCCTTCGTTTTGGTGCTACAACCCAAAACGTCCCAAATTCTAACTCTGTCGTTTTTCGCCAATGTCCCAAAATCTTAAATGGCGTCTCACATCTAAACGAAGACAGATAGGAACAAGCCGATTCTTTCACTGAATTTGTCTCACTCTTAGCTTTCAAACGAGCTATCGCACGACAAAATCCGTCCACTGGAAGCCAAAATCGAAGCAAGCTGTCCAGAGGGGGGGGGACGTCAGTGAAATTTCAGAATTTGATGAAAAATGTTTTGGTGACGGTCCCAGGTCGAAATTCCACACTTTGGAAAATTTTCAAATTTTTACCCATACAAAGTCACTCTGACACTTAGGATTTTTTCAGGTAAGCGAGCTCCGACCTAAAATCTTGTAACCGCTCTAACTTTTGAACGAAGACAGATAGGAACAAGCCGATTCTTTCACTGAATTTGTCTCACTCTTAGCTTTCAAACGAGCTATCGCACGACAAAATCCGTCCACTGGAAGCCAAAATCGAAGCAAGCTGTCCAGAGGGGGGGGACGTCAGCGAAAATTTTTCTCTCCGATTGACTTGAAACTCACCCTACCGATGCAGAATTTCACGCTGAATCCGAATCTGGCCTCCGTTTTCTCATCCGATGCTTCGTTTTGGCTCTACAGTAGGCAGCCATCACAAAAATTCTAACTCTGTCGTTTTTTCGAAAAATGTTGAAAATTTTTTCTCTCCGATTGACTTGAAACTCACCATACAGATAGAGAATTTCACGCTGATTCCAAATCTGAAATCCGTTTTCCAATCCGATGCTTCGTTTTGAAGCTAGAACCCAAAATGTCCCAAATTCTAACTCTGTCGTTTTTCGCCAATGTCCCAAAATCTTAAATGGCGTCTCACATCTAAACGAAGACAGATATGAACAAGCCGTTTGTTTCACTGAATTTGTCTCACTCTTAGCTTTCAAACGAGCTATCGCACGACAAAATCCGTCCACTAGAAGGCAAAATCGAAGCAAGCTGTCCAGAGGGGGGGGGACATCAGCGAAAATTTTTTTCTCTCCGATTGACTTGAAACTCACCATACCGATGCAGAATTTCACGCTGAATCCGAATCTGGCCTCCGTTTTCTCATCCGATGCTTCGTTTGGGCGCTACACACCAAAACGTCCCAAATTCTAACTCTGTTAAAATTTTGAAGAAAAATTTTTTCTCGTCGATTGCCTTGAAACTCACCCTACCGATGCAGAATTTTACGCTGAATCCGAATCTGGCAGCCATTTCACCATCCACGACAACCTAGACGGTCGCCCACGTCAACCTGGAAGGTCGCCCACGTCAACCTAGACGGTCGCCCACGTCAACCTGGCGGTCGGACCAACTCACCCGAGTCTCACACTCTGTCGTTGCAGAGGGGGGGGAGTCAGCGAACATGTTGTGAACGGGAACCCACCTGGCCGGCACACCACGACAGACCACAACCTCTGTCGTTCCAGAGGGGGGGGACTCAGACCCGAAGCACCACGGCGGCCGACCACGACACTCTGCCGTTCCAGAGGGGGGGGGGCGCCGGTCGAGTGTTTGTCACTTGCTTACTACTTGTGACCAATAGTCACGCATGCTAGGTAGACGGTGATAACCCATCAGGATTGTGATACCCAAGAATGCTTTGACCTCGTCTTTGGTCGTTTGAAACGAAACTCCCTGCTGTTGTGAATAACGTTCAGACTCCGGTAAGATGACATCATCGTTTAACCGCTCCAACTGAGAAACGAACATAAATGTATCATATACATTTTTGGCATTTATTTCGTCCTGGTCTGGTAGATGTTCGATCTCTACCTCGCTGCACGGAGGACAGAATGGCGCCATTGAATCCCAGTAATCGATGCCTGGCTCATCTTCTAAGGGGGTAACTGTATCAGGCATGTCATAAACTGTATCCCCATTACCGGAAACTATAACGGTTTCATCAATTCCTTCTGCATTATCATCATCGATAAATTCCATGTCCTCATCATCTAAATGTTGAGGTTCCTCGTCTGATATATCACCGAAGAGAAGACCAATAGCTGCTTCCGCTGCTTTGTGTCGAGGTCGAATGAAATGGCGTTGTGAAGACATCTGCAAAAAAAAGATGTGTTAGTTTAGTAAGTAGTACACGCAATTAATAATAACCAATAATAGAACAGAATTTTGAAACTGGTGTCCTGGTTTAGGGGTACGGAAGTCGTCTTTCGAGCCAAGGGACGTGAGTTCAGATTCACTTTTTTAAAATTTTAGGATAGTTATTTCATAGTTGAACTATTGAACTAAGAATATCCCACTTTAATTTTGACGTTTACAAGCAATCTACTGTACATGTAGTAATTTGTAGTAATATTGACTACTTGTACATAGGTTACAAACATAAGCGACCTGTAATTATAACTTTCATTTCGGCAATTAGTAAGTCGATATGCATTTTGTAATAATTATTAATAATATCTCGCTTCTCTCTGAGTAATTAAAAAAAATATGACTTCAGCCTGCTATCTTTCTAAGCCGATAGTCAAGGAGAATATTTGTACTCCCTTTCGGTTCGGTGGTCCATAAATGAACCACCAATACATTATGTCATATAAACTTATAACTAATTTATTCCATGAAATGCATTGCATGAATTGTTGTTTCAGAGACCTTTCTAATTTATAAAAACTTAAGTTGGTATATTTTCAATATACTCATTTTTCATAAGAAGAACAGCAATAATTATGACTTACCTTTAGTATATAGTCAGCTGAAAGAAAGTGCCACGCGTTCAAAATAAAGACGATTAAAACAAAGGAACAATTCAGTGTCGCACGTTTGTCCTTCTTGAATAACATGAATAATCATAAAAAATATTTCAGTTCATAAACCACTAGTTACAGGGCCTTAATTATGTGGTTCATATTTAGACCACCGAACCTAAAAGGGTTAAGGTTAGAGGTTTTATGACCAACTTTGTATGTTGTTGGCATTACTGTCGATCCATTCCATCTACCTCGAGTTCTTAGCCTTCCAAAAACTCTTGACCTTCCTCCAGTAACAGAAATATGTTGACTTTGGGCGCAGAACTGCTCTTACACCCTTAGCGTCGGCCATATATCGATGATTGAAAAAAGAAGTGGATTACAAATGTTATTCCCTAGAAAGTCATTTCTTACCACCTTTTATTCCTCATGTAGGCTATAGATGTATAAGTAGCGCGCAAGAACACCTTCGATAGTGTCACTTGTACGAAATTGTCTGAATTAGATATCGGTTCCTGAATCCATCCTGTCACGGTTGACAAAGGTAAGCATTCCGAACAGAGACTGATTCATATGTGCTTAGGTTTGAATAGCGGAAGGACCCAGATTCAAGTGATCTTTCATTTATTTATATTTTTTTCAAAATGATACTGCCAACGTTTTCGGCTAGCGTCCACTAGCCATGTTCACGACAAATTGACAAAGACCTCTTTGTGTTTTTCTTTTGTCTCTTTGACAAAGAGGTCAGGACGCTAGCCGAAAACGTTGGTAGCATCATTTAGAAAAAAATATAAATAAATGAAAGATCACTTGAATCTGGGTCCTTCCGCTATTCAAACCAAAGGTGAGTAGTAGTAAGTAAAACTCCACTTCTGGACCGCGCAAGATGGCCGCCGTCGCTGACGTCCCCCCCTCTGGAACGGTGGAGTGTCGTGGTCGGCCGCCGTGGTGCTTTGAGTCAGACGTCCCTCCCCTCTGGAACGACAGAGTGTCGTGGTGTGCCGGCCACGTGCGTCCGTCAGGTTCGCTGACGTCCCCCCCCTCTGGCCGACCGTCGTATAGCGCGCGATGATGTGGTGTCTAGGTTGGCGTGGTGTGCCGGTCAGGTTGGGAGGGTGGACTGTCGTAGCTCACCTGAAAAAATCCTAAGTGTCAGAGTGGCTTTGTATGGGTAAAATTTTGAAAATTTTCCAAAGTGTGGAATTTCGACCTGGGACCGTTACCAAAACATTTTTCATCAAATTTCACTGACCTCCCCCCCCCCCCCGACAGCAATCTTCTAACTTTGGTTCTAGTGAACGGATTTTGTCTTACAGCTACTCGTTTGAAAGAGGAGAAAAAACTGCTCGACGCCATTTTTGCCGCGAGTCAATCGGACCAGCCGTTCAAAAGTTAGAGCTGTTACAAGATTTTAGGTCGGAGCTCGCTCACCTGAAAAAATCCTAAGTGTCAGAGTGGCTTTGTATGGGTAAAATTTTGAAAATTTTCCAAAGTGTGGAATTTCGACCTGGGACCGTCACCAAAACATTTTTCATCAAATTTCACTGACCGCCCCTCCCGACAGCAATCTTCTAACTTTGGTTCTTGTGGACGGATTTTGTCTTACAGCTACTCGTTTGAAAGAGGAGAAAAAACTGCTCGACGCCATTTTTGCCGCGAGTCAATCGGACCAGCCGTTCAAAAGTTAGAGCTGTTACAAGATTTTAGGTCGGAGCTCGCTCACCTGAAAAAATCCTAAGTGTCAGAGTGGCTTTGTATGGGTAAAATTTTGAAAATTTTCCAAAGTGTGGAATTTCGACCTGGGACCGTCACCAAAACATTTTTCATCAAATTTCACTGACCTCCCCCCCCTCTGGACAGCTAGCTTCGATCTTGGCTTCTAGTGGACGGATTTTGTCGTGCAATAGCTCGTTTGAAAGCTAAGAGTGAGACAAATTCAGTGAAAGAATCGGCTTGTTCCTATCTGTCTTCGTTTAGATGTGAGACGCCATTTAAGATTTTGGGAGATTGACGAAAAACGACAGAGTTAGAATTTCCCAAGAAACAGCTCCAGCGGGCGAATGAAGGCTCGGATTGGTAAACGGAGGCCAGATTTGGAATCAGCTTGATGTTATTGTCCAATGAGGATCATCATCCAATGAGAATCAAGCATTTCTATATAAATAGCCAGCCTTCCACAGTGAGAATCATTCCATCGTTGAATCGCACGAGTGACGGACGCACATTTTCTCTCTCTCTCTAGTTCCCTGTTCTATTATCCAACTAAAATGGTAAGTCGCTACTTTCCTCCCTCCCCTCACTTGAACGTAAACTTAATATAATCTTTTCCATTTTCAGGCATCTACTCCATCTGCTGCACTAGTAGGACAAAATGGCGGTCAAACGTTACAAGGTTCGCTACGATCAGATCATCTACAACTTAGGCCAGTGGAAGAAACAACCAAGGTACATAATCCTACACCGCTACAGCGTAAATTTAAACAAGTCTTGCGTTATGACGATCATGGCGTAGTACTCCAAACGGGAATGCTCCCTTCCACGGATGTCAAGATAATGCACAATCAGTATGGGGACTACATACTGATCCCCGTGAGTCCATACATTCGCCACCAACTTGATATTATTGAGGAGTACGTGACATTAAATATGGACATTCCTACTCCTCTTGCTCAAGAGTGGAAGGCGAGAGATGACAAGGATACTCCCTATAGAAAGATTTGGGATGGTAATCAAATTTGCCTACCGGTATCACATTGGTGCACTTACTATAAGAAGGATGGAGATCATTCAACACCCATCACATGCGACGAGCTCGGAGAAGGTACTTGGGATATCCTTTTCAAAGTGAATGGGCTATATTATGGTCGACACAAGGATAATAAAATAGTCTCTCTCTCCATGCATATGGAATCCATCCTATATATTCCAAAACCACCCAACGTGGACGACATAATTGATCAAATCCTTAACAGCAGTGGTACGAAGCGCAAGTCGGAGAAGAATGCTGCATCAAAACGCAAATCAAAGAAGGAGAATTACTAGTCCTTTCCTAACTCTACCCTATGACAATTCGCTTATGTGCTTTGAGTGTCGTAGACGTGGTCTTATTAGATACATTTTACTTCTTCGTTGCCATCATATCATTTGTGTATTTTGTCGTGAAAAGCATCGATGTAATTCTTCATTTTGTAATATGTTATAGAACGTTTCCTTAGATGTGTAAATTTCCGTTTTAGGCTTCTATCATCATTTTTATGGATTGTGAGGGTGAACCTGTACAGGAGCTCAGTGCTATTGCTATGAACAATTGGACATATCAGATTGTCAGTGTCTATCATCAACATGCCAACTGCAATCCCAATGTTGATCAATGGGCGAGAAAACACATTCATGGACTTAATCTGAAATATTTGCAAGACTATGGCTTTTCTTGTGAGAGTGCTCTTCTTATTGACTTTAAACGATGGTTAGCTGCTTTCAATGTTATACGCATCTTTTGTAATAATCCTGGTAAGGAGAGGAAAGTATTTCCCAATCTAATCATTGATGATATTTTGCTCCCACCTTGGATAGTAGAGTGAATCAACATTATCATGAAGTCACGAAACGTTTTAAGGATTTGTGTGTTCCTATTTTGTCTATTCGTTGTAGTAGCTACGTTCATAACCAATGCTTCTTTCCTCCTTACCTCAGCACTGCCAAAGTCCTGTATGGTTATCATTGCTCGCTGTATGATAGTTACCAGCTGTATCTATTTTATCTCTTTCAAACCATTGATTTATAATGCATGCTTGTTACTATTATTCAATAAATGTTACTATGAGAAGAGTTGTTGTTTTCATGCAATGGATGGGTTAGATAAAGGGCGATCATGTCTTTCTCAAACGACTGCGGAACATTACATTTTCATAGGCAAAGTTTAAAAGGAGCTGTTCAAGATTATGTGATAAATTTTCATAAAGATGAGACCGACATCGAAGCAGTGGTCGATGATGCTAGCACTCTATTTCTAGAGTTAATGAATACATTCTCTGATAGAATTATCATGGCGCGATTAGTTGCGAAAATTAAGTTTAGTCATTTTGGAAAGGAAGAGGTGGAAAGTCGCTCTTTCCATTTTGCTTCTTATTCAATGGAAGTGGTAGATCACCCCGAAGAATTTTTTAAAAGACATATGATAAAAATTGCTGAACGTCTTAACGCATTTAACCATCATGGTAGCAGTCTAGTGATTGAAGCGATTTCAGATATTCACATTCAACTTTCCATAAAGAAAAATTGAAAATGCAGTGGTACTTGATTGTAGCACAACTGGTTTTCGAGCTATGTCTGCTCACTCTCGAAGTATATTCCTTCTGTACATGCGTCTATTATTTAGAAAAGGCTAGCAAATTCATATCTTCAAAAAGACTTGCTATAGACATCAGTAACGGTGAAACTATGTGTTGCGATGTATGTAAGCGAAAGGATGGAAATGAAAAGCGCATCTTCAAGAGATGTAAGCATGCTTTTTGTCAACGCTGTTTCATACGTAATTGCATTCAACTTTGCCAATGTAACCACTGTGACATTGCTCATTTCGAGTGTCACTTATGTCGCAATAGTTAGTACCTATGCAAATGTGGTAAAGATAGGTTTTAGCAAAGACTAATACGGAAAATGGCGAAACGTAAAATGGCGAAACGTAAAAAGTCTTGAAAGTTTTCTTCAGCCATTCAAGCTCTCCGACGAATGAAAGCAAATCAGCGATACAATGCTATACGACATGCCAACGATAAATTCATTCGTGAAATTATTTCTCATGTCAGAAAGTTGAGGACGAAGAAATTAGCGCCAAAACAACGAAAGTTACTTAAGCGATATGCCACAAAATTGCGTTTCATCTCCAATCCTAAAGTCACCCTTCAAAGAAAGAGGAAAACTCTAACACAAAAGGGCGGTTTCCTTTCAGCAATACTTCCAATGATAGCTCCTGCCGTGGGCAACCTATTGGGTAATATCTTTGGCTCTAAGCGTTAATTATGCAAATGTTGAGTCTCAAAGTAATAAAATGGATTTCAGACTTCAATGTGATAAAGTTCTGACTGTATCAGGTCCATCTCATGCAGGTAAAACTGTTTTCACGCTGAATTTATTGGATAAAAGAAGGGAGTTGTTTAAGGAACCTATCAATCGAGTGATTTGGTGTAATGGTATTTATCAACCGTCGCTGTTTCAGGAATTGCAAAGTCGCAACTTTATTCGACATGAAGGAATTATTCCAGTGGATAAACTTCAGTCTAATGATGTTGTTGTATTGGATGATTTATTAAAAGAAAGTAAGAATTCAAAAGATGTTACAGATATGTTCACTCGCGCAGCACATCATAAAAGGTGCTTTATCATCTATATCACACAAAATTTGTTTCGTGATGGAAAAGAAGCTCGTACACGAAACCTGAATACACACTATTATGCTATTTTCAAGAATCCGCGAGATAAAAGTCAATTTGAAATTTTAGCGCGACAAGTTGCACCCAGAGGATCAAAAGCCTTAATTGAAATTTTTCAAGCAGCTACTGAAAAACCATACGGTTACTTATTCATTGACTTTACGCAAGAGTGTCCGGAAGAATTTAGATTTCGAAGTGATATTTTGAAAACTCCCATGATTATCTACAAACTATGAGTTCTTATTCTCGCATGATTGTTATTCCTCAAGATGAATATGTACAATTGACTGCCATGCAGCAAGTAAAGCAACCTCTTGCAAATCAAATGTATAGGAAAGACATAGATTATCAGCAAAATGTTCACATCAAAGATCCACATCGTGCTGTATTATTACAATCGGAAACTGTTGAGCAATTGAAAAACTTGAAGAATAAGATGCGTGACTCTGTATCGACTGCTACACCTTTAGCATCTCGCGCACATGCCATATCTCTTTTCAACAGTATTGAACCCCATCTCAATGTAAATGATAGAGGAGAAATCATTACAGATGAAAATAAAGTGATTGATGCTTCACGTTATGAAGACTTGATTCAGTATGCGACACGCAGAAAGCGCCGTCAGGGCTATGTTCCACCTGGTTGGTCATACTTTCTTAAACTATTGAAAAAGCATAATGTACCAAAATTTGCTTTGAATAATGAGACATTGAAAGAACTTGATTCAACAGTGGCTACTGCTCCAATGCTTCAGACGATGAAAATGCCAACAAATTGGTTTAAGACGTCACCTGCTACATCCCCTCCCACACTCACTAAGCAAACAAGAGGAAGAACTCGACGTAGATCTACATCACCACTAAAACTAGTAAAAGGAAAACGTAAAACAGCTCCTCCCAGGAAATACATGTTCTCAGACTATTAATATGAAGCAGATGTGTTGCTTGCCATGTAATGAGCCGCCAGAGGTGAATGTCGTTGTCACTTGCACTTGCTGCGCCAGCTCTCACAATGAAACCCCTAAGCAATGTGAACACGATCGCAAAACCGCTAAAGCTAAATGCTGCAGTTGTTGTAAATGTAGAAAGGCAAGAAAACAAAAAGATGAGAAGGAGGAAAAAGAGTCAGTCGTCATCGACTGAACGTTTGAAGTCAATCTATTATGATGTAAAGCATCCGGCAGGATTTGCATCTATCAAGAAATTATCAAAAGCGAGTGGTCTTCCACAATCACAAGTGAAACGATGGTTAAAGGGTCAGGCTACCTATACACTCCACAAACAAGCGAAAAAGAAGTACCGCACCCACCATTATAATGTTCATGACATCGATGAACAGTGGCAAGCAGATTTGTGTGATGTTGCCTCCATTTCAAAACACAACTCGGGCAATAACTTTATTTTAACCGTCATTGATATTTTCTCGCGTTATGCGTGGGCTCAACCTTTAAAAACTAAAGAAGGGAAAGGAGTAGCAAAAGCATTCCAAACAATTTTTCAAGAAGGTCGCATTCCAAAAAGAATTCAGAGTGATCAAGGAAAAGAGTTTGAAAATCAGCATGTGAGAAGATTATTTGAGAGGCATGACATTGTGTTGTTTAGTGTAAAGAGTGCTTATAAAGCTGCACTCGTTGAACGTTTTAATCGCACATTAAAACATCGCTTGTGGCGACATTTTACTGCCAACTTGACACAAAATTGGACAAAGGTTCTACAAGATACACTCCATGCCTACAATCACTCTATCCATCGTTCTATTGGACTCAGACCAGTAGATGTAAATGCTGACAATGTAGATAAAGTGCGCGAATCATTCCAACGTAAACGCACTCATGTGAAAAGTGATGTGAAAATTGGTGATAAAGTTCGTATCTCAAAAGTGAAAAGTGTTTTTGCTAAAGGGTACCTCCAGAATTGGACAGAGGAGGTATTTACAGTATCAAGGATTAATAAAAAAGACTCTCCAACCACCTACAAGTTGAAAGATTACGATAATGAAGAAATTGAGGGTAGCTTTTACCGCGATGAGATTGAGGTAGTCACTGAAAGTGAAACATATTTGGTAGAGAAAATCATTCGATGTAAAAAACGGCAAGGTGAAGAATGGTGTCTTGTTAAATGGACTGGTTATCCTTCAAGTATGAACTCTTGGATGCGTCGTGCCGACATCTTTCATCTAAGTGATCGACAGTGATTCATGCAAAGTTGTAACTAACAATGTTTAGGGTTTGAGCTATGAATCCAACTGCCTCATTTTATTCACGACCCTCCTATGTAAGTGGTGGAGGACAAATTTACATCGGCGCTCGCCGCCAACGTGGAGGTAGCATACTTGGTGCACTGAAATCTGTTGTAGCACCTCTCATATCCAATGTCGGTAGATCTTTAAAACGAAATGTTTTAAGTAATGCCGTTGGCTTTGCTGGTGATGTTGCTAGTGATCTTTCCAGAGGTAGAAGTTTTAAGAGCAGTTTGTTGAATCGTGGGAAGGAACGCGGTTTAAAAACATTGAAGCAGACCTTTGCTGGTGTTACTCAAGGAAAGAAATCACCTAAACGAATGAAAAAAGGAAGGAGGAAACATCGCGGAGCTGGTAAGGTGCGATCTTCAGTCAAAAGGCATTCACGCAAACGTCGCAGAGGCTCTAATCATTCATCAGGCGCTAAACGACGACGCTGCCATAACTTCTAATCATGGAGTGTAAAACTTCCGGTTTTTGTTTGTTTGATCAACAAGCCATACAGACAGATATTCTTAGTTCAAGTATTGTAGATTATCATCCTCGAACAGCTGAGAATGCTGGCCCCATTGAATTTGTTATTCCTGGTGGTAGTGATGACTACATAGATTTGAGTTATGCGATGCTTGATTTGAGGTTTAGAATTCAGCAAGCAGATGGAACTGCTATTGACGATACACATAAAGTTGGGCTGAACAATTTACCATTGACTACATTACTTCGCGGAGTTTCTCTAACGATTGGAGAGCAGCAAGTGGAAGGTGGTCAAAGCGATTATCCCTATAAATCATATTTCAATCATGTATCACAGTTTCATCCAGCAGCACAAAAAAGTCATATGGAAGCGATGGGATGGTACAGAGATGAAGCAGGAAAATTTGATGTTGAAACAAACAGTGGCTTTGTATAGCGATCTGCTATAATTAAAGATAGTAGAGTATGTCAGCTATATGGTCCTCTGAATTTAGACTTCTTTAGACAGTCAAAGTTTTTACTGTGTAATACCAGCATGCGACTCAAGCTGACATTGAATAAGCCTGAATTTGCGCTGAATGCATTTGCTAAAGTTGACAATTTTAGAATTCATGTGGAAGATATTGCACTTTACATTCGTCGAGTAGTACCGAATCCAAGTGTCATTAGAGGGCATGCTGAAGGTCTTAACCGTCAAAATGCCATTTACCCCGTTCAGCATACAAAGCTTCTCACCTTTACAATTCCGAAAGATCAAAAGAGTTTCATGAAAGATGGCCTCTTTCCATCGGAAGCACCGAAGCTCCTCATGGTGGCAATGGTTGAAAATGATGCATTTAATGGTAATATAAAGAAGAATCCTTTCAATTTTAAACACAATCAGTTAAGTGAAATTGCTTTACGTGTAAATGGTGTGAGTCATCCTGGTCCACCCTACAAACCAGATTTTGCTTCGGATCAATTTATGCGCAGTTATGTTGATTTTATGGATGTCTTTGGCTTTTACAATACGGATGACACCAACGGACTCACTATGAAAGAGTTTAAGAGTGGATATACTATTTATGCATTTGATTTGACTGCTGACAGCGATATTAGTGCCTCCTATCGTCAAGCGAACGTGCCTCATAATATTCGTTTGGATTTGACGTTCAAAAGAACACTACCTGAGACGATCAATGTATTAATTTATGCAGTCTTCGATTCAAATATTGAAATTACAAAGTATCGTGACGTGATTCTTCAGTATAATCATTAATGAGTTGGTTGACTGCTGACGATATTAAGACTAAAGTGCAGCGTAATGCAGACGAAGCGACGTTGAAAGCTTTCGATAATGTCTATTCACTCGATACCTTACCACCTGCAGTAAATCACTATCCCATCTTTATTGTGCTAAACACTCATTCGCAGAATTTAAGCGGTGAGCATTGGAAAGCGATCTTTATTGAAGAAGACCGACGTGGTGAACTATTTGACTCTCTTGCTCAACCTCCAAATATACCAACACAACAGTGGTTGAGAAAACATACGCGTCAATATCAGCGAAATGAACGCATACTACAACATCCACTTTCATCAACGTGTGGTGCTTTTGTACTGTACTTCATCTTAAAACGTTTACATGTATCTCGATTTGCATCTGTTATTCAAAACTTTTCATTTAATCCATCCTCTAATGAAAAAATGATTTGTAAGTTCTATCATGATTTGAAATAAAAACATCATGTTGGAAATTTGTTTTTTATTTTACAATCCGCTGGGTACGTACATACTCGATGAGATAGTCTAGGATCACATTTGCTTGTACATGAGATTTTAGTCCAGTAATGATCACTTTACTATTATGAAAGATTGCCACATGCACAGGTAACCAACAACTAATGAGAGCTGCAGGAAAAAGTTCGGGTTCATAACACAAATTGTAACTGCTGGTATGAATCTTCAAAAATGATACACTTTCACTCAATTGAGTAGAGATCACCATATTGTCCACAGTCAGATTCGACATCACACACCTCTCCCTCTTCCATATCCGACGTAGTAGTCTCTGTAGCTCTAAGCGCATTGACTGCGCCGATGAATGAGAAAGGGCGCCGAGAATCTGTACAGTCCCATTTGGGAAGAGTTGAAGGTTCCGTGAATTGTTCATCTTCACCACTAACATTTGAGGTCGGCCCGGGTAATACTTGCTGTTTGGAAGGTATTGGTGTAATGTTGTGAGATCGATTTTGGTGTAGAGTCTGAAGCGACGGAGAATGTTGACGATGGTGTAGCGATGGCGCTTCATGATGAAAGAATGAGTAAATTGAGGGATGCACCTTCCTTTTATACTTTTCCCAACTACCTTGATGAAATGTGAAGTTAGTATGAAGTTGGGAATGATAGAGTTGAATTCGCCGATTGTTGACGCGCAGCCAGATGCGATTTCCAATACGTGAATGTCTTTTCATATAGAAGTATTTCAAATCCTTCATGATATGATGTAGAGATTGAAAATGACGATAAGATAAAGCAAACTCTCTTCTCACATTTCCAGTTGAATCTTTGAAATAGACGTTTCGATCATGATCCGTTTCAATACGTTGTAGGGAATCTAATTTCCAACTCATGGTGTGTGGTAGTCATGTCTGATTAAGATTTGCATAGTAGGGCGATGAACTCACGACGAATAAATGTCATGATGGAGCGATGTATGTATCTTCTATACTTTTCCCAATTGTATTTGCGAAATGAGAAACAGTTTGCGGAATGAGAATGGCAGATTTGAATTTCATTTCTGTAATGTTGAAGCCAAACTTGATCACCCAAGGAGATGAATCTTAATGTTTCAAAATATTCCAAATCCCTCATGATATCATTGAGGTTGACAAATTGTCGCCATGTTAATGTAATACCTCTTGATGAATGATCATGAGAATTTTTGAAATGTACGTTTCCATTACGATCAACTCTGATATATTGTAGAGAGTCCAAAATCCAAGTCTTCATGATGTTACGCAAAGCCGCAGATCAGCAATATAAAAATGTCGTTTTATCATATTTTGCTTAGCAATGCGGCTACAAAGAGATTTGCTAGTAATCGAGCCGCACTCTTTTCTACTCCCATTGATAATATAGAACAGCTGAATGGAGAGTGGGAAGTAGGGATCACACAACTTGTCCACAGTAACTGTGTCTATACTTTTGATCATGAGGTGATGACTATTAATATGAGACGCATAGCTGCTTACCAATGTGAAAAGGGCTGCCGAGTATACATTCCACAATGGCCGAAGAAAGATCTTCTATCATGTCAGAAATTCGTATATGATTTCCTGAATAAAGCGTGTAAACACATTGTCCAATTTACTCCGCACAATGGTGATCATAATTATGTACATCATGTAGTTGATAAAGATTGTATTGTTGCTTTGAGTTCCAGTTTAAGAAATGATTTAGGTTATCTCGCTAGCACCTTAACAAGCTATGATAATTTTAACGTTAATTACCACATAAGTGGTCATAAACAGTTAATATATCGAGAGGAAGCTTATTATGTAGATCTTATTCCAAGAAATGAGAAGACGTTGGTGAAGAAGATTGTGATTAAGCCAAGAAAGACAAACATGACTCCTGAAACATTATTGAAGAAATTTAATTATCTCCTTCGAGTTGATGGTAAACAAGTGGCAACATTGACTTATATCAAATCATCTAATCATATTGCAATAAGTAAATTAAATGATGATGGTCCAGTATTAGTTTGTTCAAAAGATTTTCATCAGTTCTTACGACATCGTTCTGCAGCTCTTCATGGAAAATCTGATATGCAACATTTACCATGTGAAAGGTCAAATCAATTTGATACAGAATGGGCCGTATCTTTATACAGAAAGTGTGTAGAGCCTTTAGGTGGTATCTTACATGAAACAAGAGTGTTGATGCCTCGCATTATTACTTCGGTTAAATTGGTTGTAGATTATTTAAATGAAGTGATTAATGAGCAACATATTTCATTTTCTGAAAAAGAAGGTACTTTGTCTCTCACTATAAGTGGAAAAGGTATTGAACTAATTATGGATAAAACTCTAATGGACATTTTGGGTTTTGATCAAAATATCTTTAAAAGTGGTACTGTAACCAAAGCTAGTGCAGACATGTCGCTATCGCGTCGTATTAACTATTTTCAGATATATTCCAATATTGGTGAAGATGTACGTGTGGGAGATGTTGAAGCTCCATTGCTAGCAATGATACCATCCCAGCCAAAAAGCTGCAGTATTTTATCTGAGCATACTTTCAAGAAAGTGCATTATACAAAGCTGAAATCAAACTACATCCCACAAATTGATATTGCAATTTATGACGATGCTGGTGCGTTGATTCCTTTTCATAAAGATGCTGTGACAAGTATCACACTCCATTTCCGAATGAAGAGTTAATGCAAAAGTATGCTAATATATTTTCCAATGTGAATAATATGGAAAGTGAAAATAAGGACTCGTTTCTAATCTACTTGCCCAGTAATGCTTCTATGAATAAATTTCCCAAAAATAAACCATCAGACTATGGAGTAGAATTAAATGGTCCACTACATTTAGAAGGTGAATGGGAGGTTGGTGTTTCTAGTATTTGCTATGATAGCAATATTCAGAATGCGAATGATTTGGAAGAAATGATATTGACTCCTCGCACCCATGATGGAATAATGATGAATAATGCATTCCAGTTCCCATACAATTTAACATCAGATGGAAAGTGGAACTATGAATGGATTCAGATAAAATCAGATTCTTATGAACCATTTGGGAATGAGAAAATTATTAAGGCATTCAATAGTGGTAATACTTCCATCATGAAGAATGAGGATCAGAAAGTTTATGAGTTTACTATCTATCATTGGAGTGGGAGACAGTTCCTTCGCTTTCATTCTTTTACTAAAGGTCTTACACTGAGGTTGGATAATGAATTCTATCCACATCTTGGTTTTGGTCATGGACTACATCTAACGTCAATTGCTACTGCAAATGTTAAAAAAGTTTATTCAAATCGAATCAACAAATTTCATTATAGATTTAAAATATTTGATGAAGATGTTGTAGAATGCGAAGAACTCATCATTTTGAAAAAGCGTGGTGTTCAACCTTTATCACTTATTGAGTTAGTAAAACGATGAGATGAGACTGTGGGTAAGAAGTATGGAGAGAAAATTATGGCGGACAAAAATAAGTTGGTTATTCAGAAATATAATGACAAACTTACAGTTTATTTCTCTCCAACCTTGCGCCATTTTGTAAGACATTATACACCTATTATTGGAAGCGGTGTGGTGTATGCTTCTCATGAATATCACACTAAAGCTGATTCAGTTAATGATGAATGGTGGGTGGACATCTATGGTGATCGCATCAAGAAAATTTACCAGTCTTATGAAGAATCTAAATTTGCTATCAATATAATGCCGCGTCTATATCATACAGTTGAAAGCTTCATTCATGTAGTAAATCCTTATATACAACAGAAGTTGAAGCATGTGATGAAAAGTAAATATGATGTAAAGACACACCACATTTCGTTTTCAATTGAAAATCAACGCGTTGTTCTGAAACTGGGTGATGACATTCAATGTCAATTGAGTAAAAATTTGAAAAAACTCTTTGGTTTTTCAATGCTACAAACTGTGTTTACTGCTGCGCATACGATTGGTATAGAAACACCAATGACACTTGATAAACATGAACAGCACCTTTACATTCAAAGTGATTTGATTCTACCTATTTCTGTTGGTGAGAAAAAAGAATACATTTTACGTGATTTCATTCATGATAAAGACGCTTCATATGGAATAGTCGAGAAGATGTTTGAATCTATTTTCTATCATCCCGTCGTCAAACAAACTATACCCTCTATTACTATCAAAATTACCAATGGTTTACAAGAGTGCATCCATGTGAAAGATACTAAATCCCTCGTAACTTTAGTGTTTCGGAAAACAAAGTGAAGTCATTGTGATATGTTTATTGAAATAAAAATATGCATATGAAAAAGTCTTTTCACAGATATAGGGGGAATGAGCTGACTGTAGGCATAAATTCACAAGGAAGAAACGATCTCATGCGATACATAAAACAACCATGTATATCTACAAAAAGCAACATCAAAATACTGAGTTAAAGTTGATTATGTCAATACATCTCCTGAATGTGGTAGCGTGAGTTTTATTCTTTTGGGTGGAGGTATGTTTGTGTCAGGATGTCCATGTGGAAGAGATGTGTTATGTCCTATCCAACACCTCTTATCCTCCCATGCTGAAAGTGCTCGTTTCTTGAACGTGTACGTTTTCACAGTATGAACTTGAGATTTTAAGATTGTCATATTGACAAACGTTATAGTTTTATTTTTATAGGCGTTCTTATAGGACCGATGTTTCATTTTATGAACAATGGATTTTGATATACCTTTAGCACGCTTAATACTATCTGCACATTCCTTTAATTTCATGGAATATATTTTAGGACGGAGGAGAATCATTTCATCTATTTCCTTTCCTGCTGTTTCATCCTTAAAACAACCAAGTTTGGCTTTATTCTGTATGGAATAGAGTGGATGAGTGGGATTGTAGTTAGATGTGTCGAAATATTTTTCTAATGACTTGCCTACTTCATTAAAATTTAAATCTTTTTGAGTGGTAATTCCTAAAAAGAAACTATCTGTGTCACCACCCAGCAAGCGAACCTCTTTTACGAGAGGGCATGGTTTTAATATTTTGTAGAAGAGTTGATACACTTGAAGCTTGGAATAATCTAAAACGGCTTACCCAATATAGATGGGTTTGCACAACTCAACTTCTGATTTAATCATTTTAACACCTACAAGATCCTCATCGATGATGTCTCTATCAATGAAAAGAGGTGATGAGGTCAATTTGTGATATTTTTGTTCATCAACGACTAGTTTGTAATTCATACGTTTTCTAACATCCTCCATGGTCTTTCCGAAAAGACTGTTAATCTTATATTTATAAAAATCCTTTTCAAAATTATTTTGGGCTAGTGCACGTTTTTGACTGTTACTATCTATGTAGGGTTTGAGGAAGGCTTTCTGTCTAAATTTGATAATGCGGTGAACTGACTTTAGAAGCATGCCCATTTCTAAATAGAATTTTAATATGCAGAAGTGTACGAGATAATTTTTCTTATCATATTGGGTGAGTAAAAGTTTGCGGCATGGTTTGTACCTTGGCTGTCCACACTCTGTTAAGTTATTATGAAATTGTGACATGAATGGTGAAAACATATCTTCAGTCACTTCACCAGATTCAGGTGCGAGTGGGAATTCAGCAGTTTTATTTTTAATGCTATTTGGGTAAATCAAATCCACTTCAAAATAATATCCCCAATCACCTTCATCTGGAATCTTCAGTATGTTTGAAGGGTTGGAGTAATACTCAAGCTCATCTTGATTTAACCAACTAAACTCGGAATGAGGTAGTGGTTTAGACAGTGAACTACCATATAAATTATTTTGGTCATAGTACTTTAGGTGGATATGATCATCACCTACTGTTTCAGATTTTATATGATGTTTATTTACAAATGTGAGACCACCGCGTATTCCGCGCTCAAATATATTATACATCTCCGGGTCTTGTAAGAGATGAATGGTCTCACCAGTCATTTTAAAGGCTGATTTAAAGGACATGGCTGGTAGACTGACAAAGTGGATAGGATCTAATTTGTCTTCTTCTAATGCCACTCGTCGAAATTCCTGAAAGACATCAGCCAGCAAAATGACATCTAATTCTAAGTAAGCGATCATATAATCGCCAAACGTTTTACAATTAAATTTTAACCATGCCTCTTGAGCATGTTCATAGTCCTCTACTGGACAATCTTCACCCGTCAAATCGTTTTTGAATTTGTCAATGGAAGGAAGGGTTGTTACATTTAGTTTAGACATTGAGCTAAAATACGCAAAGGGAAAGACTCCTTTGCGAGTGATCATGTCATCCGTTAAGTTTCGATAGTGTTTCTTCAAAGTTTGACTATGGGGAAGAAACTTGAGATTTCGAACGAGAGAAGCTAGTGACGCTGACATGAATTGAAATGAATCTAAAAATTTTATTTCGAAGAAGACTGTCTTATTTTCTTTAGTTTTATCTACTGGTACTTTTGCTGTCATTGCCATGAATTTTTCTCTCGTTTGTGCTATAACATTGAACTGCCACGATTTCATCTGGCTCAACCCTCCTTTTATGAGCATATGACTGTCATAGCCCTTAAAGTTGTGAAAAATGACGGGTAGTACACGACGTCTCAACTTAAGTGAAAAGTTACATTTGGAACAGAGTGCGTTTCTAAATTTACCAGTGATGTGATCATGATCACGCACTTTCTTAATTTTATCGTCATCAATGTTTTATGACATTTAGGGCACGATGTGCAACTTTCAAATTTCTGTTTGTCTTCATCTGACATATGTAGTGACTTACGCTGCAATTGTGAATCATATGATTGTTGAAATTTAGCAGCTTTATCGAGAAATTCTAGAAATTTTTAAATACAATCTTCACCTTGCCAAGTATGCATTTTGTTTTGTCTATTCCTAAAGTGGTCATGCCATACTTCATAGCAGGCTATGGCTGCTGGTTTGTGGATGATATTATCAATGTAGCATTCTATGTCTGCGTAAATGATACGCAGGGGACTTAATTCGTCACCATTATCCCTATGTGAAAATAATTTATCTTTGGGCATGCGTTCCATTTGTAATTTACCTCGCTTGCACCATTCATAGTGAGTTTCAAATTGATCTTTACTCCAAAAGGAGCGGATGCAGCGGTCGCATACAAAATGTTCACCTCTTTTAGAGTGCCCCAAGTGAGTGTACAAGCGAGAGATTTTGGGAATACCACAGTAGTGCCATTCCTCGCTATCATCTTGTTTTACTAATAAGAGGTTGACTACACGTTCATAACAAGTTGAACGTGAATTATAGCGGGCACCCTTCAATCCCTTTTCCCACACGTGAACGACAATTTTAATCTTATTATGTTTTTCGAACGTTTCTACATCTTTGATTTTCATGTTGTCACTATCACAACCTTCAAAGTCTAGTTCATCCTCCCACTGTCTATAGCTATAGGTGCGATCTCGATGCGCGTTCATATCATTATAGTGAAGGATGGATAGGACTGCATATTTGAAACACTGTGATTTACAATCGACATTGATGACAGCTTTCTTATTATACAACGTTTTTGGTAGTTTAAATGTGCCTCGAGCTGCATGACTTTCTAATAGGGAAATTTTGAATATGGCTGAGTCCACACCATCAAAAATGAGAGCGCTGTCGCGTTGATTGAATTTATCTACATTTGATTTTAAACATTGAATGTGAAAATTTAGCCAAGACTCGCAGTCTACAACTTCAGTTGCGGAAGAGGAAGGAACATGAAACTGTATTCTCTCCGTCACTTGACCCGTTTGAAAATCTATCTTAATATATTTTAGTTTGAGGTAGATGAGCGCCTTCATTCTAAAATTGTCTAAATTGTTGAAGAGCGCTTCGATAATGCTAGAATTTTGAAGGAGCCACTCAGGAAAATCTACTATTTGAGTATTGGACTCCATGCAGTAGTCGCGTACTAAATTATTGTGTGAAACATTAATGAGGGAGATGATAGAGGTACCGTTGGTGTAGTGATCATTTGCATGCGTGTGTTGAAGTCTGTGCGAAGATCGCTGAAAGTGACTATCAAAAGAAAGAGGGCACAAATCGCAAGGAAAGTAGATGTCATCGTCAGAATCAACTTCACCTCCGCAGATTGACGCCGCTTTGCGTTGACATACACGTTGTCTGATGTGCCGAAGGAGACTGTGCTTCTTTGTAAACATATGTCCGCAGTCGGCACATTCCCACTCGTTGCCTTGTCGCGAGAGTCCTGAGATGGAACTCACATCACCTGAAAGAGAAATCATTCTATCATCTCCGTTCAAGTCTCAGTGTATTGTTACAACCTACTTTGACTCAACAACTCTAAACTTTCCTCGAGAAGGGAGGGCGTTGGTGATGAAGTTGATGCCTGAAATTGAGGAAGATGCTATTAGCCACACGTTTGAGGGAGATGAGTGAAGAAATTTTCAACTTACCATTTCAACGAAATCGAGTTTAAGGTTGATACTTCAACAAGATAGAGACTTCACGAGAGAGCAGTTCACTTATACGCCAGAGAACACTTCACTTATATGTCACAAAGACAGAGTGAAATGACACGAATATCACTTTACATATATACTTTCATATTCATCATTCATTGGCTGTTCATTCTGATTGGTTGCTTGTTGATACTTAAGAATTAGAAAACATTTCAAAGTTATTATTCACAGTCAACATGACAAGCCCTCCGACAACACCAAACACAAAATTATCTTCTCCATCCTCAACACCAAAGGCGCTCGTTGCACCAAACGCACCAACGAAGGGGAAGGTAGAGAAGGTGTACCGACTGGACAATATCAGAAAGTTGTCATTACCAGCGGACAACGAAGAGAGTGTATGTGAGGAGTGTCCCGACTTAACAGGCGTGAGGTGGAAGTATCTCCAGTACGATACTGACGATGTGATGGAGATCACCAGCACGAAATTCCTCCACCAATTATGGGAGTGGTACACCCCTAACTCCCAGCCACGAACTATGGCGGAGTGGGAGTATATTGACAAAGTGAGGCTCGCAGTGGAAGAACGATTAAAGCAACTGAACTGTTTTTGTTATCTATGTGAAGCCAGACTCTGGGACGATATTGACGATGAAGACCTTTTGAAATACATGCCATAATAAATTTTTATTTCGTATTATCTTTGCTTTCATACTGACTTACTTGAATGGGGCTTCAGTGGATGATTTAACCATGTATACATTTTCATTTGGAAATAGTAGCACGCTTAGTCTAACTTGTAAATCTTAAAACATTTCATATGGACGATGATGGTAGATGAAATAGTGTCAAATAAAATTAAGATAGCTTACACTTCTGATACAGGGATAGCAATCGACTGCGATCCATGTGTAAAGAGCTTGTTAGACTACGGATGGGCTTAAGTGGATGATTTAACCATGTATACTTTTTCATTTGGAAATAGTAGCACGCTTAGTCTAACTTGTAAATCTTAAAACATTTCATATGGACGATGATGGTAGATGAAATAGTGTCAAATAAATTAAGATAGCTTACACTTCTGATACAGGGATAGCAATCGACTGCGATCCATGTGTAAAGAGCTTGTTAGACTACGGAAGAGAGAAGTGTGTTATGTTGCGTGTGGCGCGTGAGTGTCCTCCCATTTCATTCCATTCATCAATTCGTCTCATTGATAGAGACAGGTAGAACTCATGGTTCTCATAACGTATGCAATGGATAGTTTATAAGGCAACCTTCGACAGTTGGCTAAACTTCGCCCTGGCGCGAATGCATACTACGTTGAGACAGAGGCAATCACTTGCAAACATGACGCAGAGAGGTTAAACAAGATTGACCATTGCCGAATATCCCTTGCGGTATACATAGCTACCCCTTTACAGGAACGCCCGTCGAAAGGAAGTATTACACCGAACTTCATTTGCAACGTTCAAGTTGACTGATAGCAGATTCAACTTAATGATAGTATTCGCCAGTCCGAAGACTGCCCAGGGCAAACCGCGTGGAGGTTCTATCATGTCTTGCCCCATGGTGGCCCTTAAGAGAGCCGATGGTTCGTTCTCGGGGTGCGAATTTAAGTTGACTATTGGCTGGAATAGTCAATGGGTATGACGGTTAGGTTGTCATAGACCCTATACCGCCGAGGTCGTGCTGGTGCATCTGGAACCTTTCGGATGCGAGTGGTATTCGGAGTCCACACGTCATCCGTCCAAATGATCCTCTTGATCTTCCCCTTATCATCCTCTTCATCCCACTCGTCGAGGATGACGAACTCGGGAATGGCGTTGTCTTCATCGATGAAGACGTGAATGCTGTTGGCAGATGTCGCTTCCATCGTGACTTGAAATTGAATGAGAAGCGCTACAATCTTCTGGCTTATATAGGGTTTTCAACAATGAATTGCACAACAGCGAATCAGAATGCTTCAGGGATAGCAATCGACTGCATAACGTTCAAGTTGACTGATAGCAGATTCAACTTAATGATAGTATTCGCCAGTCCGAAGACTGCCCAGGGTAAAACCGCGAGGAGGTTCTATCAAATCTTGCCCCATGGTGGCCCTTAAGAGAGCCGATGGTTCGTTCTCGGGAGTAACGTCATCTTACACCCTACCAATTCTGCTGAGAGAGTCTTTGACTCTCTCTTTGGTAGCACTGTCGACTTCCACACTAACTGGTACATGGCTAAAAAGTGGAATGTAGCGCCATTCCGTTGGATTGACAGCAGTTGCTGTCATCGGATTGACAATCCGAGCAAGATTATTGTGGACTCTGTCTTGCTCCTCTAGCCTGACAAACTCCTGAAATAAATTTCGCGGCCTTAACTGCGGTCCGCGAGGAGAGCTGACTTGACTGTTCGGCGTCTGCATGATTGAAATGAAATGAAATGAGAGGCAGTGGTTTATATACCCCTCTAACGCGACGCAACGTTCAAGTTGACTGATAGCAGATTCAACTTAATGATAGTATTCGCCAGTCCGAAGACTGCCCAGGGCAAACCGCGTGGAGGTTCTATCATGTCTTGCCCTAGGTGGCCCTTAAGAGAGCCGATGGTTCGTTCTCGGGAGTGTCGTGATGGGGTGGTGAAGGCGGGCAAAGATCTGCAATAAAAATGATATGTATTAGAATAGGATATACTATCTTATTTACTTTTCACTTACCAAGTTAGCCATCCTTTGGCAGTCTCGCGCGTTTCCGAATAGAGAATTTGTGTAAATGACCGCGCATTCTCAGGCTGGCATGTAGGCATTTTTTCGTCGGATGGCCGTTATAACAAATTATAGACTCGTCTAGATTTTGATTCACGAGTACTTCGCCGTCCAAATGATAATCCCGAATAGGGATGTGAAACTCAAACAAACGATCCTCATTCACACGATTCCACTCATCCCTCATGCGCTCCAACTTCTCATACGCCTGCCTCTCATCACCCCGCCGAGCCACAGTCCTCTCCAACTCAACATTCCTCGCTCTCAACTTACTCATCTCCTTCATCATCTCCTCAAACTTCGCTTCTGCATCTCTCATTCTTCTCTCCGCAGCACTCGCCCTCTTCTCACACTCATCATTCTTCTCTTCCAACTCTCGCGTCTTACTCTTCAAATCAGTCACACTACGCCTCATTCTAATATTCTCATCCGCTACCTCCTTCGACTTCAGTTCCTTCTTTTTCAACTCATCCAACTCCTTCACAACTTCATCCTTCACCTTCTTCAAACTCTCATACTTATTTATCAACAAATCATGCGCCATCTGCTGCGACACATGCCTCTTCTCTTCATCCTTCAACCACCTCGCCGACTGCTTACGTATCCCACCACTCTTCACTTTTGGGGAAGATAAGCTCTTCGGGGGGTCGGTGATGACAATGTTTGACACCTCCGACGACGAAGAGCTCAACTTCCTCACACGCTTCCTCACACGCTCCCTATCTAAATCCACATCATCCTCATCATCACTCTCAAGCACTCTCTTTCGCCCAATCTCAGCCTCCAACGACGCAACCGCTCTCGCCAACTCATCATTCTCAACAACATTCTCAACAACATTCTCAACAACATTCTCAACCTTACCCTCTCGCTCGATCGCCAACATTCGCTCCCTCTCTTCCACAATCAACTGCGTGAATCTCAAGTCACTCACCAAACCTCCACTACAGTCAGCATGCACTCTGTAGAAACGCGCCTTATCCTCATCACTCACCCTTCAGCACTCTACACTTCAAAAATTTTATCAGTAGTGAAGACACTATCAAACTCTATCATACAAACTTTGAAGTAAGAAGATAGCTTGCCTACTTCAAAAGATAGAGTCCTTTGAAACACCCGATATCGGGAGCTCAGAGCGACGACCGTCGCTTACCTCGTCTTTCGATGAAGTGATCAGACTTACGTTGTCGGGGGTTTATATATGCTCGGAAGAAAACTTAAAATGGCTCTATCTCCGAAAGTATGCATCGTAGCGACATGCAGTTTGTTGCAAACGATTTGTCTCATCATTCTCTATCATATGACACCTGAACCATTCTCATATGACCACGGGAAGTTGGTCCGTCAGCACATGTCCATGTAACATGCCACAAGTGAAAAAATTCCTAAGTGTGAGAGCTCCAGTGTGGTGAAAATTTTGAAAAATTTAAAACTTCCGAATTTCGACCTGGGACCTTTACCAAAACATTTTTCATCAAATTTCACGGACCCCCCTCCCCCCGTCGTTCAGAGAAATTTGATGAAAAATGTTTTGGTGAAGGTCCCAGGTCGAAATTCCACACTTTGGAAAATTTTCAAAATTTTACCCATACAAAGCCACTCTGACACTTAGGATTTTTTCAGGTGAGCGAGCTCCGACCTAAAATCTTGTAACAGCTCTAACTTTTGAACGGCTGGTCCGATTGACTCGCGGCAAAAATGGCGTCGAGCAGTTTTTTCTCCTCTTTCAAACGAGTAGCTGTAAGACAAAATCCGTCCACTAGAACCAAAGTTAGAAGATTGCTGTCGGGGGGGGGAGGTCAGTGAAATTTGATGAAAAATGTTTTGGTGACGGTCCCAGGTCGAAATTCCACACTTTGGAAAATTTTCAAAATTTTACCCATACAAAGCCACTCTGACACTTAGGATTTTTTCAGGTGAGCTACGACAGTCCACCCTCCCAACCTGACCGGCACACCACGCCAACCTGGCTGGCACACCACGCCAACCTAGACACCACATCACCGCGCGCTATACGACGGTCGGCCAGAGGGGGGGGACGTCAGCGAACCTGACGGACGCACGTGGCCGGCACACCACGACACTCTGTCGTTCCAGAGGGGGGGGACGTCTGACTCAAAGCACCACGGCGGCCGACCACGACACTCCGCCGTTCCAGAGGGGGGGGACGTCAGCGACGGCGGCCATCTTGCGCGGTCCAGAAGTGGAGTTTTACTTACTACTACTGTGAGTATTGAAATCGTGTGAATATATGCTTGTCTACTATGTCATTCAACTAAGCGGCTCAGTCCAGGCTTGCAGCGTTAACCTACTCGTTTTTCAGCTCTCATACACCACTTATATGCATGCCATTGTGCATTAAAAGACGAGTATAGCAGAGTCAAATACTCGTAGATAAAAATAGCCTTCGGGTAAATGAGACTGACGCCAGGACGACCAAAAGATTCATGTGCAATGTAATTAAGCAGTCAATATGTCGATATCACCCTTTTAAATTGAACAGTTTCCTGACAGTGCTGATATGTACCTTATACGTCATTGAATAATTAAAATGCATGCGGCGGCCGCGCCGGCGCATACGTCCATTTACAGCATTGGTACATACAGGCCAAATGGATTTTAAGGCTTATAATTTTTGCAAACTAAAATTCGGAAATGCTGACGTGCAGGAACCGCAGAATAGACACGCTGACTCCACAGGCAAAGTTGAAAATTAAGCTGAAGCTTGTTGTCAAGTCTTATAGCAATACTTGTCAGAAGTCTCCTCACTCATTTGATAGTATATACAGTTCTGACAGCTGCATTCACCGCGAAATTATTGATAGATTATCTCAATGCGCATGTGGCATTTGTACAGATTCAATCGCATTGTCATATTTCTTGATTTTGTTTGAATTGTTAGTCTTTTGATTCTAACTCTTAAATCTCTTCTTTTTGTAAGTGGTTAAGTAAAGAGACGGCCATGAAAGTTTGTCCTGTATTTATAGTTACATAACATACTATAGCATCCATATCAGAGTACGGCTGACACCGATAATGATAGCTGCCCTGGAGAGTTCAATTTCTGCGTTCATGTAGATCAGCGTTGCCACAGCTGCGCGGTTCCGCGCAAATGCGCGTATGAGGGGTTTCAGCTGCGCGTGCGCAGAACCTGCGCGGATGAAGGTCTCAGAAAATATTATTTTGTTTGGTGTTAGATTAAATTTAGATGAGATGTGTTTTTTGAAGTCCGGGTAACTTATTTCTTGTAAATACATGTATACAATTAAACATTTTTTCTACTAGAACTACTATTTTGAATTTATTTAGCACGATTCAACTTTTAGGCTATCGATAAATATGTAGGTACGCCTGTGGCTGAAAGTTACTTTGATTTGATTTCCGAATTTTCTAACTAGGGTTTGTGAGTTGTATCGATTGGGATGTCTGTTAAGGTTGAAAAAACGTGTTTTTATTTACTTATGATGATAATAATTGATAATAATAATAATAATTAACCAATTGTTATCCTGTGTGCTTGACGTCACTCCGTCATTGTGAATCGGAAGTTACTCGTACATTTTCTTGGATTTTTATGCGTTTCCCGTCGACCATTTTGGAAATTATTTATACCATTCGACGCAGTTTGTGATTGTCGATACGACTGTGGTCATACTTCTTTGAGTGGTTACTTCGTTCAGGAATTATCGCCTTCTTTATTCGTTGAAAACGCATTTCTGTGACTTGCAGAGTGAGTGATATTCCACACTTATCGGTTGGCGTCATAGAAATAAACTGTTTATCTGAAGTTCACTAGAATGGAAATTGACTCAAGGTCGCGGCACATCCGAGGGAACTAAGTTGGGGCATGAAGAACCAATTAAAAGCTTCGATTTACTCATGTGACTGATTCTAACCCAATGATACAGCCGTTGGCAGGTGCATCTAAGTGAAAATGCGTGCGATTTATGTGCCGCTATTGTTCATTGCATGAAGCTTAATTTCCATTCTAGAGGTTTTATTGTTGTCAATTTCTATGGTTGGCGTGGTGGTAACTGGAACGCGCTTCGTACGGCTTATATGCACGTGTTTTTCTGATATCCGGAATAACTACAGTGTTGATTTAGACAAGGCTTTGTACTAGCACGGCGGTTTGGACGAAGTATCTGACTGGCAGTTGAGGTGTTCGCGGTTCGATTCCGTACGAGTACAAGTTTCTTTTTTTTTCACTATGAGTCAGCGTTCGTTGCGTTCCAGTTCAGGTAATATCTCTCCGAAGCCTCTATCCTTAAGAGACATTCGTTCAATCGTCGAAGAGTCGAAGGTCGAAGTTTTGCAGTCTATCGAAACAGTGCGAGGTGAATTAGAATTGCTGAGAATTCATTTGTTATCACTGGATTCCCGTGTTGTCAAGGTCGAAGCTGCAGTTTCTGAGACTCTAGATGTCCTAGATCAACATAAGTACTCTAAAGTTGGCGGTTGATGACAGCAGGTTGAATCAAATTAATTCCTTCAGTGATCTTTTGAATGAAGTCGAGGAGAGGGACCGTCGCAGAGATAATCTCATATTTCATGGATTATCTGAAAAATCGGATGATGCTCTGATAAATCGTAAACAGCATGATCTAGAGCTGGTTCAAGAGATCGGGAATACGGTTGGTCTAACCAATTTTGAAATTGTGGAGACAACTCGACTTGGCAAAATCGCATCAGAGAGACATCGACCTTTGAGAGTGCGTTTCAAGAGCTGTAATTCGAAGACAAAATTCCTTCAAAAATCTAAACACTTGAGGGAATCGAATCAATTTATCTTGAAAAGTTTTCATTAGTGTTGACATGACAAAGTGTCAGCAAGAAGAAAACTGCCAACTTCGGCAAGAATTGCGAAAACGGAGATATCCTAGATGTCCGTCTATTTTACTGACAAATGCGCGATCACTCTATTATAAGCTGGATGAGCTCCATGTGTTGCTGAGCAATCTTAAGTCAGGGTTTGCAGGTATTACTGAAACTTGGTTTCCTGCGGATGTTCCTGATGAAAGCCTTTTCATTCAAAACTATGCTCTGTTTCCTGCCGACTGAATTTCACGACCTGGAGGTGGAGTCTGTGCGTATGTTCACGATTCTCTCAAACCCATCAGACTGCTACAGCCAAGTATTAATGGTATTGAATCGCTGTTTATTCGGTTACCTTTGAGTTATGTAATTGTATGGTGTTTATATGTCCCACCGAATTTGTCTGCAAGTATTCATTGCGAAATCCGTGAAAGTTTAGTTCTCATTTATGACTGTATCCTGGAATATTTCCCAGATGCTAGCTTCATCATTTGCGGTGACTTCAATAATTTGAATACGAGCTTTTTCCGATCTATCTTTGTATGTACAAATCGAGTTACCAACCCAACACGTGGAAATTTTACACTGGATCAAATCTGAATATCCGAACAATTAGAGTCTACTTACCCAGTCGATGCCGACGTCGGTTCTCCTCTTTCAACGTCTGATCATTGCACTGTTTTCTTGAGGTCCTCATAAGCAATCAAGGAGAGTGCTGTAATCAAGACTGTATTTGACTATCGACATAATAATATCCAGAACTCCCTCAGATGCTTAACTTCAGCTTCGTTTGACAGAGTATACGGTGCGGTTAGTGTTGACGAGAAATGTCATGCTTTTTACGAGGCATTTTTGAGGCCTTGAGTGTTATTCCAAGAAGGCAAGTTATGATGACTCAGCAAGACAAAATGTGAGTAGCTCCTGTTCTAAAGCTGATGATCGAGGATAAATGGGTGGCTTACCGAACCGGTAATTGGCCAGTTTACAACCACTTGAAAGAGAAAATAAAATTGGAAGTTTTGAAAGCCAAGAGAGCAACAAAATTCTAATGGGGGATAAGAATATCTGGAACGTTGTGCGGGAAATTAAAGGGGAATGGAAGAACTTTCGATATCCTGATACTGGACTCGACGGTGACTGTTTCGTCTCTGAATTATCCAAAATTTTTGAATCGTGCTTTAATCATGAACCTGATGTTGATTTGGAAGTGCTTTCAGATGACTCGTGGGAAGTGCACATAGACTCGTTACTTGTTCATCGACATCTCTCAACATTAAGAATGCAGCAAGCAATGGGTTACGATGGTGCAAGTGCTTTTCTACTGCGTGAAAGTTCAGATGCAATATGTGATCATTTAGCTCATATCTATCAGACCTCTATCAGGACACGGACAATTCCCACATATTGGAAAAATGCTTACATAAAGCCTATTCCAAAATGCCGGAGCCCTTCAATTATTGATTATCGTCCAATTTCTCTGTTACCTATTGTTTCAAAACTTTTTGAGCGAATCGTCCTTTCATGAATGAAACACAATTTGGCAAATCATTTGGCATTGGTCAACATGCGTTTAGACCTTTAGGGTCTACCACAAGTGCGCTAATTGACATTCACAATAGCGTTACGAATTTTATGGAGAATCCTGACAATATGTGTGTCACACTAACGTGCCTGGATTTTTCGAAAGCTTTCGATAGGATTCATCATAATCGTTTGTTGAATGTCCTCCTTGTGCAGAATTATAGTAGAGGATTTATTTTGTGGCTGTGTTCTTATTTATCTGATCGAATGCAACGTGGATGTGTTAATGAAAGTATTGGTCCTTAATACATGTAACGTCCGGGGTGCCTCAGGGGTCTGTACTTGGGCCTTATTTATTTGCTATGTTTGCATTTACTTTGTCTGTCTGCTCAAATAGCGGTCAACTTATAAAGTATGCTGATGATTTTACCCTTGTTGAGTCCTGCACAAATGTTGAGCCCAATCCATCGCATTTATCAGTAATACAAGATTGGTCTTTTGCTAACAAGTTGAAGCTAAATCCTGATAAATGTAGACAGATGTTAATTCGTCGGAAAAAGAATACCACTGTGTTGCCATATGATGGTATAGAATTGACATGTAAAATTGATATTCTTGGTGTGACTTTAACAGACAATTTGAAATGGAACGTTCATTTTGAAAACATTTTATTGTCAGTCAATCGTCGTCCACATGTGATACGCACATTGAAGCCCTTTGTCTGTAAAGCAAAATTGTTTGAAGTTTTTCATAGCTGTGTTGTCTCTCTACTTATGTACGCCATGATGATGATTAAAATTTTTGAATAAAAGCCAGTCGTTTATGAGTCTCTGCGACTTGGGACGTTTCCTTTTGTAAATAACTCCGCCGGTTTTCATGTCAAAATCGGGGCCCGGATACCAACACAGTGACATGACTTACGCTCTATCCGCCCGAGGTTGGATTTGTGAGTCGAGGCCTTCGAGCTGGGATAACATCCCCTCTGAGTAATGCCTGTAACGGATTCAAGAGCCTAACGCCTAGACAACTGATATCAAATGTTTTTGGACTTAGTCTTTCAATGCATATCAGCAAGTAGTATCCTATAAACACTTGCTATCAAATTTTTGCTCTATCTTTACTGAATCGTCACTATGACCAAGATGATAAATGCGCGAATGCTTATCGGCAAGTGTAGCTGCGGCCGTATTGCCAGAGGCAGCGAGTTGAAGAAACACATTAAAGAGGGGACGGTGGGTGATCATGTGAGGAAAGTGTTGTTGAGGGTGTGTGTGCCTCATAAGGTAGTATGTGAGGAGGGGAGTGATGTAGAGTTCATTGGGAACCATAGCCAGTGCCCTACTGGCAATGTTAGTATGCAGGGGGTTAAGTCGTGGTTTGAGGGAGTTTTGATGGAAATGGAAGAGGTGAGAATGGCAGTGGCGACGATTGAGGGTGCGGTGGGGAAAAAAGGTGTAACCAAGGAGACTGATGAGGGTTTGAGTGAGGAAGAAGTGGAGTTGAGAGGGGACATCAAGAAGCCTGATGTTGATGTTGATTTGGATGACGTGTTGGAGGAATTGTTTGGGAACATTGGTGATCTTGAGGAGAAGGGGAAGGATGAGGGAAAGGAAGTGGGTAAGCCGTTGGCGGCATCATCGCCTTGGAGGGATGAAGGAAACACGAGGGATGAATATGTAAGGATGAAGGATCGATTGAGGGTGGTTGAGGAAAAGAATAAAGTATTAGTGATGCGGAATGAGAAGTTGACTGCGAAGACTGAAGGGTATAAGGTTGAGAAGAGTTGGAAAGTTTGAGGCAGAAGGAGAAAGAGTAGATGGTGGAAAGGAGTGCGCTGATGAAGAAAGCAAGTTTGGTGAGTAGTCTGCAGGAGAATTTGTTGATGAAGGATGATGAGATAGATCGGATACGAAGCGTGGTCAAGGAAACAGAGAAAATGAAGGGTGTGAACAAGAGGTTGGTGGCTGAAGTGGAGCGATTGCATGAGCGTGAGAAGTGTAGAAAAAGAAGAGTGTATGAAGTCCATCTTCCCCACTTCGAAAATAATGTGTGCGACGCCCCAACCATCACAAGTGACCCCAATCAGACGCAGCAATGTTACAAGGGCGACGGAGTCCGATGTCTCCATATGAATATGGACATCACCGGCGAGCTTCAGGACTTCGTCGTCCGAAAAGTCCGGAAGAAAGTTCCCAGTAAGTTACTTCAACATGATCATTTCCTTACCGCATCTAATCTCCTATTCTTTTCCTTTCAGAGCTTCTACATCAGCCGTAAGATCTTTTGATCTCGAGAACGCCACAAACGGCTCTTTTAAGAGCCACACGGAGCAAGAGTGATAGTACCTCCTCGTGGTTTGCTGTGAACAGACTTCATTCTGACTGAATCTATCACATAATTAGAAAGACTGAGTCATGTCTTTGTATCAGAGGGGTATATGAACCATTGCCTCTCTTTCATTTTCATTCTATACTCCATCATGAAAACACCTAAGACGACAGTCAGTTCTCCTGATAAGCCTCGGCTTAGACCGAGAAATTTATTTATTGAGTTTCTAGAGATGGAGGAGCGAGAGCGAGTCTATAACAACCTTGCTCGAAATGGCTCATCAACAACTGACGATGATGCCAATTCAACAGAGTGGGGTATATGCCGCCCTCTAACAGGCAGCTTATAGTAGAGGAGGTCGATGCCGCTGACATAGAGAGATTACAAGTCTCTCTCAGCGGAATCGGCCAAACCTAAGTCTATTCATTTCCCGAGAACGAACCAACGGTCTTTTTAAAGACCACCATGGGGCAAAATGTGATAGTACCTCCTCGTGGTTTGCCCTGGACATACTTCGGTCTGACTGAATCTATCATACAAATAAAAAATAAAATCACAAAGTTGTATCTGCTATCAATCAACTTAAACGTTGTATGTTGAGGAGGATTTCGGTATAATTCTTCCTGTTGGTGGGCGATCTCTCTTGAGACAGCGGATAATATCGTAGTGATTGCAGACCGAAACCTCTGGGGCAACTCATGTTGGTCATTTGACACAGTTCTCAACGCAGCACTTTGAACGCCAATCGGTTGAGTCTTAGCTATCTACCGCAGGTTACTTTTAAATTCTCCATTGCATACGTTATCTGAGAATGAATCATGAGTTCTCTTAAGAACTGCCTCTATCATTGAGGCTAAATGATGAAGGGATGAAATAGGAGGGCAGTCTGGCGCCACACGCAAACATATACATCTTCTCTCTTTACCAATGATACGATCTCTTTTGATAGAAAAGTAGACCGATAATAAATGTGATGATATTCACAACCATGTTTACAATTAACCCCATATCTACATTCTTCCCTTTATTTCCATTTCTAGATCAATACATTGCAAAACAAAGACATGTAGTTCTTTAGATTTATTTATCAAAGTTCAGTGGGATTGGTTTCAAGTCATTATAAATCTTGTAATATACCACTCGCTTTGGAGCATCCGGCACTCTTCTGAGTCGCGTCGTCTTTGGTGTGAAGTCGCCCTCACTCCATACAACTTGGGTGATGTCACTTTTGTTACCACTTTTCTCCTCGGCATTGGCGATTTTGGGTTTATTGTCACTGCCCACATCCTCGTCCCATTCATCAACAACTTCGAAAATTTTGTAGAAAATATTCAAGGCTTCAGAAGAGTTTGCCATACTAGATCTCCTCGGCATTGGCGATTTTGGGTTTATTGTCACTGCTCACATCCTCGTCCCATTCATCAACAACTTCGAAAATTTTGTAGAAAATATTCAAGGCTTCAGAAGAGTTTGCCATACTAGACTTTTCGATCGTATGATGTGAATGAGAAGTGCTGCAATCTTCTGATTTATATAGGATATTTAACAATACTTTCCTAAACAGCCAATCAGAATCACTCGAATTTAGATAAAGACTGTTCAAGTCAGAAGATTGCAAGATATGTCAATCTCAGCTAAAATGACAATTTCGTGATCGTCAATGAGTGCGATGAAGGCATGAGTAGTCAGGAGAGTGGTAACAAAACTGTAAGAATTATCTGGACAGACTAAGAGTGGACACTGAAAACAACTCGTGAGAGAAAAGTGCCAGATGCTCCCAAACGATCAAGTATGCTTTGATATTAAATAAATCTAAAGAACCACATGTCACTACTTTTTGATATTTACCTTCAGTGATTGAGGTAGTATTTAGGAAAAATGATAGTGGCTAGCATCAGCTGCTATGATTTATACTGAGCTGTCAAATGATTAGATTTTCACTATGATGTTGATGACTACATTACCCAGAAATAAGTGAAAACAGATAGACATAGCAAATAAAACATTTATTGGAAAATTACAAATAGTTTAAAAGTTCTTCACTACTGACATTGTCCCACAGCGATTCACAGTTACTACAGTTACATTTCATTTGTCGCAGTCTTTCCTCCGCTGCAGCCAGCACACCAAAGACGTACTTCCATTCCACTCCGTTTCTGGGTTGGGACGATGGGCTGTACCATCTCCGTATGTCATGGAGAAGGCTGATGTCATCCTCCTTATTATACATAAGGTATTTCCACCGCACATAGATCATCTCCAGCTCTTCTTGTTCTGTGAGAGATGGTAATTCCAACTTTGGAATGTCATCTAGATTTCTCTCCTTCTCCACCTTTACCTTTTTCGGAGCGGGAGGGCAAGTTGGTGTGTTCACGGAGAGAGTTGCTGTTGGTGAATTCATGACTTCAAATTGTATGCCATAAACTTGATTTCTTAGTGCTTAAGTACAAGTAAGCAGCCAATCAAATAAACAGCCAATGAATGATGAGTTTGAGAGTATAAAGGGGGAGGAAACAGACTTTTTTTCATTTTATATTTAAGACGTGTTGAGAATATTTGGAGTCTCTATCTTGATAAACTATACCATTTTCTGACATTGAAGTATCATACTTAAACTTGATTTCGTTGAAATGGTAAGTTGAAGATTTCCTCACTTATCTCCCTCAAACGTCTGGCTAATAGCATCTTTCTCAATTACAAGCATCTACTTCATCACCAAAACGCTCCCTTCTAGAGGAAACTTTAGACCTAATAAGTGAAGGTAAGTTGCAACAATAAACTATAACTTTAATAGAGATGATAGAATGATTTCTCTTTCAGGTGATGCTAGTTCCAGCTCAAGCGGTCAGTCGCGGCAATCTAATGTGCGGGAATGTGCTGATTGTGGTCACATCTTTACGAGGAAGCGTGATCTTACCCGACACATCAGACAACGTGTATGTCAACCCAAGCCATCATCAATCTCCCGAGGTGAGGATGATTCTATTCAACATGTCTCCTTTACTTGTGACTTTTATTTCCAATCTCTTGAAACAGGTTTTGAGTTATCTTCACATAGACTTCACTACACACATACAAATGATAGTTATAGCAACAGCACCTCCTCTATTCGACTAACTGGAGTATCGCTCAATAATGTAGTGAGAAATTACCATATGGAATCCTCAGAAACTATTGCTGATTTTCCGGAGTGGTTCCATCAAACTTCAACATTGATAGATGCGCTCTTTCATAATTTAGAGCAGTTTAGAATAAAGGCGCTCATCTACCTTAAAATAAAATATGTTAAAGTTGATTATCATACTGGTGAAATAGTACAGAGGTTGGTGTTTTATACACCCTCCTCTCCTGCTACAGAGGTAGTCGATAAAGAAGCTTGGTTAAATTTTCACATCCAAGGACTAAAATCAAATATTGATAAATTTAACAAGCGCGATAGTGGTCTAATTTTTGATGGCATAGAATCTGCCAAGTTTAAAATTATTCTATTAGAAAATTACCGTAGTCGAGGCTCCTTCAATCTTCCAAAAACGTTAAGAGCTAAGAATGCAGTCATTTCTGTTGATTGTGAATCACAGTGTTTTAAGTATGCGGTATTGTCTATTCTCCACTATCACGACCGTTTCCGTAGAAGGAAATATCATGAATGGGAGAATTAATTGAAGTTTGATGACTGCAATAGCGAAGACATGAAGTTTAAAGATACAGAGAAATTTGAAAAACTAAATGAAATTAAAATAGTTGTTCACATCTGGCAAGAGGGGCTTAAGGGTGTGCGCTACAACAACCGTTCATCAACTTATGATCGGGTAGTCAATCTCCTGCTAGTATATCAAAATGATAGTGAAAATTGGCATTACTGTGGTATTCCTAAAATGACTCGACTATATTCCCACTTAACATTTAGAAGAGGAGAGTATTTCATATGTGACCGTTGTATGCGCCCCTTCTGGTCAAAAGATAAATTTGAAACACATTATGAATGGTGTAAGCGAGGTAAACTGCAAATAGAATGCATGCCCAAAGATAAAGAGTTTTCATATAGAGAGAAAGGTGATGAATTAAGTCCTCTTCGTGTCATCTATGCTGACATCGAATGCTATATTGATGATAACACCCATAAAGCGGCAGCCATATCATGTTATGAGGTATGGCATGATTACTTCAAAAATAAAAATAATAAAATGCACGTCTGGCAAGGTGAGGATTGTATACATAAATTCTTACAATTCCTCGAAAGCGCTGTCAAATTTCAGCAAAAATATGTGAACTCCAACGCAGATCATTGAATATGTCAGCAGATGATCAAGTAAAATTTGAAAGTTGTAAAGTCTGCCCAAAATGTAATAAAACGTTTGATGAAGATAAAATCAAGAAAGTGCGCGACCATGATCACATCACTGGTAAATTTCGAAACGCGCTATGTACAAGATGCAATTTTTCACTGAGACTGAAACGGCGTACTCTACCCGTTATTTTTCATAACCTCAAAGGTTATGACAGTCATATGATAATAAAAGGGGGTTAGGAAAAATGAAGGAGTGGAAGTTAAGTGTGATAGCTCAAAAGAGAGAAAAATTCATGGCCATGACAGCAAAAGTAGCAGTTGACAAAACTAAAGAAAATAAGGCAGTCTATTTTGATAAAAAATTTTTAGATTCCTATCAATTCATGGCTTCATTACTAGCATCTCTCGTTCAAAATCTTAAGTCTCTTCCACTAACTCAAAATTTGAAGAAACAATATCCTAACTTGACGGATGAAGTCATCACACGCAAAGGAGTGTTTCCATATCCATACTTTGATAACATTTCTAAACTTAGTGAGACTTCTCTTCCATCAATAGACAAATCTAAAAATGATTTGACTGGTGTAGAACGCAAGGTAGAAGATTACAATCATGCTCAAGTTACATGGACAAAATTTGCCTGTCAAACGTTTAGCGATTATATGATCGCCTATCTAAAATTAGATGTATTTTTGCTCGCTGATGTATTTCAGGAGTTTCGACGAGTGGCATTAGAAGAAGATAAATTAGATCCTGTTTATTTTGTCAGTCTTCCAGCCATGTCATTCCAGTCTGCTTTTAAAATGACTGGAGAGACCATCCATCTTTTGCAAGATCCAGAGATGTATAATTTATTTGAACGAGGAATTCGCGGTGGGCTCACATTTGCAAATAGGCATCAAATAAAATCAAAAATATTAGATGATGATCAGATTCATCTTAAGTGCTATGACCAGAATAATTTATATGGTCGTTCAGTGTCTAAACCACTCCCTCACTCTGAGTTTAGCTGGTTGGTTGATAATGAAATTCAGCATCTCTCCAACCCTTCAAACATACCAGCTATTCCAGATAATGGTGATTGGGGATATTATTTTGAGATAGATTTTATCTATCCAAATAGTATTAAAAATAAAACCGTGGATTTTCCACTTGCACCCGAATCAGGCGAGGTGACTGAAGATATGTTTTCGGACTTTATGAAACAATTTCATAAAGAGTTAGAAGGGAGCGGACACCCCAAGTATAAGCCTTGCAGTAAACTTCTGCTTACTCAATTTGATAAAGAAAATTATTTAGTCCACTTCTCTATCTTAAAATTTTATTTAGAAATGGGGATGATTTTAAAAACAGTTCACCGCATTATCAAATTTAGACAGAAAGCCTTTCTGAAACCTTATATTGATAGTAACCGCCAGAAACGTGCACTAGCCCAAAATAATTTTGAAAAGGATTTCCATAAATATAAGAATAATTGTCTTTTTGGTAAGACGATGGAGGACGTTAGAAAGCGCGTAAACTATAAACTTGTGAATCATAATGATAAATTTCAAAAGTTAGCGACATCACCTCTCTTTATTGATAGAGATATTATAGATAATGAGTTGGTTGGTGTTAAAATGATAGAATCAGAAGTAGAGTTGTGCAAACCCATCTACATTGGTCAAGCTGTGTTAGATTATTCCAAGCTTGAAATGCATCAACTCTTCTACAGAATATTAAAACCATGCCCTCTAATTAAAGACGTGCGTTTGCTGGGCGGTGAAACCGACAGTGTCTTTTTAAGTATCGCTGCTCAGAAAGAGTTAAATTTCAATGAAGTAGGAAAATCTTTAGAAAAATATTTTGATACATGAAATTATCCTACAGATCACCCACTATACTCTACTAAAAATAAAGCAAAATTAGGATGCTTTAAAGATGAAATGGCAGGAAAGGAAATTTTAGGAAATTATTCTTCTTCGGCCGAAAATGTATTCTATGAAACCAAAAGACTCCAGTGACAGTATTAAGCGCGCAAAAGGCATATCTAAATCGATTGTTGTAAATATGAAACATAGTGCCTATAAGATGGCCGACATAAATAAGAACATAACGTTTGTCAACATGACCATCTTAAAATCAAAGACACATGAGGTAGAAACTCATACATTTAGGAAGCGAGCACTTTCAGCGTGGGAGGATAAGAGGTGTTGGATAGGACATAACATATCTCTTCCACATGGACATCCTGACACAAACATATCACCACCCAAAAGAATTAAACTCACACTACCACATTCAGGAGATGTGTAAATAGATTCATTCTTAAATCAGTATTTTGATGATGTTTTTTGTTGATATTCATTGTTGCTTTATGTATCGCTTTAGATTGCACTTTCTTGTGAATACATGCCTACAGTCAGTTCATTCTCACTATATCTGTGAAAAGACTTTCCCACTTTGTCAACACTTCTTCAAAACACTTTTTCATACCTATCTTTTTATTTCAATAAAATTATACAATGACTTCACATTGTTTCCGAAACACTAAAGTTACGAGGGATTTAGTATCTTTGACATGGATGCACTCATGTAGACCATTTGTAATTTTGATAGAAATAGATGGTATAGTTTGCTTGATAACAGGATGGTAGAAAATAGGTTGAAACGTCTTCTCGACTATTCCATATAAAGCATCCTTATCATGAATGAAATCACGTAAAATGTGTTCTTTTTTTCTCGCCAAACGAAATAGGTAGAATCAAATCACTTTGAATGTAAAGGTGTTGTTCATGTTTATCAAGCGTCATTGGTGTTTCTATGCCAATCGTATGCGCAGCAGTAAACATGTCTTGTAGCAGTGAAAAACCAGAGTTTTTTCAAATTTTTGCTCAATTGACATTGAATGTCATCACCCAGTTTCAGAACAACGCGTTGATTTTCAATTGAAAACGAAATGTGGTGTGTCTTTACATCATATTTACTTTTCATCACATGCTTCAGCTTCTGTTGTATATAAGGATTTATTACATGAATGAAGCTTTCAACTGTATGATATAGACGCGGCATTATATTGATACCAACTTTAGATTTTTGATAAGACTGGTAAATTTTCTTGATGCGATCACTATAGATGTCCACCCACCATTCATCATTAACTGAATCAGCTTTAGTGTGATATTCATGAGAAGCATACACCACACCGCTTCCAATAATAGGTGTTGGATGTCTTACAAAATGACGCATGGTTGGAGAGAAATAAACTGTAAGTTTGTCATTATATTTCTGAATAACCAACTTATTTTTGTCCGCCATAATTTTCTCTCCATACTTCTTACCAACAGTCTCATTCCATCGTTTTACTAACTCAGTAAGTGACAAAGGTTGAACACCACGCTTTTTAAAAATGATGTGATCTTCACGTTCTAAAACATCTTCATAAAATATCTTGAATTTATGACGAAATTTGTTGATTCGATTTGAATAAACTTTTTTAACATTTGCAGTAGCAATTGACGTTAGATGTAGACCGTGTCCAAAACCGAGATGTGGATAGAATTCATTATGCAACCTCGGTGTAAGACCTTTAGTAAAAGAATGAAAGCGAAGGAACTGTCTCCCATTCCAATGATAGATAGTAAACTCATAAGCTTTCTGATCCTCATTCTTTATGATGGAAGTATTACCACTATTGAATGCCTTAATAATTTTCTTATTCCCAAATGGTTCATAAGAATCTGATTTTATCTGAATCCATTCATAGTTCCACTTTCCATCTGACGTTAAATTGTATGGGAACTGGAATGTATTATTCATCGTTATTCCATCATGGGTGCGAGGAGTCAATATCATTTCTTCCAAATCATTCACATTCTGAATATTGCTATCATAGCAAATACTAGAAACACCAACCTCCCATTCACCTTCTAAATGCAGTGAGCGATTTAATTCTACTCGAACGTTTGATGGTTTATTATTAGGAAATTTTTTCATAGAGGCAATGCTGGGTAAGTAGATTAGAAACGAATCTCTAATTTCACTTTCCATGCTAATCACATTGGAAAAACATATTAGCATACTTTTTCATTAACTTTTCATTCGGAAATTGAGTGTGATACTTATTACAGCATCTTTATGAAAAGGAATCAACGCACCAGCATCGTCATAAATTGCAATATCAATTTGTGGGATGTAGTTTGATTTCAGCTTTGCATAATGCACTTTCTTGAAAGTATGCTCAGATAAAATACTGCAGCTTTTTGGCTGGGATGGTATCATTGCTAGCAATGGAGCTTCAACCTCTCCCACACGTACATCTTCACCAATATTGGAATATATCTGAAAATAGTTAATACGACGCGATAGCGACATGTCTGCGCTAGCTTTGGTTACAGTACCACTTTTAAAGATATTTTGATCAAAACCCAAAATGTCCATTAGAGTTTTATCCATAATTTGTTCAATATCTTTCCCACTTACAGTGAGAGACAGAGCACCTTCTTTTTCAGAAGTGAAATATGTTGCTCATTAATCACTTCATTCAAATAATCTACAACCAATTTAACTGAAGTAATAATGCGAGGCATCAACACTCTTGTTTCATGTAAGATACCACCTAAAGGCTCTATACGCTTTCTGTGTAAAGATACGGCCCATTCTGTATCAAATTGATTTGACCTTTCACATGGTAAATGTTGCATATTAAATTTTCCATGAACATCTGCAGAACGATGTCGTAAGAACTGATGAAAATCTTTTGAACAAACTAATACTGGACCATCATCATTTAATTTACTTATTGCAATGTGATTAGATGATTTGATCGTAAGTCAATGTTGCCACTTGTTTACCATCAACTCGAAGGAGATAATTAAATTTCTTCAATAATGTTTCAGGAGTCATGTTTGTCTTTCTTGGCTTAATCACAATCTTCTTCACCAACGTCTTCTCATTTCTTGGAATAAGATCTACATAATAAGCTTCCTCTCGATATATTAACTGTTTATAACCACTTATGTGGTAATTAACGTTAAAATTATTATAGCTTGTTAAGGTGCTAGCGAGGTAACCTAAATCATTTCTTAAACTGGAACTCAAAGCAACAATACAATCTTTATCAGCTACATGATGTACATAATTATGATCACCATTGTGCGGAGTAAATTGGACAATGTGTTTACACGCTTTATTCAGGAAATCATATACGAATTTCTGACATGATAGAAGATCTTTCTTTGGCCATTGTGGAATGTATACTCGGCAGCCCTTTTCACATTGGTAAGCAGCTATGCGTCTCATATTAATAGTCATCACCTCATGATCAAAAGTATAGACACAGTTACTGTGGACAAGTTGTGTGATCCCTACTTCCCACTCTCCATTCAGCTGTTCTATATTATCAATGGGAGTAGAAAAGATAGCGGCTCGATTACTAGAAAATCTATTTGTTGCTGCATTGCTAAGCAAAATATGGTAAAACGACATTTTCATATTCTGGTGATCTATATATTACCAATTTCCATAACATCATGAAGACTTGGATTTTGGATTTTCAACAATACATCAAAGTTGATCGTAATGGAAACGTTCATTTCAAAAATTTTCATGGAAATACATCGAGAGGAATTACATTAACATGGCGACAATTTTTTAATCTTAGTGACATCATGAGGGATTTGGAATATTTTGAAACATTAAGATTCATCTCCTTGGGTGATCAAGTTTGACTTCAACATTACCGAAATGAAATTCAAATCTATCATTCTGATTCCTCAATCTATTTTTCATTTCGCAAATACAGTTGGGAAAAATATAAAAGATGGATACATCGCTCCAATATGTCATTTATTCGTCGAGAGTTCATCGCTTTGCTATGCCAATCTTAATCAGACACCACCTTCAACACAATGTTACGCTCCATCATGAAGAGTTGGAAATTAGATTCCCTACAACATGTTGAGATTGATTATGATCAAAACGTTTATTTCAAAGACTATACTGGAAATATGAGAAGAAAATTTGCTTTATCATATCCACATTTTCAGTGCCTAAATCATATCATGAAGGACTTGAAATACTTCTATATGAAAAGATATTCACGCATAGGAAATCGCATATGGTTGCGACTTAAAAAGCAACGAATACAAATCTATCATTCCCAACTTTCTATCTGCTTCACATTTAATCAAGGTAGTTGGGAAAAGTATAAAAGGAAGATACATCGCTCTATTTACTCATGTCTTCATCATGAGACATCATCGTTACACCATCGTCAACATTCTTCGCCACATCAGACTCCAGACCAAAATCGATCTCGCAACATTACATCAACAAATTCCAAACAGCAAGTATTATCCGGGTCGACCGCAAATGTTAGTGGTGAAGATGAGCAATTTACGGAACCTTCAACTCTTTTCAAACGAGACGGCACAAATTCTCGGTGCCCTTTCTCATTCATCGGCGCGGTTAATGCGCTTAGAACTGCAGAAGCTACTACGCCGGATATGGAAGAGGGAGAAGTGCGTGATGTCGAATCTGACTGTGAACAATATGGTGATCTCTACTCAATTGAGTGAAAATGTATCGTTTTCGAAGATTCATAGCACCAGCTACAATTTGTGTTATGAGCCAGAACTTTTGCCTGCAGCTCTCATTAATCGTTGGAATCCTGTACATATTGCAATCTTTCATAATAGTAAATTTATCATTACTGGACTGAAATCAGAAGTGCAAGCAGATACAATCCTAGACCATTTAATCGAATATGTACATACCCAGCGGTTTGTGAAATTAAAACAATTTTTATTCCGATATGATGTTTTATTTCAAATCATGATAAAACTTACAAATCATCTTTTCATTAGAAAATGGGTTACATGAAAACTTTTGAATAACAGATTGAAATCGACGTACATGCAAACGTTTTAAAATGAAGTACAATACGAAAGCACCACAAGTTGATGAAAGTGGATGTTGTAGTATGCGCTCATTTCGTTGATATTGACGCGTATGTTTTCTCAACCACTGCTGTGTTTGTATATTTGGAGGTTGAGCAAGAGAGTCAGATAGTTCACCGTGTCTGTCTTTTCCAATAAAGATAGCTTTCCAATGCTCAACTTCTATATTCTGTGAATTATTGTTCAATACGATAAAGATAGGATACTGTTTCACTGTAGTTGGTAGGGTATCTAGCGAATGGACATTATCAAAAGCTTTCAACGTAGCTTCATCTGCATTACGCTGTACTTCAGCTTTAATATCGTCAGCATTCAACCAACTCATTAACGATTATAGTGAAGAATCACGTCACGATACTTAGTTATTTCAATACTTGAATCAAAAACTGCATAAATCAATACATTGATCGTCGCAGCTAGTGTTGTTTTAAACTCCAGATCCAAGCGAATATTATGAAGAACGTTAGCTTGACGATGAGGTGCACTAATATCACTGTCGGCAGTCAAATCAAATACATAAATAGTATAGCCATTCTTAAACTCTTTCATTGTAAGCCCGTTGGTGTCGTCTGTGTTGTAAAAGCCAAAGACATTCATATAGTCAACATAGCTGCGCAAAAATTGATAAGAAGAGAAGTCTGGTCTATAGGGCGGTCCAGGATGACTAACACCATTTACACGGAAATCAATTTCGCTCAAACTGTTGTGTTTGAAGTTGAAAGGATTCTTCTTGACATTGCCATTGAATACATCATTTTCAACCATTGCTACCATTTAGGAGTTTTGGTGCTTCTGATGGAAATAAACCATCTTTCATAAAACTCTTTTGATCTTTACGAATAGTAAATGTGCGAAGCTTTGTATGTTGAATGGGATAAATAGCATTGCTACGGTTAAGACCCCCAGCTTGTCCTCTAATTACACTTGGATTAGCTACCACTCGACGAATGTGCAGCGTAATATCTTCCACATGGATTTTAAAATTGACAACTTAGGCATATGCATTCAACAAACATTCAGGCTTGTTTAAGGTAAGTTTGACTCGCTTGCTAGTATTTCAGAGTGAAAACTTTGACTGTCTGAAGAAGTCAAGATTTATTGGACCACATAGCTGACATACTTTACTATCTTTAATCAAAGCAGATCGCTTTACAAAACCAGCGTTTGTCTCACTATGAAATTGTGTTGCTTGATTTTTATACCATCCCATTGCTTCCATATAACTCTTTTGTGCTGACGGATGAAACTGTGATAGGGCATTGAAATATGCTTTATAGGGAGAATCGCTTTGTCTACCTTCTACCTGTTGCTCTCCAATAGTTAGAGAAACATCACGAAATAGTGTTGCCAGCGGTAAATTGTTCAGACCAACTTTATGTGTAGGATCGATGTTAGTACCATCTGCTTGCTGAATTTTGAACCGCACATCAACCATCGCATAACTCAAATCAATGTAGTCATCACTAGCGCTAGGAATGACAAATTCAATTGGGCCAGTATTCTCAGCAGTTCCAGGATGATGATCTACAATACTTGAACTAAGAATATCTGTCTGTATCGCTTGTTGATCAAACGAACAAAAATTTGAAGTTTTACACTCCACGATTAGAAGTTATGACAGCGTCGTCGTTTAGCACGCAATGAAGGATTAGAGCGCGCACGGCGTTTGCGTGAATGCCTTTTCTTAGATTTGCGTGAAGTTCACCTCTTACCAGCTCCGCGCTGTTTTCTTTTTCTTCTAACATTTATTCGTTTAGGTGCTTTCTTTTGTCGATTACGAGTTAAGGATTCCTGTAATGTTCTTAAACCGAATTCCTTCCCACGATTTAGTATAGTACTCTTTATATTTTTTCCACTGGCAATGTCATTGACAACATCGCCAGCAAAGCCAACAGCATTACTTAAAACAGATCGTTTTATAGTTTTTGCGACAGTAGATAAGAGAGGAGTTACAACAGATTTCAGCGCGCCAAATATACTACCTCCACGTTGACGGCGAGCACCACTGTAAATTGTAGCCGCGCCACTTACATAGGAGGGACGTGAATAAAACGATGCAGTCGGATTCATTACTTTAATCTTAAACTCGCAAGTTATAGTTTTGCATAAATCACTTGCGATCACTTTGATGAAAAATGTCTGCACGACGCATCCAAGAGTTCACACTTGAAGGATAACCGAACCATTTAACAAGACACCATTCTTCGCCTTGACGTTTTTTTCCAACGGATGATTTTCTCTACTAAATATGTTTCACTTTCAGTGACTACCTCAATCTCATCACGGTAAAAGCTGCCATCTATTTCTTCATTATCATAATCCCTTAACTTGTAAGTTGTGGGAGAGTCTTTTTATTGATGTTTGAAACTGTAAAAATTTCTTCTTTCCAATTCGGGAGATAACCTTTGGCAAAAACACTCTTCACTTTTGATATGCGGACTTTATCGCCTATTTTTACATCACTTTTTGCATTATTACGCTTACGTTGGAATGTTTTACGCACTTCATCTACATTGTCAGCATTCACATCTGCTGGTCTGAGTCCAATAGAGCGATGCACAGAGTGATTGTAGGCATGTACCGTATCTTGTAGAATCTTTGTCCAATTTTGTGTCAAGTTGGCAGTAAAATGTCGCCACAAGCGATTTTTCAATGTACGGTTAAAACGCTCAACTAATGCAGCATTATAGGGACTCTTTACACTAAACAACTCAATGTCATATCTCTCAAACAATCTTCCCACATGCTGATTTTCGAACTCTTTTCCTTGATCACTCTGAATTCTCTTTGGAATGCGGCCCTCTTGGAAAATTGACTGAAATACCTTTGCTACTCCTTTACCTTCTTTAGTTTTTGATGGTTCAGCCCACGCATATCGCGAGAAAATATCAATTACTGTCAAAAAAAGTTATTTCCCGAGTTATATTTTGAAAAAAGGCAACGTCACACAGATCTGCCTGCCACTGTTCATCAATGTCATGAGTAATAAAATGACGGGTACGGTACTTCTTTTTCGCTTGTTTGTGGAGTGTATAGGTAGCCTGACCCTTTAACCATTGTTTAACTTGTGATTGTGGAAGACCACTCGCTTTTGACAATTTCTTTATAGATGCAAATCCTGCTGGATGTTTTACATCATAGTATATTGACTTCAAAAGTTCATGTGATGACGACTGACTCTTCCTTCTTCTTCTCATGTTTTTGCTTTCTTGCCTTTTTACACTTACAACAGTCACACGATTTAGCAGATTTACGTTCATGTTCACATTGCGTAGGAGTCTCACTGTAAGAGCTGGCACAGCAAGTACATGTTACATCAACATGCACCTCCGGCGGTTCATTACATGACATGCAACACATCTGCTTCATATTAATAGTCTGAGAACATATATTTCTTTGGTGGAGATCTTCTACCACTATCTCTTTCTCTTGTTTGCCAAGAGGGTGTAGATCTACGTCGTTCTCTTCCTCTTGTTTTCTTAGTAAGTGTGGAAGGAGATGTAGAAGATGAACTCTTAAACCAATTTCTTGGCATTGTAACACTCCTAATTTTAGGAACAGGATTAACATTTGAAGTAGTACCAACTTCTTAAGTAGAATCAAGTTCTTTCAATGTTTCATTATTCAATGCAAATTTTGAAACATTATGCTTTCTCAATAGTTGAAAAAAATATGGTCAACCATGTGGGACATAACCTTGTCGACACTTTCTACGCGTTGCATGCTGAATCAAGTCTTCATAACGCGAAGCTCTAATAATTTTATCATCATCTGTAATGATTTCACCTCTATCATTCACATTGAGATATGGTTCAATGCTGTTGAAAAGAGCTATTGCATGTGCACGAGATGCTAAAGGTGTAGCAGTCGAAACAGAGTCACGCATCTTATTCTTCATACCTTTCAATTCTTCAACAGTTTCTGATTGTAATAAAACTGCTCGGTATGGATCTTTAATATGTGCATTTTGCTGATAATCCAGTTCTTTCTTATAAATTTGATTTGCTAGAGGTTGCTTTACTTGATGCTGTAAAGCAGTCAATTGCACGTACATATTGATCCTGAGGAATAACAATCATGCGAGAATAGGAGCTCATAGTTTGTAGATAATCATAGGCTTTTTCAAAATATCACTTCGAAATCTAAATTCTTCCGGACACTCTTGCGTAAAGTCAATGAATAAGTAGCCGTGTGGTATCTCAGTTGCTGCTTGAAAAAATTCAATTAAGGATTTTGAACCTCTTGGCGAAATTTGTCGCGCTAAAATTTCAAATTGACTTCTATCTCGTGGATTCTTAAAGATAGCGTAATAGTGGGTATTCAGGTTTCGTGTGCGGGCTTCTTTCCCATCAGGAAACAAATTTTGCGTGATATAGATTATAAAGCACCTTTTGTGATGTGCTATGCGAGTGAACATATCTGTAACGTCTTTAGAATTCTTGCTTTCCTTCAATAGATCATCCAATACAACGACATCGTTGGACTCTATCTTATCAGCTCGAATAATTCCTTCATTTCGAATAAAGTTACTACGTTGCAATTCCTGAAAGAGTGACGGCTGATAAATACCATAACACCAAATAACTCGATTGATAGGTTCCCTAAACAATTCTTTTCTTTTGTCTAGCAAATTCAGAGTGAAAACAGTTTTACCTGCATGGGATGGGCCTGATGCATTTTAATACTTTGAGACTCAACGTTCGCATAATTAACGCTTAAAGCCAACGATACTACCCAATACGTCGCCCACTACAGGAGCTAACATCGGAAGTATTGCTGAAAGGAAACCATCCTTTTGTGTCAGAGTTTTCCTCTTTCTTTGAAGGGTGATTTTAGGATCGTAATTTTGTAGTATTTCGCTTAAGTAACTTTCGTTGTTGTGGTGAAAGTTTCTTTGTCCTCAAACTTCTCACATGAGAAACAATTTCTCGAATAAATTTATCATTACCATGTCGTATAGCATTATATCGATGATTTCCTTTCATTCGTTGAAGAGCTCGAATGGCTCCAGAAAATTTTGAAGACTTTCGACTTTTACGTCTCGCCATTTTTCTCTTTACCATTGTCACAACTTGATTTTTCCACATTTGCATAGGTGTTAACTTTAATGACAGAAGTGACACTCAAAATGATCTATATCACAGTGACTGCATTGACAAAGTTGAATACAGTATCGTATGAAACAGCGCTGGCAGAAAGTATGCTTACATCTCTTAAAGATGCGTTTTTCACTTCCATCGTTTCGCTTACATACATCGCACATATTTTCACTCTTGCTAACAACTTCTAAAGCAAGTCTTTTGAAGACATGAACTTGCTAGCTTTTTCTAAATAATAGACACATGTGCAGAAGGAATATACTTCGAGAGTAAGCAGACACAACTCGAAAACCGATTGTGCTACGATCAAGTACCATTGCATCTTTAAGTTTCTTTCATACAAAGTTGAATGTGAATATGCGAAATTGCTTCAATCACTAGACTGCTACCATGATGGTTAAATGCATCAAGACGTTGAGCAATTTTTCCAATATGTCTTTCAAAAAATTCTTCAAGATTATCTACAACTTCCATCAAATAAGAAGCAAAGTGGAAGAAACGACCTTCTACCTCTTCTTCGCTGTAGTTGGGTAGGATTATGTACCTTTGTTGTCTCTTCTACTGGCCTCAACATAAGACGATCTGATTGTAGAGATCCTTGTAACGTCTGAACACTATCTTGTCCTGTAAATGTAGTAGATGTAGTAGATGCCCGAAAAAAGCTATTAAGTTAACACTCAAGGAAGGAGAGGAAGGAAGGTTCCGACTTACCATTTCAGATGGATGATATAATAGGAATGTAGAGGGAGAACGTGCGTCCGACACCTGTGCGACTCAAAGATAGAATGATTGTCACTCTGAAAACCTCATTATATATAGAAAAATGCTGGATTCTCATTGGATGTACTCCTCATTGGCCAATGACATCAAGCTGATTTCAAATCTGGTCTTAGTTTTCTCGTCCGATGCTTCGTTCGCCCGCTGGAGTCCAAAACATAAAACTCAACCTATGACGGCTCTCTTACATGACCAAAAGTCTCAATGTCACTCTCAAGCCTCAGCAATGAAAGATAGGGCCAAATTGTGCTTTCCAATCAATTTGTGGCACTCTTAGCTTTCAAACGAGCTATTGCACGACTTTCTACGATCTCTAGAACCAAAGTTGGAAGATCGCTGCCGAGGGGGGGGTCGAAATTCTTCGTTGTTTGGCCTACGACTGTGAAAACAAGTCCCCCAGCCCCAAAATTAGCCAAAAAGTCCAAATCCGCCGTCCATTTTCACGTACCAGGCTTCGTTTCACCGCTACAGCCACTTTCTCACTCAAAAACCCTATGACGGCTCTCTAACATGACCAAAAGTCTCAATGTCACTCACAAGCCTCAGCAATGAAAGATAGGGCCAAATTGTGCTTTCCAATCAATTTGTGGCACTCTTAGCTTTCAAACGAGCTATTGCACGACTTTCTACGATCTCTAGAACCAAAATTGGAAGATCGCTGCCAAGGGGGGGTCGAAGTTCTTCGTTGTTTGGCCTACGACTGTGAAAACAAGTCCTCTAGCCCCAAAATTGGCCAAAAAGTCCAAATCCGCCGTCCATTTTCACGTACGAGGCTTCGTTTCGCCGCTACAGCCACTTTCTCACTCAAAAACACACATAAACCACACCTACACCCAAGAAACACAACATGTCAACCCAGAATTTCATCAGGAGACCAAATCTAAACACAAAATAAACCTACTACCATCCCTACACACCAAAAACAAAGACCGCCGCCCAAGAACAACCACGACGGTCGACCAAAACACACTCGGCCGGTCGACACAGAACCACACCAACCCAACTCGCGCTCCAGAGAGGGGGGGGGCGCTGTGCGCAGTTAAGAGGATTCTTTTCTACTATCCGTGTTTGACATCACGCCGACAAAACTCTTTCTTCATATGGTCATGCATGCTGGCGAACAGTGAAACAAGCTTGTAAATAGTGTTTTTCCTCTATTTTTCTGAGATTTTTGCTTCAACAAACAGTTTTTCTATTTCATTATACTTATTGTTGTGAATTTACTTTTGTATAAATGATTGTCATTCTCTTACAATAAACGCATTACTTACTTAATAATAATAGCTTAGTTTAAGCTGAAAGCATAATTAGCGCGGAGCCTGTTATCGATGTGGTTGAGCTAAAATGGTCATTCGTATCAGTGAAATCAAAAGAAACAAATAAGTCGATATATTTCTAAATTGGTTCACATGCGCGGAAGTCAGGTTATGTATTGTTATGACGTTTTGCATCAGCTCCTATGCTTTAATCATCGTATAGAGTATCACAATTTTAGACGTTTTATTATTCATAAGTTATCATAACATTGAGATCTTATTTGACACATGAATATTCTAAAGCGTGTGAAATTTATTTTACATATACGAGGTAATTTTTTTAACCTCGTTTAACCTTTTTTATAATAGGATGGATGACATTATCCGTAAAAATTGTTGCCACCGAGACAATTTGCTTTTTATTTCTACAACATGTACTTTTAGCAGTTTTGACATTTGATGTACAGTTTGATCAGTGTATTAAAGATCAAATCTTTACAAGGAAATAAAGATCGGAAAGTTCATTAAAATCACTCACAATTTTACGATATATTTAAGCACGCTCAAGAATACTGGATATTCATAAAACCTAGATCAGGCTAGAAACAAGCTTCTAGCAATAGAAACTTTCTTTTCGCAAACATTTTCCATGAAACAAATTTACCAATCCACTGCTTAGTAGATAGTTTCCAAGAGCAACGAAAATGTTGTCCTCACGGACACAATTTCCAAGTATAGGCTTGATTTTGGACCTTCATTTATGCACCTTTCGCTGCTCAAGACGACCGAATCTGCAGGCAACTGCAACTACTGTTTTAGAAAACCGTACATGTTGTGTGTGTCAGATTTCCCTTTACGGATTCTGATTGGAAGCATAAAACACACGGCAGCGCGTGTTACAAATTAAAAAAACAACCTGTCCCGTATCTGCATTCAACTGCCCCTACGATGGCCAAAGCGAAGATAAGTGACCAAGAAGACAAACGTCGACTAATGAGGGCTTTTGAAAACGATGAAGATTTTTAATAAGAATATTTAGTGCGTTTCTAGAAACAGTAAGCAATTCCCTTGGTTCAAATGAAATGACTTAGGCTACATATTAATGGATAATGCTCTGTCACTTCGGAATGCACAGTTTTCAAATTCATTGCATGTGGTGAAATTTTTCCTACCAATTCCCCATTTCTCAATCCCATCGAGAATGCGTTTTCCGAATGGAAATGGGCAGTATAAAACCGCCTGTCTTCACAAGAAATTCAAGAGAAGCTGAATGAAGAAGGCGGCAAGAGTCAAAATCTGCTAGAAGAAGGGGAATTCTATTTGAAATTGGCACAGAAGCAATCGCAGAAATAACTCCAGAGAAATGTGCTGGTTGGTATTGTCATCTGTGACTTACATTCCCAAATGTCAACGTCCAGAAGACAATCTGTATTAGTAAAAATATTCATCTTGTAGTTGTGTGACGTTTACAATATGTTTTAATATTCGATCGCTGTGATCATGGCTTGCTTTTCATGAAATTTGATTCAAATTCAATTGAGCTCATATTTCATTCGTAATGTTCTGCTGTTCAAGTGATTTGTATGTGTTTGATTGAGTATAGATATAATATAGATAGTCTATAATATGATATAGATATAGTTGGTCTCATTTTTTACTATTTATTGGTCTGCCAGGTATAAAGCTATCTCAACGTTCTGTTTGCACATTAGAGTTGCAATTGGATGCAGATTCGGTGCAGTCTGTCGATGATTGCCCTATTTTCCTATTGGCTTAGAACAGCAGCGGATGCCGAGTTGCAGTTGACTGCAGATTCGTTCGTCTTGAGCGGCGAAAGGTGTACACTGCCATGGATACACTGCCTGCGCGGATGACGTTGTCCTGCGCGGATGGGGTCTCGAGGCCCAGTGGCAACGCTGGTAGATACATTTGCAAAATGCAAAACGTGTGTGAATAGAAATGAATGTTGCAAATTTGAGTACAATGTTCATTCGCCATTATGACGAATAATGCCCATTTTCGTTTGGTGTCCGATTGTAGGATATCCACATTTTGAATGTTACACCTCATGTGTGCATGAAAAGAATAATGAGAATTATTTGAACAATCAATGTATTTTGATAACAAATTACGTCTTCCCATATACCCTCAAATTCTAATGTTATTTCAAAGAGCGGTGGCTTCCGCTGGGATATGACTACCCAGCGTGGAGTGCATAAAGCCAAAAAAAGAAGAAAACTGTTATCATATAAAGACATCATTGAGAGCTCCTAAATTCTGTCTACTTCTATGGCGTCTTCAGTTGGATAATCCTCCATTGCGATAATTAGTCAAAGTGATATCAGGTAAATAAACAACGACTCCGATCTGTCTCAGTTATGATTTATCAAAATGTATTTAATGAAAATGCTAGCAATTCAAACAAAATCGTGGAGCATTAAATTGTAATTGTATCTCCACATCGCAAAAAGAAATTCTGTTATTAGTAATGAGCAGTGTTTTTGAGCGGATCGAAATTCCGCTTTCGCTCGCTCATTTGCTCATAATCGCCCTGTCGCTCGCTCACCGCTCAAAATCATGAAAAAATGCCGCTCGCTCATTTCTCGATAATACGCTCCTTAATTCTACAAACTTTTTTATGCTCAGAGCTAATTCTATGCTTTAAATCAAATAGATACCCTTTATAGGCGTTCAAAGGAAATGCATCACTTCATTTTAGCTGAAATTTGAAACACACGATGAAACAATGTAAACCATCATACCAATGTATTAAATTAGCTATCGCACAAAATTAGTTGAAACAATATATTTTGATGAACACGGCCACAGAATTCTTTTGACATGTGTAGAGATGGGCAATAATCTAAACTTTATCCTACATGCTGATCACATGAACAGACCACCCAGACATTCGCTTTTTTCGCTTTTTCGAAAATATGCCGGAATTTTCGCTTCTATCGAATGGCATTCGTTTTTTTCGCTTTTTTGGTAGAGCAGGAAAAAAGTGTGTCGTAGTAGGCTACATGTCTCTTTTACATGTTGACAACGCAACGTACCTTTTTGTCATGTTGCCCTTTAATTCAGTCATGCTATCATCCATGTGTTGACAACTGAATACACATCTTGACGATTGCATAATCTTACGTAATAACTATATTATATAGGAATTGGAAAATGTGCCCTTATTAGCAAAAAAGTCATGTAGCAGTTCTTGAAGGCAAACCTTGTCGTAGTGCGTTCCGGTAAATGCACAATTTTTTGCAGTAACTTTGAGGCCATGGTGCTATAGCTTTTACACGATTCTAAATTGATGCATGTCGAAAGTACATGCGGGTCACATATTACAAATGAATGTCATCGAATTTATCAGTCAAGGAATTCGAGACATCAATCCATGCTGACTTGCCAGAGACACACGGGAGACCTACTATCGAGTTTTCTTTGTAGATTGATGTTGTATTAGTGAAAAAAGCGCAGTTTATGCGAATGAGTGAGGTGCATTGCACAATGTTGATGAATAGGCCTAAGAAATTGAGATGATAATATACACAATGGAATATTTTCTTTTGAATTTATTATTGCACTGTCACTATACTGTGATTTTCGTAAAGTACGTGTAACTAGGCAAAAAGTTGATGTGTATAATAATCGTTTTGCATCTACTGATAAAGACATTAATATGATGATCGGATATGTGTGGCCTATTTTCTTATAATCACCTGAAAGTTTATGAGTTATAGATTGAAGAATAGATGTACTAGTAGGTCTAATGCACTATTTTGTAAATAATGTGACTACCGTTTGCATTACTGCATAGTCATACTGAATACGTCATACTTCAACCGCTATATACATGTATTTTCATAGCTTCTGTGTGCTGAGCCATGTGGTATCGACTTATCTCGTGTGCTTCAACAACTCGTGACTTCTGGCAAATGCGTCAGTAAATAGGAATGCCCACATAAAATTCAACCAGAGAAAGTGGTGTGAACCAGGGCTGTGGAGCCGATGTGTTATCTCATCGGCTCCGGCTCAGGCTCCACGACTCTGATGTGAAAGGCTCCGGCTCGGCTCCAGCTCCGGCTCCGGCTCCGACTTCAAATTCAGGTTCTATCTATGCTGGTTATCCTGGATCCGTTGAACGGGTTTTTTGGATAACGGTGTGGCCTTTAGAGGCTTGCCACAATCATCAAATTAGTTTTCATTAACAAGCACCGACGTAAGTTAATAATAAAAATGATAATAGCCTAATATAATGATAAATAACATACTTGTCATATATTTTTGCATGAATTCACTATCTCTGAAAGATAAAATAAAGTTATAGCCTGGATTGGTTAAATAGGATAAAGATCTCCCGCACTGGCTAAATATAAATTGGCCTAGCCTGCAACCAGTCTACTACGAGGCTACATTAAATAAGACCACATAAGTGATGATGATATACCTAATTAGCCGTCACAGGGCCGAATAGTAGTATAAGGTTTTTAATAAAGCTTGAACATGAAACTGGATAGCGTATGCCTCTAAATAGCTTATAGAGCCTGTATCTAGGCTACTCGAACATGGAAAGGGTATAGGTTAGCCAAATATACCGTATCAATAAAGATATCAATTGCTATATTGAATATTAAAGTGTATATAGGCTAGCTTAGGTTGTTATTGCTATTTGTTATTGCCTTTATCCAATAGTCTGTTGGTCCATGAATAATGTGATCGGTGGGTAGCCCACGACTCATCATCTGTAGAAATTGTAATTTAGATAGTCTCATTGCAGTGTAGGCTAGAAATGTACAATTGAAAATTATACTTAAAATAATTAAAAATATCTAATTTAGGACGAGTTTTGTAATTCTATGCAGCATACTTAATAAGTTAAGGCTTAACTTACATTATGATAATTTCATATTTTTCATTATGGCGTAATGAAAATGGCATTGCAGGGTGCAATGTACGTGTATAATAAAAATTTGACTGCGAGCACCGAGCAGAAATCCCATCTACTTTGCTAGCTTTCGAATGCACGTGCGGTTTGATGTCATAGACAATAGAAAAGGGAGGTCAAAAGGCGCCTTTATTAGGAGCGTCTCAGTCGTTTTTTATTGTTTGCATATAAGTCAACATGATATCAGCATAAAGTGTTGACAGACGGAAAAAATAATAATGAAAATTCTTGAAATCCACAGGTCTATGACATTTGGGGAAATATTATTACACAATACGGCTCTTGTGCAGTTCTCCCCCCCCATTTTTTCTCTGGTCAAAAGATGCAGAACCATTGGATGTCCGTTTCAGCATCACCGGTTTGAGTGAAGGATTCCATGCTGTTGTAAAAATCTACATGGGTAATTGCGATGTCATAGTCGCAAACTTCGTCAGCAAGTCAACATTGTAATTTGCCTTCGGGTTTTTTCGCATTGAAATATACCCTTTGAATTTTGAAGTCAAAGGAAATTCATTGTGAATGAGATACCTTTAGAATAATAAGGCGCTACTAGAAGTGGCTGGGTCGCTTATTGCTATAGCCATGCGAGGACTTGTAGTCAGGTCATTCGTGTGAGTGTGAAGAGTTATCCCTCCAATCAAAATTGATCAAATTGAATAATCGATTGTTTTGAAAAATGTAGGTGGGGGGACTGCACAAGAGCCTACAATACAATCTAAGGAAATGGCATTGTCACAGATGCCAGTAGCCATACCGATAGATGGCAACCTACATAGTAACCGTATTAGATTTAAGACATTGCGTAAGAAATGTAGCTATATCATCTTTGCTGACTGAACTGGAAATGTGTACATAAATGACTGGCGACTTGTCTCTAGGAATCTACAATCATCTAGTTAGCATGCATATAACAAGTCTTCAAATTAATGGATTTTGGAGAATGCGTTGTCACTAAAAGCTATGGAAATTAGTTTTACGAAACATATGTAATAAAAAGATATTACACATGTGTGTAAATATAATACATATAATACAAAAGAAGGCGGCAACTGCAAAGAAAGATATCGTGGAGAACAGATCATTGGTATGCAAGTTAAAAGACACATCTTTAGATTTCAAATGATTTAATTTTTTTATGATGCCAATTAATACCTTTCAAAATTCTAGATTTATATCAAAGCTCAAACTATCGGAGCCGGAGCCGGAGCCTTTGTGATAAATCGGCTCCGGCTCCACAGCCCTGGTGAGAACGATCCAAGACAATGAGAACCTTGCATAGTAAAGCTTGGACTTGGTTTTACATAAATTATCTTGGCTATTTGTCATGTTTTGAATCGAATTGGAAAGAGCCAATATTGAAAGACATTGATTTTATTTTCGTTTTCGTTATTTATTACAAAGCAACGAAGACGAAAATAAAGTCAATATTTTTCAATATTGGCTATCTCCAATTCAATTCAAAGCTTGAACTTGTTTGCATATTTTAGTAGAAGTGTATGGAGCATGATCTTGATAATTGGCCTTTGAAGTAGGCTGCACAGTGGTAGTTTTTTTATGGAATATTTTCAAAGATTTAGCCAATATTATAATTTATCGTCGGTTTTCATCAATTTAGATTTATGATATTGATGTATATTTACATTGAAGTTTTGATTGAAAAAGTAGTAATATATGTCTCATAACAGGCAGTATTAATCTCTTGAACAGGCCCACTAACAGTCAAAAGCTTGACACAAAGGGTCTGTAAAGAACCCACTCGAATGTAGGTCACTGACTACATAATTTTCTCTCTTTGGCAGCCGTCCACTGTCGGACAAATTCCATTTTTGAAATATCTATCATCTAATCACTAGGGCTGCATAATTGAGTAATATCAATTTCATTGATAGTAAATATACAAGTTGACACTCTTGCATCTAAATTAGCGTTTGCAACAATGCCCATCAAATAAAATATCAATTTTGCTTCAATAATGTAGCCTAATTATGAGCATTATATTCCTTTACAGAAATGCATCCTACTAAGCAATTTTATTAGCACAATATTAGGCTTACGAGTTCTGAAGAAAACTACAATGATTTTCAGATGAAACCTTTAGCGTACATTCTATCACTATAAAATAATTGCCATATTGATGTAGAACCTTAATAAGGATCCTTTATTCGTCATATGATCCATTTCGTATGACTTTAGTTGACAGACATCTATCTAATAAATATTTGAAAATATCAATATGTTTTGTAATATTCACATGAAAGTTTTAGTTCAAAGTTCAAAGTTTTAGGCTAATTTATCAGTTGGAACCATGGCAGCTAGAGAAATGTCCTTGACCACATTAGAAATTATAAAATCATCTTCATTCTACTGAATTTTCTAGCAGTATTTTTTGATTTTTTCAACACTATGCTTCAACAATCCCATGAAATAATCTTGGAATCTACATTACTTGTCTAAAATTGAAGCAATCTAAATTGATTACTGGTTACATATGCTAGTTTTATGTATAATTACGGTCTGGTGCATTTGCGAATCGTTTAACAAGATGCAAGAAAAATACTTCCTAAGAGGTACTCCACAAGTTATTTTTTTTGTACCAGAAAGTAATATTCGCAATTTACAGAGGTTCGTAGTATTCGTGGTAATGCATGGCTTCATGCCATATTATGTCGTTATAACGCTTTTCTACATTGCTTGACGTAAAAATCATCGGTTTGCCTTTTTCGCTTTTCCAAGTTAAGGATTCGTTTTTTTCGCTTTTTTAAATTCGAATCGGCTGGGTGGTCTGCATGAATCAATGCATACAATTCCTGGCGCAATACTTGGACAAAATTCGCAAGGTGCGTGAAGAAACTATGTAATGCGTTGACAATTAAAAATGAATTTATTTGAAGTCGTGACAAAATAATGTAGATAATTCCTAAAAGTAGCTAAAGATGACATACGTGACTTATGAGTGACTGACTAATCAATAAATGCAAGAAAGCTGCTATAAATAAAATCGCTTGATAAACGAAATCGCTGGTTTATATGAAACAGCAAATGCTGCACCCAAAAGGACCTGAGACATCGGCGCCAGCCGTCACTGAAACTTCGGCCCACTAAGCTCAGTATCTGTCAAGATGGTCGGTCCGCAGCAGCTCGTTGCGCCCAGGTCCTACTTCCTTCTACCATTGCACTCTTCTTCATGGTGATCTTTACACTTAAACACCGTTCCGGTGCGTGCAGCATACTCTCTGCGAAACCAAATCATAGCCAGAGAGGACACGGCGAAGATTGGCATGTCACACAGATGACACTGAGGGTCGGTCCGGATTCCTCAACGTGTCAGATTAGCAGGGGTATACATTCAAAAATACACGCACATACATTCTTTGACAAAAATACATTCCTTGATACATTCAAAAATTGCTTATTTGCACATTCTGATTTCAATAAAGTAGTATTCTGAAATTTGAAAATATTTAATTGCCAATTTGGGCATGGATCACTACTAACCCATTGGGCTTTCGTGGTGTAGCGAAACCTCGAAAATTTCGATAAAAGAAAACTCTATTGATGCTCTTCGAAACTGCTTGTTTGAGCATTAAGACTTCAGTTCAATGACAAAACAATGACAAGAGACTTGCTATTACACAATGATTCCATCTCTTGTTATTGATTTAGTGCTCCGAAAATACATCTACTTATTCTACTACTCATCAGCTACTAAAACATCTGCGCATATCACCATCAATGCGGTTTAGCAGTGGTGAAAACTGAAGAAACCGCACTGAAAAAGTTTCACGTCCTTCCATGAAGCAACGAAATTTGTCATGATGCGCACTAAAGTATCATTTAATTCATCACTTGGTCACAAAGCATTGAACAGTTTGAATTCAAAAGCTGTGATGAGGTAGGTCTACTTGCACTGTGGGTGCAAATCTGACCATTACTTTTTAAAAATGGCAGGTATTATGTTGCTTTTGCATCAAGTTAAGTCATAAGCTGGGGTCGGGCCCGATGCGGGCATCTTGATTTTTGCGGGAAGCGGGCATTCGCATGTAGGCACGGGCATTTACAATAATGGCTTAATCTGAGAATTCATATCCGGTTAGTGGATATGCAGGTAGGGATTCATGGCGGCGTACATGACGTGGGCGTAATGTATGTAGCCTAAGCTCATTATGCAATTGAATCTAGTCACTATCGAATTTAGTCACATCGTATTCTTAAATCACTATTTCTGAAGACTAGACCTAGCGGTTTAGTCTAGGAGCTAGCTAGGATCTAGATACTAGCTAGCAGGTTTCAAGCACTGTGAATCGAAGTGTCAAATGGGTGAACATCTACCCATCGTCACCTATAGCAAATTCGTGCAGCGTGATGCTGCTAGAGCGTGTTGTATGCTAATCATCAAGGCAAAAGGAGTATGACTTTCTCCATCGATTTTGATATTCTCTAGTTTGATTGGTTTTGATACAAAGGGCGCGTGTGACGTGTAGCGTTTGACGTCAACTCATGTTGACGCATTGCCATTGTAGGACAATACCGACAACGAATTTTCCGATAGGGCAGCTTGTATTATTTCTCGATGTTAGATGGAGAACATCCTGCATCGCCAGCTTCCACATTTCTCTGAAAAAACCAATGTTAGCTAGAAACTACATCACTATACAATAAGGTTCGACAGCACTATGTAGGGTCCATCAAAATTGAATATTGTTTTGACTTAGAAGGAACGATTGAACGGGTGCTTTATGCCATGAACGAACGGAAAGGGGTGATAGTTCATTTGAGCGGTGAACGAACGAACGGGTCTGAAAGGCTAATGAGCGGAAGATCGAACGCATTGGGAAAAATATGACCGTTCTAATGCTGGGTATGAAACACAATAATCGAAAGACATTCCTGATCGTTTTTTTACATCGAAGAGTCAGGACGATTGCAGGAAATTGCTTATCTGGGGAGCCATCTGGGAGTGATGGTCGCAATTCACTGCATGTTATGAGGGAAAACATGAACTGCGAACGCTACGTTCGAGTGATCGAAGAACATGTTTATCCTTTAGCATGCAGTTTAGGTGATCCATCATCTGATTGGATTCTCATGGATGACAATGCTCCATGCCATCGTGCCAGTGCAACTCCATTGTATAGAAGACAGGCAGGAAAACGAACCTTAGACTGGCCAGCAAGGTCTACTCCCTCTTAACGACTAGGCCCTAACTGGGCAAACATATAACAAAGAAAAATATTTAATATGATATAGGATGCAAATTTATTCAATTATAGCTAGAAAACGCACTGTTTACTTTAAAATGTCTAGTTCTAGCTAATTTCTAACTATTTGTGAAACGGACTGTATGCGCATGTTTGACATGCAGGCTACTCCATGTATGGCCTACACATTAATCTTGTCGTTCTCAGATAAGTAACTTCCTATTACACTCAACTCGTTTAGCATCGTAGATAGCAATAATTGAGGAGACAGAATAGAAAAATGTCCTCAGACATGATGTTTGAGGACATCTCTCCATTACTTGTCCAGGCGAGCGGGCACTCTGCAATCTTTATCATTGAGATTTTTCTCTTAAGCTCGGTGGAATTTCAAATTTAAAAAATCTGACAAAATTGATGATTTGACATCTTGAATTGCTTTTTACAACATGGGGGGATGAATGAGTTGGAGCAAATGAACATCACGATAAGAAAGCTCAGAACCTAAATATGTTGTGCCGTGAATTTCATGTGATTTGGAACATTGATTCGGATGTTAAAGGGGAGGCAGATTCAGTCCTACGCACTTCAGAGTCCGGTATGGAAAAGGACTAAAGTGAATCAATGTCCGTGGTCTTAATATCAATGCATCGCAAAATGGAAGCCATATATCCCTACACTAGGGTTGTCCTGGTGTAGGCCTAATTTGGTTGGTTTCAATTCTTCCTAAATTGTAGCTCTTTCGCAGTTCTTTCACGTTTGACGATACTGAATGTCTCTCAAGGATCTGCATGTGGATACGTTTCAGCAACGAAATTCTTCTATCAAATTGAGGTATCTTTTAAAGTCTTTGTGCAATTCCGGAGACCATTAGTACATCTATGGGACGAAGCGACGATTGGGAGACCAATTCAAAAGATATGTGAATAAATAATGTGTCGATGGTCAGATGTTGAGTGCAGCATCGATCACAAATACCTTATTGCTAAGTTCATATTCAGAGGAAGAATCCAGAAATGCATTCAATGCACATTGTCAAGAGTGTGAGAACTACAGAAAAGAGAAAAAGTTTGGAAGTTTGTTCAATTTTCATACTCGCTCAATTTTCGCTCACTGAATATTTTTTCGCTCGCTCATCCGCTCATCAAAAAATTGAAAAAATGCCGCTCGTTCGCTCAAAAACACTGGTTATGAGTCAGCAGAAAAGATGAGGAAATGTTTACTGTTTCTTTATGTTCACTGCAGTCGTTTGATTATAATTTGAGTTGAAGTTTGCATCTTTTACTGATAATATGTATTCCTTTAAATAACTGGTCATTGTTATGTATCAAATTTGTTCTAGAAGCTCTTAAATTCTTCATTAGATTCCACGGGCAGTTGGTTGTTTGGAGTAAAAGTCCTCGAATTTAATTGTTTCTAGACTGACCTTGAGCATTATGATCCGTACCGTTGCATGTAGGCCTACGGCTGTATTGCTACATTTCTGGAAATTTTAAAGAAATTTACATCTTTTGTTATCGTTACGTACTCGTTATTTATTGGTCTCTTAATATCTTACCTGGAAAAACTATTTCCCCATGAACGGATATAGATAATCTACTGATCATTAGATCTATAGACTTCTGTCGATTACCTGTTTATAAGGTGCGATGGATTGTATTTGCGAATTTCTCCGTTTTTCAATTGCATTTCAATTAGATAATTACCACTACTTAGTTTACATTTCGACAAGCCGTTTCGTCATGAATTTCTTTGAAAAGAATTACCGGTGGTTGTACACTCTGTACGCATTATCGACTAGGAGAATAAAGCAATTTAAACTACTAAACTACGTTCTGAATAAACATTCAACAGTGCTGACATGGCTAAAAATGTAATTGATTACAATTACAGATTGCTCATCAGGAAATGTATTTGCAATTGCTGTTGCAATGCATGTCTGGATCTGCGATATGTTATCATTCTTCTTTTAAGCCGCAACTACTTTCAATTGTCATGATCAGTTATGTCCTTCCCTTTTTCCGTCAGGAAAGTGATAGGCAATCCAAAGGCAAGTCAAAGGAATACTTTGCTGTTTTCATCTTTTCAGAAGTATATGAAATTTTGTTTAACTGCCATGCATAAATGATATTTTGTCACTCTCGTTAAAGCATCACGAAGCATTAAGTAAAAAATCTTTTTATTCCTGCGAAAGCCAGTGGCAAATATTTTATAATCAACATCATCCAGGAATGGCCAATAGAAACCGCAACCGCCTCTATTGAGCTATGTTAATTTGACAATGCTATGATAAAGTGATTTTCATAACTAACGATGACTTCGCTTCCCTAGGGCCTGCATGCTACGTTGACATCGGTGGTGACATTAGCTATTAGACCAAATATCAGCGTGCTTGACTTCAAGCATGCTGAGTACCTAGCTGTAGACTTAAAGAACAATACATTGTGCTCAAATCGCAATTTTGTAGCAGACCCTTTTTGGTCATGCTTTTGTTATAAAACATAGTTTTTGCAGCTCATTTGTATTCCAATTTGGCAAACTTGATGTGACTTATAGGACAGACTTAAAGTACACAGTTTTAGCGTAGTGTTCAAAATATGATCGAACGATTTCTCACACATGCATGCACTTACATGCATGTAGAAATAAGTTTATTTTTTCTAAATCATCTGATGATTGTTTTCGTATTGTCTAGAGGCCTTAGATTCGTAGAAATTTATCAAAATGTATTTTTGATTCAAAGTTCCAGAACAAGCTTCATTAAGTAATATTTTGGTCTTGTGAAGTAAATGTCTAGAAATGTATGAAACTGAATTGTCATTCTACAGAAAATGTTAAGCGATGTAGGCTACATATGAGTATTTGCGTCATGTAGAAAATTCATTTTAAATGTCGCAGTTGATGTCAGTGGAGAATAATTCTTTTACAGTTCCTATCTTCGTTCCTCATATTTTTGGTTAAAAGAATCAAAGATTTAAACGTGGTTTGTAACAAGCTCCTGACCCGATTGGTCTACTTTACCTGCTACCGTATAATTCTAAACATATAGTTTTGCAGTGCTTATTCATAGATTATCTCTTTTTTTCGATCAAAATTTCTCTTCGTGTTTATTAAAGCTTTATATTCACCGTGATAATGATGTGGTGCACATATTGAAGATCATTGTACGTATAACACTGGCAGAATATGTTTAAGAGTTGTTTTGCAGCTGTCGGTGACATTCAATGCAGTTACATTTTGTAGAGCTGTTGCATTGAGAATCATCCACGAGTCGTCGATTATGAACCCTTTCCCATCGATCTTGATGTTTGAATAAGACAGGAAAATAGCTGATGAAAAAGGTGAGCACTTGCATTTCGAGCCGCTAAATTGAAGAGGAGCCGTCCAAAGTCCTACCATATTACCGATTTGGGTAGTCATCTCCCACTCATTGCCCATTCGACGTGCTCCTACTATTACTTTCTGCTTGTTCTGGCAAGCTTTCTCTATTATATCTACATCAGTAGAGTTAATGGTACTTGCACAATGTGCGCAACGGTTGTTAGAAGCTGTTGGGCGGGTTTTAGGCGGAGTTTGAGCACACTTTCCAGAGTAAAGAGGTACATAACGTTCTTGTACTTGCTCCGGCTTGTAATAGTCGTATACTTGAACTATCATGGGTCGCAAATCTTCAACGAAGAAGCGACGCTCCAGCCATATATCCAGACAAACACGCTGTTGTGTGATTGAATTGAAATAAAGGTTCAAAGTTCCATCTACTTCAAGATCAGCCCGCTCCAAAATCCCATCCTTTATTTTCTTTTTGAGGTTACTCATAGTACGCGCACTGCCTACCCAACCAGTAGCCATTTTAGCTTTGACGATGGCCATGTTAGATCCAATTGCATTGAGAGTGTATTTCACACAGATACGCAGTCGAGATGCTGAGCAGTCCGATCTCATTGATGAAGAACTTGCTTTCAGCTCAAATGGTGCTGAACTTCGACCTATCTTTTTAATGTTGTATAACAAAGATAACTGAAAGTTAGCACAACCTGTGCCATTGATATTTAGTATGAAGTCATTATTCAGTCGTATCTGTCGTTTTCGCAGCACAATTCTATTGGATGCAGTTATTCGATCAACTTCTGGCTTACCGGTAAATAAACCTGATTTGCTAATTTCTAATTCAATGTTAGTGGGATTGCTATCTTTACTGCCAAGGAGGATGGATGCATCCGCAAGACATTGCAAGCCGATGACTGTGTCCTGTGTTGAATACCAACCCCCAAGCTCATTTCTTTCGTTGATAAGCCATCGCAGCGGTGATATTATACTGAGTATATTAACATCATGTTGGTTAAGCTTTGAAAGGATTGCATATGCGGTTGTTTCAACATTAGGAGCTGTACTTCTCCGCCAGCATGTGGAGCGACGCTTTGATGATTTTGAAGTGCTGACATTTTCCCAGAAACGATAGCCATCTTTGTCAACACGACGTTTATCTAGCTGTTGTTGATAACGCATTGCAACAGAACTATTTGGTGACCACTTGGTGAGAACATAAGATCGTAATGCAATTTGATATGTGCTTAAATCTGACCACTCATCATTCTCTACAGGTGTGGAGGCTTTTATGCAACGCACAGCGCTATTAATAACTTCAGCATTTAGCTTCGGCTTTAATATCGGATGTACTCTTGTTTCTAAAAGGGCACCAAGTACATAGACAGACAGGCTAACTTTGTCCGAAGTACCGCCAACGCCTCCTTTCATTTCTGAATGAATGACTCTGCCAAATTCATTGAAGCAGCCAGAAGTTTTATTCTGAATCTTTTGAAGGAAAGATAACGCAGATACCAAAGGATTGGGTGGAATATCAACGTACTGTGAAGCTGCAATAAAAGATTTGAGCACAAATGCTGTCAACCAAGTGCTGCCTTTTGATCTGTACGATGATGGACCGAAGGCCGAGTATGATCCATCAGGGTGTCGATAACGAAGTTCGCGCTTGTAGCCGTAATCAATGAATTTTCTTGCTTTCTCCATAACTTTCGGCTGTTCAATCTTGGATTGCACAAAATAGTCAAGGACATATATACTTGGAACCAATGTTATCATATTCTGTTCACCACAGCCAGTAGGCATCCGAACTAATTGTTCTAGGTTTTCCACTGTAGCTGAGAGAACTTCCCCTGACCATGTCAGATATCCACGAGCGGACTGGGGCACAATATTATCTGCAGGTATATGTGGCGTCAGAGAGAATGATTGTCTTATATTTCGCGGACAAATTAGATCACCCATGACAAGTTGCTGTGGTAAACCTTCCGGTTCTACAAGAATAAGTCTGCTTACGCCATCGCTTATAGTTTTGTCTAGGTTGGGAGTGCCACTTGGATTTGGACATCTTTCGGAAGTTTCAGCAATTGCTGTCACTTGGAAAGGTATCTTCCCCAGAGCATTAGGTAGTAATGTGAAGTTCACAGTAACTTGTTGAAAGGCGCAGACACATGTAATGTGCTTTCTAAATCCAAGAATTTGTAGTTTTGGTGATGCTGAGGCAGAGAATGAAACCTGAAAGCACGAACTTGTGTAACTGAACAATTTAACGGGTACTTGGATGGCTTCTCCTCGAATAAGGGAATAGGGCAGTGCAATTTGTAGAAAGAACGGTTGAAATACAAGGAGCTTTTGTGGTAGTGCAATACCAAGGCCGACTGAGGAAATGCAATACATGTTTAATCTCCAATTTGTAATGCTATCCGGTACAGTGAAGTTAATAACTGATTTTGCTGGAGTATTTAAGACTTCAAATATCCAAGCTTCCGGGAAATGCTTGCGCACTCTAGGGCGCAATGTGTCTTTTATTTTCTTTGTTATTGCTTGCTTTGTTGGTTGTGCTTTAGACATCATTTTCTTTCTCATTTTCTTTCTTTGCGATCTGCCACCACCACGACCAGAATTAGCACGCATTGGAGGACTGAATGCAACTGGTCCTCTCCTCTCTGACATCATTTCATCCTCAGCAACCATGTGATTAAAATGCATTTTCAGAGGGTTACTATAGAATATGCAAGTCGACGATACGGAAATAGAGTTAGTAAGAACTAGTAAACCGTTCTTGTCGAACGCTTTCACATTTGTTAAATCAGTTATCTTTTCTCCAAAACATGGTTGTTCATAGCTTCCATATCGAATATTTGCTGTAGATTCTATTACGCGCTCAGCGATTTTTGTTATTTGATTGGTGACTTCAGAAAATGAAACCCCACTGGATACTGCGAATGAATCTAATGCAACATCGCGAATTGATAATGCACATTTTGCATTCTTTCCCGTTGTTCTTACTTTCCCTGTAACATGGTCGCCCGGTCTAACTGCTCGTTTACTGAATTTAAATGATGTTGGTACTTGCTTCTCAAGACAGCTTCGAAGATCATTCAATTGATGATTAATTGTTATCACTTTTGAACGAATTTCCTCACCTATATAAAGAAAAATAGTGATGTAAGAATTTGGTCCGTATGAATTCTTAATTTGGAATGTTATATCTCTTTCATATATGTTTGCTGTCTCTTCTGGTTTGCTTTTGGGTGTATTTTGCAAAGGAACTTTTTTGATTGGCTGTGTATATTGACGGCGTCCCCACCATCGTCCGCGATACTTTCTGTGGCATCTGTAGCCGAACCATCCACGGTAGCAGATGCAATCGTTACCTCGGTAGCAGTAGCCATGTTCGCAACTTCTTCTTCGTCTGCAGACATTGCATTTTTCACCTGACCATCCTTGTTGACATGCGCATCTGCCTGGATGTGTACATACACCTTGAATACAGCCACGTGGACATAGGGCAGTTAGGCAATTTATTCCAGTCCAACCTGGAAGACAACGAACTATTTTTCGTTCATTTTCAATTCGTAGGCATCTGTAATGTCCAAGGTCATCACGATCCATATCTAGGCATTTCAAGGTTGACAATGCCGAGCCATTCACAGCCTGATAATCCTTGATTAATCCTCTAGAGGAAATAATCGCCTGAATACGCTTCTTATCCAGGGGAATATTCGCCTGAAGTCGAAGTGTCAACTTTTTTGTTTCGCATGGACGTTGTGACATCATTCTATGAAGAGGATACAATTGCAGAGAAACTCCTTGAATTGAAGTGATTGCTTTAGCAGAGGCCTGTTTATTCGTATGGTGTAGGTTTACAGTTTTTCGAGTTGATGTCATAGTTTGGAAACGAATGTAAATTCTTTTCGATTGAGATGGCGGTGGTCGAGTTATGAACTTGGCTATCCCTTGAGCATCAGTAGTTACGTTGGTGTTGTAACCCCATTTGTTCTTAAGCATTCTGTACCACCAGCTAGAATACTCTGAAATTGTGACACTCAAGTCTACATTTGGATATGGACTTCTATCAGGGTTAAGAGTTCTCACAGTGCCGTAAAAAGGCAGACCAGGATTGTAGAACTCAGGAATCGTAATTTCTATAAGACATATATATCTGAAAACTTTGTCACCTGATTTTGCTTTTGTAATGACTGTATTTGTACCTTTTTCCATTACTGTGGCATTCAGAAAATAAATTGTATTCCTTGACGAATATCGGAGTTGCAGGTTTTTCGTTGATACATTAAACTCTTTGCATGGATCAAGTCCGTCAAGTGTTCCATTGACTTTGAGGCAATTTTGTGTTACTGATCGCCCTCTATATCGCGAGTGTGAACGACGTCGAAGACAAAATGTGGCGTTTAGAGTACCTTTTACCGGTAATCCATTGTTGTATTTCGCACAAACAGAAAATGTTATCTCCTTCGCATTCATGTACAAGAACTTGGGTGGCTTCACCTCAACAGAGAATCTCGGTAGCACATATTTCTTCACTTCTATTTCTTCCTCATCCATCTGGGAGAAGAGTCGAGCCTTAACTTTCCATTTCCCAAATGAGGGATCTCTTGTTAGCCTGAAAGAAAAGCCGTAAAATGCCTTTTGCCAGGTAACATTCAGCCATTGTGCCATGACCGTTCCATCAGGTGCCTCCAACCAAATGCGATCCAGTGTAAGATTACTTGATAAACCAAATGGTTGCATGCTGCCAACGAATAAAGGTAAAATTCGGAATTTGATGATGTCATTGGGCTTATAAACAGGCTTATTGGTGTCGGCAAATATAAGCAGAGAGTCTTTGATGAAAGACAATTTTGTAGAATTTGTGAATCGCAGTTTTCCAGGCTTGTTGATACAGGAATTTTCTTTGTTCGTTCGATTACAATCGAAGATGCGAAATTCCAAGCCAATGTTCGATTCCTTGTAATTTTTGAATGGTATACTGAAATTTAGACGTCCCTGTTTCGCAACAGCTGCTCTTGGCATCGCTGGTTTTTCTTCATTGCTCCTTGAGTGTTTTGCTATAACATCGATGGCAAATAGATCTAAGTCTGCTTGCACAAAGAAGTCATACTGATCTCCACGAACGAGCGCTTTGGGAAGGATTATGATGTACTTGGATTGCTTATCAGTGTTGACTTGACAAAATGATACATTGACACAGTATATAGACAAGATAATACTCAGTAAGAACGTGCGCTTCATGCTTGGTTCATATTGTTGATGGCTGATATGTTGTTGTGCTCGAATTTAAAGCATTGTCATCAAGTGTGCTGATATGATAAGTAGGTTGGAAAACCTGATTGGCAGTACCTAGCATATCATTTTGATGAGTTCAATAATCGCACTTCATGATTGTCATTGTTGTTCGATAGCTCATGTCGGAATCCTGCTCAAATGAGACCTGTCTACAACACAACTACACACGTCAATTGATGGATAGTGGAGGAAAACATTCAATATGAAAACAAATCTTCATCAAAAATAGTTTGGGTGACTTGTCAGATGAAATATGCAGCTTGTCATGCAAAGACGGTGTTGATTTGATTTCATTGTTTTCCAAAAACATTCGCCTAATTAAATGACAAGTTTAGTGGAAATAAAAGCCAAAATCTATCGGTGAATTTGAAATTTCTCACATATCAGAATCATGTTCATCACATAGTTTGTCATCACTTACAAAGACAATTTACAAGAATCGCATTTTTGCGTGTTGCATATTGAAGGAGTACAAGCTCCAGAAAAAGCCTTGTAAGAATCATGACTCCGTTTCTGATAGAATTTCATTCAACAAAAGATCTCTAGACAGTTCTTGTACGACACGACTTGCAGACTCGTTATCACTGCGTTCACCAAGATCAATCATATTGTCAATGTCTTTGACACAGAAGCCGGAATATTTCAATGAAGAAGTAGCTGGGATCTTCCTTTTGCTGTACAGAAGTTGTTTCATGCAAATGAAATTATTGGCACCTCTCAGTTGTCCATGTCATTATAACCTAGCATCCGGGCTGTCCGACTGAATAGTTCCCGGTTACAATACATGCTCCTCCAATAAGTGTCGTGCGAGGCCTGCACTGTAAACTGTTGGGCACGAAATTTCGCTTTAATTTGACACGAAACTTAGGCATTAATTCTAACCAACACAAGACACGAGCAGGCACGAAGATCATAATGTCGAGTTCGTGCCCAAGTTTTCTCTTTATGAAGTATTATTTTCTACATACTACTTATTTCGCTCTATTCAATAGAGCTTTCGAGCATGCTCTTTTCATTTTCTTGCATTGCGAATAATTTCCTCTGTTACACTTTATTCAGTAATTGTATTTCACGCTTCATTATAATAGAAACTTAATGCTCTTAGTTATTTCTGTATATTAATAATTATCTTCAGATGTGATTCCTACTTTAAACAGAAATGGCAATGTTTTTTTTCTGTATTATTTATAGTTAGTATGTATGACAGGAATACCGTAGAAATTGTCCTAAAGTATAATGGCGATTTTTTCCAAGTTGCATTTCATGCTAGGACTGTATTGAAGCCGATCAGTCATGCTCCTCACTGAGGAACGTTAAAAAATCGTTAAAAATTGAGATGATAATCAGTGTGAAAACAGAACGACGGACCCAACCAATCGTGATAGGGACCACTGTTGATGAACAAGTAAAGACCATCAAGGTGCTAGGTGTGACCATCGACATTCACCTGAAGTCCAGACAACACATCGAAGGTTGCAGAGAGAAAACAAACCATAGAACGTAGTGGCTGCGAATCTTCAAGAGATTTAGTGGAACGGAGCGAGGCCTACTTCTGTTATACCTATCGAATATCTGAATCATCTTCAAATCTGCCTCCCCAGCATGGTTCACCCATACCATAAAATTGTCACAACAGACCATTGAACGAACAGAATCATATGCTCTCAAAATCATGAATCATCTTTCCAGCTCTGTCATACTCAGCTCCTCTCAAACTAATTGGCCTACTCCCAATCCTAGCGGATCCAAATTGTGATTGAAAACAGAATGAATTGTGTTGAATCGTGATGCAAAGGTTGAAAGTCGGAAGATAAATAGGATGCTTAACCCACTAACGCACTCTACCCGAAAAATTGCGGATAAATCATTTTTCTGGCTGGATATGTGATGTAAGACCCCTACTTATGTCAAATATCAATTTTGGTCTCATATTGATGTCTATGAGCTTCAAAACACCATGGGTGCCACAACACCCATTGTGCGTTGGTGTGAACAAGATGCCTGAAAAAATTGACTTTTCTTCAAATTCTTCCATTGATGAAACTGCTCAAAGCAATCTTTCGGATGAAGATGAGCATTGCAAATGACACAAATAAACGATGTTTTCGATTGACATCTCTTGCACCGTTTTTGTTTCTCTCCATATCTGACGATGCGTTTTGCCTTTGCTTCCGGTTGACTCTCAGATGGAGTCGTCATCATTTTCTCATTCTGAAGAAGTAGTTTCTCGGCAACTGTTGTTCTGAAATTGTGGAGGGTCAATTTATTGCCGTTCAGCTTGAACAGGATCCAACTATTCACAACAGCAACATCTATGAGATACAGAAATAGTGGGAAGTAACACTTTTTTCCTCTCACACTAGTTCGGCATTGGGATACATTAGCGTCCATCAAATCTACCCCTCCCACTGCTGCATTGCAGTGGGCAAAAGCTGCCGGTCTGTCTACGTTTATTCGTTTTTTCTCATTTCTGCTATATCTTTTCACTTTTCCGAAGGGGTATTTTCCAAATTCGGTTGATGCAGTGATAACGGGCTTATTGTCCGTCCACGTTGCGTCCATCAAATCTACCCCTCCCACTGCTGCATTGCAGTGGGCAAAAGCTGCCGGTCTGTCTACGTTTATTCGTTTTTTCTCATTTCTGCTATATCTTTTCACTTTTCCGAAGGGGTATTTTCCAAATTCGGTTGATGCAGTGATAACGGGCTTATTGTCCGTCCACGTTGTAACTTTGATATTTGGCAAGATCATTGCATTTGAAACTTTCAGAAAACCTCTATTATGAGCTATCTCATCAAATGGATTTCATGTTATTCTTTTTTTCCTAATAGTTCCTGTCGCACAAAAGCTGAAATCTTCCTTTATTCGATTTATCAGAACGAGTGACGTGAAGCAATTGTTCATTGTTACACTCACATTTGAATGATTCAGAGTCTCTATTTCTTTCAGTTTCTTGCAGAAGAAGAGCTGGTACCCAAATCGTATTCATCTGTCTTTTTCTCAGCTCGTCTAGGATGCGGCTCTAATTGACAAGCGTAACCAGAGGTAGTACATAGTGTCCATACTTTGAAACCAAATCTTATGGGTTTTCCACGTATGAACTGCTTGCAACTGTACCGCCCGTAGTACGGGACCATGCTCTCATCTACAGAAAATGAGTGGATTTTCGGCATATGATTCGTAAACTTGCATTGTGAGAAGTAAACGAATTTTCATGAACTCTGCATTCGGCTTCGTCAGTGGATCTAAAAAGTGCAAACTGAGGAATATTGTTTCGAACTTATTCAAAACTAATCGCTTGTGATATCGCTTGATTGACATTGATCGAAATTCCAATAGTTCAAATAAGCATACAGATTTTATAAATAATAATAATAATATTTATTAATATACATGCTGTAGGCCTGCAGGTTTGCATGCATTGTACATGTACCGGTACAGTACATGCCTTATCTTGTTTGTTCATGAAAATTCAACTACGATAAGTATGGTGATACATCTACATGCTATGAAAATGCGTGCTCATTAATGCAAATGCATGCAGGCCTACCTCAATAAGCCATTCAAATTTGAAAATTGTGATTGGCGAAAACCGCTAAAAACGCTTGCAAAAAACATTGATATCAAGCGTTACCCCACTGGAAATTATACCGTGACACCACAGTTCTCAGTCACTGCGTCTGAACGCATGTACATTTGCATACAACTACGTGTGGTGTGATTTTGTAATTTGGCGCTGAGGATGATATTCTACACATTGAGACATATTCGGAGTACAGCGATGAAACCACCAAATTGCTTTTCAAAACTTCATCAGAATGGGCGATCTATTGTACAAATATAGGCCTAAATGGGTTAAGTCCGAGTCGCTAAATTTTCAAATAGATACATATATAAATCATGAAGGTGACCATATTAGTTCTACCAACCCAATTTTAAAATTTAAAATTCGAAATTTTGAACTCTGTAGTTTGTAGGAACAAAATTGCTAACGTCTGCATAGGCCTATACTTTAAAAGTACCTATTAATGTCATCAAGTTGTGGACTTCAATAAGCTGACATTGATATATACCAATATCATAATATCTGAAGGAGAAATGAAAAAATCAATGTTGCCTTTAAGGAATTAATTTATAAATAGAAATGCAATGCAAAAAACTGCGCGCTGAAAACAGGGGCCTTGAAATGGAAAAATAACTGTACAGGCTCGCAGACATCATGTTATAGTTGAACTTGAGAAAATGCTATATATCACAAAAATCATATTTTTGCATTAAGGCTATTTTTTCTGTACGGCATTTTGTTTTTTGATTGATGCTTTTGTTTTTGATTGATACTCCGCGAGTTAATTCAACGAGTGCTGACGTGAGAATGAATTGAATCCACAAGCGAATTCTGATTTTGTTGAAGCGAATTTTGAATTTGTTAATTTATCGTAATATTGCAGGATCAATGCCACCGCCACATGACTATGATCGAGTGTGAAGATTGTCTTTTTGCATGAATTGGCATTCAACATATTTCTAATTGAACCCGATTCAAATTAAAGTACACATAGCAACAAACAGATTCGAGGAAATTATTCGGGTCATTTAATGAGATTATTTCTCAACTTAAATGAATTGTTAGTTAGCTAATTGTTGATTCTCCGAGGCTTACAGGTACAATTATTTTAAAAGCACTCATCACTGTGGGAATTTTCGCTCTTTCATGAATTGAAAGCACTCATTGCATAACTGCGAGCCATGAACATGTGGTGATCATTTCCAAATTCTATTCATGCTTACCCAGTTCTAAGAAGAATCCCTAATGTGTTTAACGCATTGGTAATCAAAAGATGTGGATCTATCGTCTCACGAAAATGGATAAACCTGCTGTTGATGTTTGAATATTTTGCTCAATTTGGTTCTCGAAGTATTTTAAGCCACGCGACTAATTGCAAGGAGAGAGTCTTCATAAATCTGAAAAAGGTAACAGATGGAAGACACAAAGCCGTCCATTATCACTTCGGACCTAAAGAGGTTCCGTACTGAAGACTTTAATAGTACAGTCAAAATATTGCGTCATAATCGAGTTATAGAAAGGGTGATAATTGACGGCCGGGGAACAAGTGATAATTGTCAATCGCGATAAATTGGGTTTAGGAAATCCTTTTTGGTCTATTGTGATGGTTAGTGCACGAACAAAATGACTCTCTCCAAAACTCCATGGCATGCCACTTTTTGACAATCAATGCTATAATTATGTCATAGAATCCAAAACAGAGCAAGTGATTCTCTCTCAAAAAAGATAATCAAGATCCTACACACGAAGAGGATTGACATAATAGGACAAAAGCTCGTGTCAGAATCAGAATGGAAAGCATATTCGGTTTTCAACAAAATCTTAGACATGAAATAATCAAGTAATCTGATCTTTTTGTCATCTTAGAGACCAAATTGTCAAAGATCTTTTTTTTTATTCACAGACATGGTTACTCCGGCCATTAAATTGGCTTGTTGAATGCAAGCTGAGAATTTTAGAAAAAGAAAAATATCAGATATACTTACTTGTAGTAACCAAGTGAGAGATGTTATCAATTTTTGAGTTTTTCGTATTCATGGTTTTATCGAAGCCAACTAACTTAAGTTAGAAAGCAGTTATACGAGTAATAGTGTATTACTCTTGATGCATTTGAATTCATCCAACGATTTGAGTTTAGAACGTTTAGATGATGCCTGATCTAAATTGTGAGCACGATTATGTCAATGTAAACTTTTTATTATGTGAAGGTATCTTATTGGAGATGCGGAATCGGTATGCTAGATGATTACTTTCCTGTCACCGTATTTATGGAATGATGCCCTTCATAAATACATGAACCATTGTTTGTCCTCTACTTCCAGCATTTCATTCATAGTTTTCATCTTTTCATGACACATCGACATCATTTGTAAATATTCCATACTATTCGCGCATTAACGCAAGTGGATCTACATGTATGTATTCTCATTATTTATGTATATCATCAGTGCCCTCATTGACTTCTTAATGTCATTGTTATCATTTTATCACCCCAGAAACGTGTTTTTAATTTGAGAATAAACGTTCTGATATTCTGATATTCATAGACTGCTTGCATTTCGCATTAGGTGACTTCCTGGTTGTAGTTATAGCCTACTAATAGCGGCTGCTTTTGTAGACATAGTACAAGCCAAAGTAGAATTAAATATTGAGTTCTAATATCGGTCTAATGGGAACATCTACATGTATGTGGCCATTTAAGGATTTAAGTATATTATTTATTATGTAGGCCTATATATATTCTTATATTACATAATAATGCAAGCCTTATTAATTATTCTTTCTTGATCTAACATTTTCAATCCATCCGATTTCAATGTTTCAATCATTTCAACATTTGGAAGGTTTAATTTAGCAGAACATTTCATAATTTGAACTGTGCATACTTTATAGCCCTTTATGGTTGATGAAGAGCACAAGCTAAAGTGCTAGACAGATTCATGGTCTCTTTCAAAATATCCTTTGTCATGCATCCCCATCGTTTATCTTCCAATATCACAATCAAAAATTATAAATAAGAATTATACAAATTTTTCCTTTAAAAATATAGATGGATGTCATCGACTGAAGTGTGGCCTACATGTGAACTTGGAGACTAATGATTGCTGAATGGGCCTGAGTGTTAAAGGAACTGATGTTGAAGGAGATGCATTTCTCTTCGATCGATAATTCGAGTAACGACACTCATCTATAATTTCATGTAAATTTCATTATGATTCGTATAGCTTCCTTGATTTAGAATGTCAGCAGAATTGATAATTACGGAGAATACTAAACATTTATGAATAGCTTAAAAGTAATTGATTCTCAATTATAACTTTTGAGATGCTAGCGCATTGTGACAACCATAATTCGGTTTCCCGAACATAAGCCGCGATTATTAACATCGGAAATATGTATTTGGGGATGACAAAAATCTTTGAGTCTATTCTCCTCATGTCACTAGATATTTTAAAATGCCGATTTTTGCCTTGGCATTAGTCTGAAAAAGGAGATGGAAAAAGATTCAATCAACTCAATTTTTGCAATAATTAAAGTGCTATGGGACAGGCTCCGTGAAAGATTACGCGAGCAAGATCTTGAGGTATTGTAGGTCCAGCAATGTTCGTATCCACCTATCCGAGTAAAATGCAAAACAAGTTTTTTGATATTGCACCTCACAAGTAGCCTAGGGCTGCCTTGGCAATGTGGCGGCCATCACGATGTGTTAATAAATTCTGATATAATCGAGAGCGAGGGAAGAGCCATTTAAGTCATAAGTCATAAATGTCTATTCTGAAGTAAAGCAGAATACGCAAGTCAATGGCTGCAAGGGCACTTACAAAAACAGGCATTGATAATACATACAACACAAAGCATACATACGTAAAGTCTGCCATCACATGTAAAATATACATGACATTTATATTTACAAATTTACAGAGTGAGTAGTAATAAAACGGCGAACACCCGACCGGCGCCCCCCCTCTGGAACGACAGAGGTCTGTCGTGGTGTGCCGGCCAGGTTGGTCCACGTTCACAAAATGTTCATGTTCGCTGACTCCCCCCCCTCTGGAACGACAGAGTGTCGTGGTGGACTTGGGCGACCGCCAGGATTTGTCTTGAGGCTATAGTGTGTGATGTTTTTCGTGCAATCTGCTGAATGTTGGGTTGTAAAATGGGCTGTTTCGAGTGGAAGGAGTGCTCGGATGAGAAAACGGAGGCCAGATTCGGATTCAGCGTGAAATTCTGCATCGGTATGGTGAATTTGAACGCAATCGGAGAGAAAAATTTTCGCTGACGTCCCCCCCCCTCGGGAGAGCTCGCTTCGATTTTGGCTTCCAGTGGACGGATTTTGTCGTGCCATAGCTCGTTTGAAAGCTAAGAGTGAGACAAATTCAGTGAAACAAACGGCTTGTTCATATCTGTCTTCGTTTAGATGTGAGACGCCATTTAAGATTTTGGGACATTGGCGAAAAACGACAGAGTTAGAATTTGGGACGTTTTGGGCTGTAGCTTCAAAACGAAGCATCGGATTGGAAAACGGATTTCAGATTTGGAATCAGCGTGAAATTCTCTATCTGTATGGTGAGTTTCAAGTCAATCGGCGAGAAAAAATTTTCAACATTTTTCGAAAAACGACCGAGTTAGAATTTGGGACATTTTGGTGTGTAGCGCCAAAACGAAGCATCGGATGAGAAAACGGAGGCCAGATTCGGATTCAGCGTGAAATTCTGCATCGGTATGGTGAATTTGAACGCAATCGGAGAGAAAAATTTTCGCTGACGTCCCCCCCTCTGGACAGCTAATCCTACACCGCTACAGCGTAAATTTAAACAAGTCTTGCGTTATGATGATCATAGCGTAGTACTCCAAACGGGAATGCTCCCTTCCACGGATGTCAAGACAATGCGCAATCAGTATGGGGACTACATACTGATCCCCGTGAGTCCGTACATTCGCCACCAACTTGATATTATTGAGGAGTACGTGACATTAAATATGGACATTCCTACTCCTCTTGCTCAAGAGTGGAAGGCTAGAGATGACAAGGATACTCCCTATAGAAAGATTTGGGATGGTAATCACATTTGCCTACCGGTATCACATTGGTGTACTTACTATAAGAAGGAGGGAGATCATTCAATACCCATCAGATGTGATGAGCTCGGAGAAGGTACTTGGGATATCCTTTTCAAAGAGAATGGGCTATATTATGGTCGACACAAGGATAATAAAATAGTCTCACTCTCCATGCATATGGAATCCATCCTATATATTCCAAAACCACCCAACGTGGATGACATAATTGATCAAATCCTTAACAGCAGTGGTACGAAGCGCAAGTCGGAGAAGAATGCTGCATCAAAACGCAAATCAAAGAAGGAGAATTACTAGTCCTTTCCTAACTCTACCCTATGACAATTCGCTTATGTGCTTTGAGTGTCGTAGACGTGGTCTTATTAGATACATTTTACTTCTTCGTTGCCATCATATCATTTGTGTATTTTGTCGTGAAAAGCATCGATGTAATTCTTCATTTTGTAATATGTTATAGAACGCTTCCTTAGATGTGTAATTTCCGTTTTAGGCTTCTATCATCATTTTTATGGATTGTGAGGGTGAACCTGTACAGGAGCTCAGTGCTATTGCTATGAACAATTGGACATATCAGATTGTTAGTGTCTATCATCAACATGCCAACTGCGATCCCAATGTTGATCAATGGGCGAGAAAACACATTCATGGACTTAATCTGAAATATTTGCAAGACTATGGCTTTTCTTGTGAGAGTGCTCTTCTTATTGACTTTAAACGATGGTTAGCTGCTTTCAATGTTATACGCATCTTTTGTAATAATCCTGGTAAGGAGAGGAAAGTATTTCCCAATCTAATCATTGATGATATTTTGCTCCCGCCTTGGGATAGTAGAGTGAATCAACATTATCATGAAGTCACGAAACGTTTTAAGGATTTGTGTGTTCCTATTTTGTCTATTCGTTGTAGTAGCTACGTTCATAACCAATGCTTCTTTCCTCCTTACCTCAACACTGTCCTGTATGGTTATCATTGCTCGCTGTATGATAGTTACCAGCTGTATCTCTTTTATCTCTTTCAAACCATTGATTTATAATGCATGCTTGTTACCGTTATTCAATAAATGTTACTATGAGAAGAGTTGTTGTTTTCATGCAATGGATGGGTTAGATAAAGGGCGATCATGTCTTTCTCAAACGACTGCGGAACATTACATTTTCATAGGCAAAGTTTAAAAGGAGCTGTTCAAGATTATGTGATAAAATTTCATAAAGATGAGACCGACATCGAAGCAGTGGTCGATGATGCTAGCACTCTATTTCTAGAGTTAATGAATACATTCTCTGATAGCATTATCATGGCGCGATTAGTTGCGAAAATTAAGTTTAGTCATTTTGGAAAGGAAGAGGTGGAAAGTCGCTCTTTCCATTTTGCTTCTTATTCAATGGAAGTGGTAGATCACCCCGAAGAATTTTTTAAAAGACATATGATAAAAATTGCTGAACGTCTTAACGCATTTAACCATCATGGTAGCAGTCTAGTGATTGAAGCGATTTCAGATATTCACATTCAACTTTCCATAAAGAAAAATTGAAAATGCAGTGGTACTTGATTGTAGCACAACTGGTTTTCGAGCTATGTCTGCTCACTCTCGAAGTATATTCCTTCTGTACATGTGTCTATTATTTAGAAAAGGCTAGCAAATTCATATCTTCAAAAAGACTTGCTATAGACATCAGTAACGGTGAAACTATGTGTTGTGATGTATGTAAGCGAAAGGATGGAAATGAAAAGCGCATCTTCAAGAGATGTAAGCATGCTTTTTGTCAACGCTGTTTCATACGTAATTGCATTCAACTTTGCAAATGTAACCACTTTGATATTGCTCATTTCGAGTGTCACTTATGTCGCAATAGTTAGTACCTATGCAAATGTGGTAAAGATAGCTTTTAGCAAAGACTAACACGGAAAATGGCGAAACGTAAAAGTCAAAAGTCTTCAAAGTTTTCTTCAGCCATTCAAGCTCTCCGACGAATGAAAGCAAATCAGCGATACAATGCTATACGACATGCTAACGATAAATTCACTTGTGAAATTATTTCTCATGTGAGGAAGTTGAGGACGAAGAAATTAGCGCCAAAACAACGAACGTTACTTAAGTGATATGCTACGAAATTGCGTTTCATCTCCAATCCTAAAGTCACCCTTCAAAGAAAGAGGAAAACTCTAACACAAAAGGGCGGTTTCCTTTCAGCAATACTTCCAATGATAGCTCCTGCCGTGGGCAACCTATTGGGTAATATCTTTGGCTCTAAGCGTTAAATATGCAAATGTTGAATCTCAAAGTAATAAAATGGATTTCAGACTTCAATGTGATAAAGTTCTGACTGTATCAGGTCCATCTCATGCAGGTAAAACTGTTTTCACGCTGAATTTATTGGATAAAAGAAGGGAGTTGTTTAAGGAACCTATCAATCGAGTGATTTGGTGTTATGGTATTTATCAACCGTCGCTGTTTCAGGAATTGCAAAGTCGCAACTTTATTCGACATGAAGGAATTATTCCAGTGGATAAACTTCAGTCTAATGATGTTGTTGTATTGGATGATTTATTAAAAGAAAGCAAGAATTCAAAAGATGTTACAGATATGTTTACTCGCGCAGCACATCATAAAAGGTGCTTTATCATCTATATCACACAATATTTGTTTCCTGATGGAAAAGAAGCTCGTACACGAAACCTGAATACACACTATTATGCTATTTTCAAGAATCCGCGAGATAAAATTCAATTTGAAATTTTAGCGCGACAAGTTGCACCCAGAGGATCAAAAGCCTTAATTGAAATTTTTCAAGCAGCTACTGAAAAACCATACGGTTACTTATTCATTGACTTTACGCAAGAGTGTCCGGAAGAATTTAGATTTCGAAGTGATATTTTGAAAACTCCCATGATTATCTACAAACTATGAGTTCTTATTCTCGCATGATTGTTATTCCTCAGGATGAATATGTACAATTGACTGCCATGCAGCAAGTAAAGCAACCTCTTGCAAATCAAATGTATAGGAAAGAAATAGATTATCAGCAAAATGTTCACATCAAAGATCCATATCGTGCTGTATTATTACAATCGGAAACTGTTGAGCAATTAAAAAACTTGAAGAATAAGATGCGTGACTCTGTATCGACTGCTACACCTTTAGCATCTCGCGCACATGCCATATCTCTTTTCAACCGTATTGAACCCCATCTCAATGTAAATGATAGAGGAGAAATCATTACAGATGAAAATAAAGTGATTGATGCTTCACGTTATGAAGACTTGATTCAGTATGCGACACGTAGAAAGCGCCGTCAGGGCTATGTTCCACCTGGTTGGTCATACTTTCTTAAACTATTGAAAAAGCATAATGTACCAAAATTTGCTTTGAATAATGAGACATTGAAAGAACTTGATTCAACAGTGGCTACTGCTCCAATGCTTCAGACGATGAAAATGCCAACAAATTGGTTTAAGACGTCACCTGCTACATCCCCTCCCACACTCACTAAGCAAACAAGAGGAAGAACTCGACGTAGATCTACATCACCACTAAAACTAGTAAAAAGAAAACGTAAAACAGCTCCTCCCAGGAAATACATGTTCTCAGACTATTAATATGAAGCAGATGTGTTGCTTGCCATGTAATGAGCCGCCAGAGGTGAATGTCGTTGTCACTTGCACTTGCTGCGCCAGCTCTCATAATGAAACCCCTAAGCAATGTGAACACGATCGCAAAACCGCTAAAGCTAAATGCTGCAGTTGTTGTAAATGTAGAAAGGCAAGAAAACAAAAAGATGAGAAGGAGGAAAAAGAGTCAGTCGTCATCGACTGAACGTTTGAAGTCAGTCTATTATGATGTAAAACATCCGGCAGGATTTGCATCTATCAAGAAATTATCAAAAGCGAGTGGTCTTCCACAATCACAAGTGAAACGATGGTTAAAGGGTCAGGCTACCTATACACTCCACAAACAAGCGAAAAAGAAGTACCGCACCCGCCATTATATTGTTCATGACATCGATGAACAGTGGCAAGCAGATTTGTGCGATGTCGCCTCCATTTCAAAACATAACTCGGGCAATAATTTTATTTTAACCGTCATTGATATTTTCTCGCGTTATGCGTGGGCTCAACCTTTTAAAAACTAAAGAAGGGAAAGGAGTAGCAAAAGCATTCCAAACAATTTTTCGAGAAGGTCGGATTCCAAAAAGAATTCAGAGTGATCAAGGAAAAGAGTTTGAAAATCAGCATGTGAGAAGATTATTTGAGAGGCATGACATTGAGTTGTTTAGTGTAAAGAGTGCTTATAAAGCTGCACTCGTTGAACGTTTTAATCGCACATTAAAAAATCGCTTGTGGCGACATTTTACTGCCAACTTGACACAAAATTGGACAAAGATTCTACAAGATACACTCCATGCCTACAATCACTCTATCCATCGTTCTATTGGACTCAGACCAGTAGATGTAAATGCTGACAATGTAGATAAAGTGCGCGAATCATTCCAACGTAAACGCACTCATGTGAAAAGTGATGTGAAAATTGGTGATAAAGTTCGTATCTCAAAAGTGAAAAGTGTTTTTGCTAAAGGGTACCTTCCGAATTGGACAGAGGAGGTATTTACAGTATCAAGGATTAATCAAAAAGACTCTCCAACCACCTACAAGTTGAAAGATTACGATAATGAAGAAATTGAGGGTAGCTTTTACCGCAATGAGATTGAGGTAGTCACTGAAAGTGAAACATATTTGGTAGAGAAAATCATTCGATGTAAAAAACGGCAAGGTGAAGAATGGTGTCTTGTTAAATGGAATGGTTATCCTTCAAATATGAACTCTTGGATGCGTCGTGCCGACAACTTTCATCTAAGTGATCGACAGTGATTCATGCAAAGTTGTAACTAACAATGTTTAGGGTTTGAGCTATGAATCCAACTGCCTCATTTTATTCACGACCCTCCTATGTAAGTGGTGGAGGACAAATTTACATCGGCGCTCGCCGCCAACGTGGAGGTAGCATACTTGGTGCACTGAAATCTGTTGTAGCACCTCTCATATCCAATGTCGGTAGATCTTTAAAACGAAATGTTTTAAGTAATGCCGTTGGCTTTGCTGGTGATGTTGCTAGTGATCTTTCCAGAGGTAGAAGTTTTAAGAGCAGTTTGTTGAATCGTGGGAAGGAACGCGGTTTAAAAACATTGAAGCAGACCTTTGCTGGTGTTACTCAAGGAAAGAAATCACCTAAACGAATGAAAAAAGGAAGGAGGAAACATCGCGGAGCTGGTAAGGTGCGATCTTCAGTCAAAAGGCATTCACGCAAACGTCGCAGAGGCTCTAATCATTCATCAGGCGCTAAACGACGACGCTGCCATAACTTCTAATCATGGAGTGTAAAACTTCCGGTTTTTGTTTGTTTGATCAACAAGCCATACAGACAGATATTCTTAGTTCAAGTATTGTAGATTATCATCCTCGAACAGCTGAGAATGCTGGCCCCATTGAATTTGTTATTCCTGGTGGTAGTGATGACTACATAGATTTGAGTTATGCGATGGTTGATTTGAGGTTTAGAATTCAGCAAGCAGATGGAACTGCTATTGACGATACACATAAAGTTGGACTGAACAATTTACCATTGACTACATTACTTCGCGATGTTTCTCTAACGATTGGAGAGCAGCAGGTGGAAGGTGGTCAAAGCGATTATCCCTATAAATCATATTTCAATCATGTATCACAGTTTCATCCAGCAGCACAAAAAAGTCATATGGAAGCCATGGGATGGTACAGAGATGAAGCAGGAAAATTTGATGTTGAAACAGTGGCTTTGTAAAGCGATCTGCTATGATTAAAGATAGTAAAGTATGTCAGCTATATGGTCCGCTGAATTTAGACTTCTTTAGACAGTCAAAATTTTTACTCTGTAATACCAGCATGCGACTCAAGCTGACATTGAATAAGCCTGAATTTGCGCTGAATGCATTTGCTAAAGTTGACAATTTTAGAATTCATGTGGAAGATATTGCACTTTACATTCGTCGAGTAGTGCCGAATCCAAGTGTCATTAGAGGACATGCTGAAGGTCTTAACCGCCAAAATGCCATTTACCCCGTTCAGCATACAAAGCTTCTCACCTTTACAATTCCGAAAGATCAAAAGAGTTTCATGAAAGATGGCCTCTTTCCATCGGAAGCACCGAAGCTCCTCATGGTGGCAATGGTTGAAAATGATGCATTTAATGGTAATATAAAGAAGAATCCTTTCAATTTTAAACACAATCAGTTAAGTGAAATTGCTTTACGTGTAAATGGTGTGAGTCATCCTGGTCCACCCTACAAACCAGATTTTGCTGCGGATCAATTTATGCGCAGTTATGTTGATTTTATGGATGTTTTTGGCTTTTACAATACGGATGACACCAACGGACTGACTATGAAAGAGTTTAAGAGTGGATATACTATTTATGCATTTGATTTGACTGCTGACAGCGATATTAGTGCACCCTATCGTCAAGCGAACGTGCCTCATAATATTCGTTTGGATTTGACGTTCAAAAGAACACTACCTGAGACGATCAATGTATTAATTTATGCAGTCTTCGATTCAAATATTGAAATTACAAAGTATCGTGACGTGATTCTTCAGTATAATCGTTAATGAGTTGGTTGACTGCTGACGATATTAAGACTAAAGTGCAGCGTAATGCAGACGAAGCGACGTTGAAAGCTTTCGATAATGTCTATTCACTCGATACCTTACCACCTGCAGTAAATCACTATCCCATTTTTATTGTGCTAAACACTCATTCGCAGAATTTAGGCGGTGAGCATTGGAAAGCGATCTTTATTGGAGAAGACCGACGTGGTGAACTATTTGACTCTCTTGCTCAACCTCCAAATATACCAACACAGCAGTGGTTGAGAAAACATACGCGTCAATATCAGCGAAATGAACGCATACTACAACATCCACTTTCATCAACGTGTGGTGCTTTTGTACTGTACTTCATCTTAAAACGTTTACATGTATCTCGATTTGCATCTATTATTCAAAACTTTTCATGTAATCCATCCTCTAATGAAAAAATGATTTGTAAGTTCTATCATGATTTGAAATAAAAACATCATGTTGGAAATTTGTTTTTTATTTTACAATCCGCTGGGTACGTACATACTCGATGAGATAGTCTAGGATCACATTTGCTTGTACATGAGATTTTAGTCCAGTAATGATCACTTTACTATTATGAAAGATTGCCACATGCACAGGTAACCAACAACTAATGAGAGCTGCAGGAAAAAGTTCGGGTTCATAACACAAATTGTAACTGCTGGTACGAATCTTCAAAAATGATAGACTGTCACTCAATTGAGTAGAGATCACCATATTGTCCACAGTCAGATTCAACATCACACACCTCTCCCTCTTCCATATCCGACGTAGTAGTCTTTGTAGCTCTAAGCGCATTGACTGCGCCGATGAATGAGAAAGGGCGCCGAGAATCTGTACAGTCCCATTTGGGAAGAGTTGAAGATTCCGTGAATTGTTCATCTTCACCACTAACATTTGAGGTCGGCCCGGGTAATACTTGCTGTTTGGAAGGTGTTGGTGTAATGTTGTGAGATCGATTTTGGTGTAGAGTCTGAAGCGACGGAGAATGTTGACGATGGTGTAGCGATGGCGCTTCATGATGAAAGAATGAGTAAATTGAGCGATGTACCTTCCTTTTATACTTTTCCCAACTACCTTGATGAAATGTGAAGTTAGTATTAAGTTGGGAATGATAGAGTTGAATTCGCCGATTGTTGACGCGCAACCAGATGCGATTTCCAATACGTGAATGTCTTTTCATATAGAAGTATTTCAAATCCTTCATGATATGATGTAGAGATTGAAAATGACGATAAGATAAAGCAAACTCTCTTCTCACATTTCCAGTTGAATCTTTGAAATAGACGTTTCGATCATGATCCGTTTCAATACGTTGTAGGGAATCTAATTTCCAACTCATGGTGTGTGGTAGTCATGTCTGATTAAGATTTGCATAGTAGGGCGATGAACTCACGACGAATAAATGTCATGATGGAGCGATGTATGTATCTTCTATACTTCTCCCAATTATATTTGCGAAATGAGAAACAGTTTGCGGAATGAGAATGGTAGATTTGAATTTCATTTCTGTAATGTTGAAGCCAAACTTGATCACCCAAGGAGATGAATCTTAATGTTTCAAAATATTCCAAATCCCTCATGATATCATTGAGGTTGACAAATTGTCGCCATGTTAATGTAATACCTCTTGATGTATGACCATGAGAATTTCTGAAATGTACGTTTCCATCACGATCAACTCTGATATATTGTAGAGAGTCCAAAATCCAAGTCTTCATGATGTTATGCAAAGTCGCAGATCAGCAATATAAAAATGTCGTTTTATCATATTTTGCTTAGCAATGTGGCTACAAAGAGATTTGCTAGTAATCGAGCCGCACTCTTTTCTACTCCCATTGATCATACACAACAGCTAAATGGAAATTGGGAAGTGGGTGTCACTCAACTTGTTTATAGCAACTGTGTCTATACTTTTGATCATGAGGTGATGACTATTAATATGAGACGTACAGCTGCTTACCAATGTGAAAAGGGCTGCCGAGTATACATTCCACAGTGGCCAAAGAAAGATCTCCTATTATGTAAAAAGTTTATATATGATTTCCTGAATAAAGCGTGTAAACATATTGTCCAATTTACTCCGCAAAATGATGATTATACTTATGTACATCATGTAGTTGAGAAAGATTGGATTGTTGGTTTAAGTCCAAGTTTAAGAAATGATTTAGGTTACCTCGCTAGCGCCTTAACAAGCTATGATAATTTTAACGTTAATTACCACATAAGTGGTTATAAACAGTTAATATATCGAGAGGAAGCTTATTATGTAGATCTTATTCCAAGAAATGAGAAGACGTTGGTGAAGAAGATTGTGATTAAGCCAAGAAAGACAAACATGACTCCTGAAACATTATTGAAGAAATTTAATTATCTCCTTCGAGTTGATGGTAAACAAGTGGCAACATTGACTTATATCAAATCATCTAATCATATTGCAATAAGTAAATTAAATGATGATGATCTAGTATTAGTTTGTTCAAAAGATTTTCATCAGTTCTTACGACATCATTCTGCAGCTGTTCATGGAAAATTTAATATGCAACATTTACCATGTGAAAGGTCAAATCAATTTGATACAGAATGGAGCGTATCTTTATACAGAAAGTGTATAGAGCCTTTAGGTGGTATCTTACATGAAACAAGAGTGTTGATGCCTCGCATCATTACTTCAGTTAAATTGGTTGTAGATTATTTAAATGAAGTGATTAATGAGCAACATATTTCATTTTCTGAAAAAGAAGGTGTTTTGTCTCTCACTATAAGTGGAAAAGGTATTGAACTAATTATGGATAAAACTCTAATGGACATTTTGGGTTTTGATCAAAATATCTTTAAAAGTGGTACTGTAACCAAAGCTAGCGCAGACATGTCGCTATCGCGTCGTATTAACTATTTTCAGATATATTCCAATATTGGTGAAGATGTACGTGTGGGAGATGTTGAAGCTCCATTGCTAGCAATGATACCATACCAGCCAAAAAGCTGCAGTATTTTATCTGAGCATACTTTCAAGAAAGTGCATTATACAAAGCTGAAATCAAACTACATCCCACAAATTGATATTGCCATTTATGACGATGCTGGTGCGTTGATTCCTTTTCATAAAGATGCTGTGATAAGTATCACACTCCATTTCCGAATGAAGAGTTAATGCAAAAGTATGCTAATATATTTTTCCAATGTGAATAATATGGAAAGTGAAAATAAGGACTCGTTTCTAATCTACTTACCCAGTAATGCTTCTATGAATAAATTTCCCAAAAATAAACCATCAGACTATCGAGTAGAATTAAATCGCTCACTGCATTTAGAAGGTGAATGGGAGGTTGGCGTTTCTAGTATTTGCTATGATAGCAATATTCAGAATGTGAATGATTTGGAAGAAATGATATTGACTCCTCGCACCCATGATGGAATAACGATGAATAATGCATTCCAGTTCCCATGCAATTTAACATCAGATGGAAAGTGGAACTATGAATGGATTCAGATAAAATCAGATTCTTATGAACCATTTGGGAATGAGAAAATTATTAAGGCATTCAACAGTGGTAATACTTCCATCATGAAGAATAAAAATCAGAAAGCTTATGAGTTTACTATCTATCATTGGAGTGGGAGACAGTCCCTCCGCTTTCATTCTTTTACTAAAGGTCTTACGCTGAGGTTGGATAATGAATTCTATCCACATCTTGGTTTTGGTCATGGACTACATCTAACGTCAATTGCTACTGCAAATGTTAAAAAAGTTTATTCAAATCGAATCAACAAATTTCATTATAGATTTAAAATATTTGATGAAGATGTTGTAGAATGCGAAGAACGCATCATTTTGAAAAAGCGTGGTGTTCAACCTTCATCACTTATTGAGTTAGTAAAACGATGGAATGAGACTGTGGGTAAGAAGTATGGAGAGAAAATTATGGCGGACAAAAATAAGTTGGTTATTCAGAAATATAATGACAAACTTACAGTTTATTTCTCTCCAACCTTGCGTCATTTTGTAAGACATTATACACCTATTATTGGAAGCGGTGTGGTGTATGCTTCTCATGAATATCACACTAAAGCTGATTCAGTTAATGATGAATGGTGGGTGGACATCTATGGTGATCGCATCAAGAAAATTTACCAGTCTTATGAAGAATCTAAAGTTGCTATCAATATAATGCCGCGTCTATATCATACAGTTGAAAGCTTCATTCATGTAGTAAATCCTTATATACAACAGAAGTTGAAGCATGTGATGAAAAGTAAATATGATGTAAAGACACACCACATTTCGTTTTCAATTGAAAATCAACGCGTTGTTCTGAAACTGGGTGATGACATTCAATGTCAATTGAGTAAAAATTTGAAAAAACTCTTTGGTTTTTCAATGCTACAAACTGTGTTTGCTGCTGCGCATACGATTGGTATAGAAACACCAATGACACTTGATAAACATGAACAGCACCTTTACATTCAAAGTGATTTGATTCTACCTATTTCTGTTGGTGAGAAAAAAGAATACATTTTACGTGATTTCATTCATGATAAAGACGCTTCATATGGAATAGTCGAGAAGATGTTTGAATCTATTTTCTATCATCCCGTCGTCAAACAAACTATACCCTCTATTACTATCAAAATTACCAATGGTTTACAAGAGTGCATCCATGTGAAAGATACTAAATCCCTCGTAACTTTAGTGTTTCGGAAAACAAAGTGAAGTCATTGTGATATGTTTATTGAAATAAAAATATGTATATGAAAAAGTCTTTTCACAGATATAGTGAGAATGAACTGACTGTAGGCATATATTCACAAGGAAGAAACGATCTCATGCGATACATAAAACAGCAATGTTTATCTACAGAAATCAACATAAAAATACTAAGTTAAGGATGATTATGCTAAGACGTCTCCTGAATGTGGTAGTGTGAGTTTAATTCTTTTGGGTGGTGGTATGTTTGTGTCAGGATGTCCATGTGGAAGAGATATGTTGTGTTCTAACCAGCACCTCTTATCCTCCCATGCTGAAAGCGCCCGTTTCCTAAAAGTATGAGTTTTGATCTCATGCGACTTAGATTTTAAGATTGTCATATTGACAAACGTTATATTTTTATTTCTATAGGCTTTCCTGAAATTTTTATGTTTCATGTTAGAGACCAATGATCTTGATATGCCTTTAGCACGCTTAATACTATCGTCGCTATCCTTTAATTTCATACTGTACATTTTTGGACGAAGGAGAATCATTTCATCTATTTCCTTCCCTGCTGTCTCATCCTTAAAGCAGCCAAGTTTTGCCTTATTTTTGATGGAGTAGAGTGGGTGATCAGTAGGATAATTTGATGTATCAAAATATCTTTCTAAAGATTTTCCTACTTCATTGAAATTTAAATCTTTTTGAGTGGTAATACCTAAGAAGAAACTATCTGTATCGCCACCCAACAAACGAACCTCTTTTACGAGAGGACATGGTTTTAGTATTTTATAAAAGAGTTGGTACATTTCAAGCTTAGAGTAATCTAGTACAGCTTGGCCAATATAGATGGGCTTGCACAACTCAACTTCAGATTTTATCATTTTAACACCTACAAGGTCCTCATCGATAATGTCTCTATCGATGAATAGAGGTGATGAGACCAATTTCTTAAATTTTGTAACATCATTGACCAGTTTATAGTTTACACGTTTTCTAACATCCTCCATCGTCTTACCAAATAGACTATTATTCTTATACTTATAAAAATCTTTTTCAAAATTATTTTGGGCTAGTGCACGTTTCTGGCTGTTGCTATCAATATATGGTTTGAGGAAGGCTTTCTGTCTAAATTTAATAATGCGGTGAACTCTTTTTAAAATCATACCCATTTCTAAATAAAATTTTAAGATGCTAAAGTGGACTAGATAGTTTTCCTTATCATACTGGGTGAGTAAAAGTTTGCGGCAAGGCTTATAGTCGGGTTGACCGCATGATTCTAAATCTTTATGAAATTGTTTCATAAAGTCGGAAAACATATCTTTGGTCACTTCACCTGATTCGGGTGCGAGTGGAAAATCTACGGTTTTATGTTTAATATTATTTGGATAGATTAGATCTATCTCAAAATAATATCCCCTATCACCTTCATCTGGAATTGATAGTATGTTAGAAGGGTTGGAGAGATGCTGAATTTCACTATCATCTAACCAGCTAAACTCAGAGTGAGGGAGTGGTTTGGATAGTTAACTACCATATAAATTATTTTGGTCATAATACTTCAGATGAGTCTGATCATCGCCTACTAATTTTGATTTCAACCTATGTTTATTTACAAATGTGAGACCACCGCGAATTCCTCGCTCAAATAAATTATACATCTCTGGATCTTGTAAGAGATGAATGGTCTCACCAGTCATTTTAAAAGCAGACTTAAATGACATGGCTGGCAGACTGACAAAGTGGACGGGATCTAACTTATCTTCTTCTAATGCCACTCGTCGAAACTCCTGAAATACATCAGCCAGCAAAAATACATCTAACTTAAGGTAGGCAATCATATATTCGCCAAATGTATGGCAGTCAAATTTTATCCATGCATCTTGTGCATGATCATAATCTTCGGTCTTACATTCTGCACCGCTCAAATCATTTTTAAATTTATCTATGGGCGGAAGAGAAGTCTCGCCGAGTTTATTAATCGCATCAAAATATGCATATGGAAAGACTCCTTTCCGTGTGATGACTTCATCGGTTAGATTTGGATATTGTTTCTTAAGATTTTGTGTTAGTGGAAGAGACTTTAGATTTTGTACGAGAGAGGCCAGTGATGCAGTCATAAATTGGTAGGAATCTAAAAATTTTACATCAAAATAGACCGTCTTATTTTCTTTAGTTTTATCGACAGGCACTTTTGCTGTCATGGCCATAAACTTCTCTCTCGTTTGTGCTATTACATCAAGCTTCCACTCTTTCATTTGACCTAAACCTCCTTTTATTATCATATGGCTGTCGTAGCCCTTGAAATTATGGAAAATGACGGGTAATGTACGCCGTTTCATCCTAAGTGAAAAATTGCATTTTGAACATAGTGCGTTTCTAAATTTACCAGTGATGTGATCACGTCGCGCACTTTCTTAATCTTATCATCATCAAATGTTTTCCTACATTTGGGGCAAACGTTGCAGCTATCAAATTTTGCTTGATCATCTGCTGTCATATGCAATGATCTGCGATAGAGTTCACCATCATACTTTTGCTGAAATTTTACAGCCTGTTCGAGGAATTGTAGGAATTGGTAAATACAATCCTCACCTTGCCAGATGTGCATTTTATTTTTTCTATTTTGGAAATGGTCATGCCATACTTCATAGCAGGATATGGCTGCTGGCTTGTGGATGATATCATCGATATAGCATTCGATGTCAGCATAGATGACACGAAGAGGACTTAGTTCATCACCATTCTCTCTATATGAAAACTCCTTATCTTTGGGCATGCGCTCCATTTGTAGTTTACCTCGCTTACACCATTCGTAATGAGTTTCAAATTTATTTTTACTCCTAACGTTGCGAATGCATCTGTCACAGTAATAAATCTCTGATGAGCTAGAATTTCTTAGGTGGTGGTATAAGCGAGAAATTTTGGGAATACGGCAGTAGTGCCATTCCTCACTATCATCCTGTCTTACTAATAAAAGGTTGACAACGTACCCATAACAACTCGAACGCGAGTTGTAGCGGACACCCTTCAATCCTTTTTTCCAAACATGGAGAACTATTTTGATGTTGTTCAATTTTTCAAATTTTTCTGTATCTATAATTTTCATATCTTCACTATTGCAGTCATCAAACTTTAATTCATTCTCCCTCTGCTGATACTTACTCTTGCGGTATCGGCTATTCTGTACATCATTATAGTGGAGAATGGAGAGGACGGCATACTTAAAACAGTGCGATTCGCAATCTACAGAAATGACTGCTGTTTTATTTTTTAGACTTTTCGGAAGTTTAAAGGAACCTCGTCCAGAGTAGTTCTCTAATAAATTGATTTTAATCATGGCGGTCTCAATACCATCAAAAACGAGTCCACTATCACGCTCGTTAAATTTATCTATGTTTAATTTTAACCCTTGGATATGAAAATTTATCCAAGACTCGCAGTCTACAACTTCGGTTGCAGGAGAGGAGGGTATGTGAAACTCTAACCTCTCTACTATTTGACCAGTATGGTGGTCGATTTTTGCATATTTTATTTTGAGATAGATGAGCGCCTTCATTCTGAAATTGGCTAAATTGTTGAAGAGCGCACCAATCAAAGATGAATTTTGATGAAACCATTCTTCAAAGTCAGTAATGGTTTCTGAGGATTCCATCTGGTAGTTCCTCACTAAATTATTTATCGACACTTCAGACAGTCGGATAGAGGAGGCGCTGTTAGTATAACTATCGTCACTGTGTATGTCGAAGTCTATGTGAAGATAGTTCAAAATGTGAGTCAAAAGACTGAATGCATAAATCGCAAGAAAAGGAGACATCGTTAACAGAATCATCCCCACCTTCGGAGATTGATGCTGACTTAGGTCTACAAACACCTCGCTTGATGTGTCGGACGAGATCACGCTTCCTCGTGAAGATGTGCCCACAGTCAGCACATTCCCGATCGTTGCATTCCCGCGACAATGTTGACATGGACTCGCTCGAGATGGGACTGGTATCACCTGAAAGAGAAATCATTCTTTCATCTCTGTTCAAGTCTCAGTGTATTGTTACAACCTACTTTGACTCAACAACTCTAAACTTTCCTCGAGAAGGGAGGGCGTTGGTGATGAAGTTGATGCCTGAAATTGAGGAAGATGCTATTAGCCACACGTTTGAGGGAGATGAGAGAGGAAATCTTCAACTTACCATTTCAACGAAATCAAGTTTAAGGTTGATACTTCAACAAGATAGAGACTTCACTCAAATTTGGAATTCACGAGATAGCAGTTCACTTGTACACCTCAAATAATAACAGAATTCGCTAGAGAACACTTCACTTATACGTCTCAAAGACAGAGTGAAATGATACGGATGTCACTTTACATATATACTTTCATATTCATCATTCATTGGCTGTTCATTCTGATTGGTTGCTTGTTGATACTTAAGAATTAGAAAACATTTCAAAGTCATTATTCACAGTCAACATGACAAGCCCTCCGACAACACCAAACACAAAATTCTCTTCTCCATGCTCAACACCAAAGGCGCTCGTTGCACCAAACGCTCCAACGAAGGGGAAGGTGGAGAAGGTGTACCGACTGGACAATATCAGAAAGTTGTCATTACCAGCGGACGAGGAAGAGGAGAGTGTATGTGAGAAGGAGTGTCCCGACTTAACAGGCGTGAGGTGGAAGTATCTCCAGTACGATACTGACGATGTGATGGAGATCACCAGCACGAAATTCCTCCACCAATTATGGGAGTGGTACACCCCTAACTCCCAGCCACGAACTATGGCGGAGTGGGAGTATATTGACAAAGTGAGGCTCGCAGTGGAAGAACGATTAAAGCAACTGAACTGTTTTTGTTATCTATGTGAAGCCAGACTCTGGGACGATATTGACGATGAAGACCTTTTGAAATACATGCCATAATAAATTTTTATTTCGTATTATCTTTGCTTTCATACTGACTTACTTGAATGGGACTTCAGTGGATGATTTAACCATGTATACTTTTTCATTTGGAAATAGTAGCACGCTTAGTCTAACTTGTAAATCTTATAACATTTCATATGGGCGATGATGGTAGATGAAATAGTGTTAAATAAAATTAAGATAGCTTACACTTCTGATACAGGGATAGCAATCGACTGCGATCCATGTGTAAAGAGCTTGTTAGACTACGGAAGAGAGAAGTGTGTTATGTTGCGTGTGGCGCGTGAGTGTCCTCCCATTTCATTCCATTCATCAATTCATCTCATTGATAGAGGTAGGTAGAACTCATAGTTCTCATAACGTATGCAATGGATAGTTTATAAGGCAACCTTCGACAGTTGGCTAAACTTCGCCCTGGCGCGAATGCATACTACGTTGAGACAGGGGCAATCACTTGCAAACATGACGCAGAGAGGTTTAACAAGATTGACCATTGCCGAATGTCCCTTGCGGTATACATAGCTACAGGTTTCACCGCCGCCCTTTACAGGATCGCCCGTAGAAAGGAAGTATTACACAGAACTTCATTTGCAACGTTCAAGTTGACTGATAGCAGATTCAACTTAATGATAGTATTCGCCAGTCCGAAGACTGCCCAGGGCAAACCGCGTGGAGGTTCTATCATGTCTTGCCCCATGGTGGCCCTTAAGAGAGCCGATGGTTCATTCTCGGGGTGTGAATTTAAGTTGACTATTGGCTGGAATAGTCAATGGGTATGACGGTTAGGTTGTCATAGACCCTATACCGCCGAGGTCGTGCTGGTGCATCTGGAACCTTTCGGATGCGAGTGGTATTTGGAGTCCACACCCCATCCGTCCAAACGATCTTCTCGATCTTCCCCTTCTTATCATCCTCTTCATCCCACTCGTCGAGGATGACGAACTCGGGAATGGCGTTGTCTTCATCGATGAAGACGGGAATGCTGTTGGCAGGAGACGTTGCTTCCATCGTGACTTGAAATTGAATGAGAAGCGCTACAATCTTCTGGCTTATATAGGGTTTTCAACAATGAATTGCTCAACAGCGAATCAGAATGGTTCAGGGATAGCAATCGACTGCATAACGTTCAAGTTGACTGATAGCAGATTCAACTTAATGATAGTATTCGCCAGTCCGAAGACTGCCAGGGCAAACCGCGAGGAGGTTCTATCAAATCTTGCCCCATGGTGGCCCTTATGAGAGCCGTTGGTTCGTTCTCGTCGCATCTGAAAAATAGAAAGAAAATAGATGAAATTATATTCAAGTGATAGAGGTGATATTAACTTACCATAAATCAATTCAACCGGTTCGTTGAACCTTCGATGGTGGTGGCTGAGGCAGGTACTTGGCCGGCAACTTTCGCTTACGATGGCGCAATTCCTGAATGTCACCATTGTGTTTAATGCTTATGTGGAGACAGCGAATATCTGGCATTGCTCCTTCGTAGCACTCGCTCGTTTTATCCAAATCCTCCGACTCCATTATTACATCGTCGATAATTTTGCTACCGACTACGCGGAGGTGGCGCGTTGTTCTTCTCTCCTTGACAGCGTTATTCTTCGCCTCAAGAAGAGCCATCTTCTCCTGCTCATGTTGGAGTTTGAGCGTCGCCTCCTTCGCCTTCATATTCTTAATGCATGTGGCCTGATCCTCTACGCGACTCTCACTCGCTAGAGCTCTCTTTTGGAAACCTTCCAACTTTAATACTTGAGCCTTAAGACTCCTAATTTCCGCCACCTGCTTTTTGAGTTCAAAATTCTCATCCCTTAATGCGGAGCATTCGTTTTTATAACGGCTCATTTCATCCTTCAGCTTCTTAATGGCATACTCTTGGCTAACCCTCGCCACACCATCATCCTTAGCCCACCGCTTGGCTTGGGCTTTGATACCTCTCCCTTTTTTAGGTGAGGAGTGCATTTTTGGCGCTGGCACTGCCCGACTCTTCACAATCGTCTTATCGGGTTTAGGAGCTATGATCGCCTCCTCGGGTTTGTTAAGGACGACCGCCTCTTCCGTTTCCGATTCAGATTCGGAGATTTCCGACTCAGAGCTAGAAGAGCTGAGGTAAGATGTCGTTGGCTGCTCATTCTTGCAGTCTTGTATGGGTTGAACTGCCATCTGCAGCTCTGTCTCCGCATCTAGGTCAATTTGTGGTCTTTCAACCGGTGGGATGATGACCTTCCCAACCTCTGAGGCATGCGTCTCTGTCTTCTCATCTTGATTAGGTTTTTCAAAAAGTGGGGTGATGGCTAACCCAACCTCTGAGGTGGTATAATTTTTCACCTTCTTAATGAGACATGTTGAATGCGTCTTATAGAAAAACTCGTTCAGGTTTCCCCTGACGAATTTCGTACATGATGTGCATCCGCTCACCACAGCGACCTCCTTATGCTCTTCGGGAGAGTCGGGGAATTTATTTAAATGGCGCTTGAACTCGCCACCTCGCTTGACTTCGCCACATAGGCACTTTTTAAAATGAAACTTTGAATTTCCTCCCATTTTGTAACTTATGTATCTGTAAAGGAAGGATGAAATAGAATTACTAACAGGCGACATTGGCAGTCATTTTTATAATCATACAGCTAAATTGTGAGATTGGTGGAAAGTGTCGAACCTTTGAATCCGTTACAGGCATTACTCAGAGGGGATCTTATCCCAACTCCAAGGGCTCGGCCTACAAATCCAACCTCCCGCGGACAGAGCGTGCGTCATATCACTGTGTTGGTATCCGGACCCCGATTTTGACATGAAAACCAGTGGATTGTTTACAAAGGTTGCAAATTCCAAGCCGAAGCTCGCCTCCCACAACTTTATAAAGGTCTTTATTGAAATCAGAAGGTTTGAAAACCCCGAAAATTGCCAAATATAGCGAATTTAAATTTTTCAACTTTTTAGCACTACTTATGAAATTTTATAAGTAGTCTGTCACTTAGAGCAGGTCAATAGCGACCGAACCTTTTTTGAATCAAGTCAAACGGACTTGTAGAAGAAAAGTTACAAGCCTTTAAAGTTTTGGAGTCTTTTATGGCCTGGAGACGAAGGCCATCTCTTGGCTAACCTCTAAGTCTGACGCCTTAGCTGATATCAGCAATGAAATTTTCTAAGTCGGTTTCTTTCAGAAACCCGGGATTTGGAATGTCCGAAGCTATCATCGGAGCTCAGACAGACGACTTACCGTTGGCAATCTCTCGTCTGAATGACAAGTCTCTGTCGGTTCCCAGCTTATATAGTGTGTGCCGATCAGCTGATGACGTAATACCCATCATCCAAACACTAAAAACCCGTCTATCTCCGGTTCTAGTGCTCCGATTGAGCTGGAAATACACCATTTCCATGTAGAATTTGACGCTGAATTTGAATCTGGCCTCCGTTTTCCCATCCGATGCTTCGCTTTGGCTCTACAGAAGGCAGCCATCGCAAAAATTCTAACTGTCGTTTTTCCGAAAAATGTTGAAAAGTTTTCTCTCCGATTGACTTGAAACTCTCCGATTGACATGAAACTCACCATACAGATAGAGAATTTCACGCTGATTCCAAATCTGAAATCCGTTTTCCAATCCGATGCTTCGTTTTGAAGCTACAGCCCAAAACGTCCCAAATTCTAACTCTGTCGTTTTTCGCCAATGTCCCAAAATCTTAAATGGCGTCTCACATCTAAACGAAGACAGATATGAACAAGCCGTTTGTTTCACTGAATTTGTCTCACTCTTAGCTTTCAAACGAGCTATGGCACGACAAAATCCGTCCACTAGAAGCCAAAATCGAAGCGAGCTCTCCAGAGGGGGGGGACGTCAGCGAAAATTTTTCTCTCCGATTGCGTTCAAATTCACCATACCGATGCAGAATTTCACGCTGAATCCGAATCTGGCCTCCGTTTTCTCATCCGATGCTTCGTTTTGGCGCTACACACCAAAACGTCCCAAATTCTAACTCTGTCGTTTTTCGAAAAATGTTGAAAATTTTTTCTCGCCGATTGACTTGAAACTCACCATACAGATAGAGAATTTCACGCTGATTCCAAATCTGAAATCCGTTTTCATATCCGATGCTTCGTTTTGAAGCTACAGCCCAAAACGTCCCAAATTCTAACTCTGTCGTTTTTCGCCAATGTCCCAAAATCTTAAATGGCGTCTCACATCTAAACGAAGACAGATATGAACAAGCCGTTTGTTTCACTGAATTTGTCTCACTCTTAGCTTTCAAACGAGCTATGGCACGACAAAATCCGTCCACTGGAAGCCAAAATCGAAGCGAGCTGTCCAGAGGGGGGGGACGTCAGCGAAAATTTTTCTCTCCGATTGCGTTCAAATTCACCATACCGATGCAGAATTTCACGCTGAATCCGAATCTGGCCTCCGTTTTCTCATCCGATGGTTCGTTTTGGCGCTACACACCAAAACGTCCCAAATTCTAACTCTGTCGTTTTTCGAAAAATGTTGAAAATTTTTTCTCGCCGATTGACTTGAAACTCACCATACAGATAGAGAATTTCACGCTGATTCCAAATCTGAAATCCGTTTTCCAATCCGATGCTTCGTTTTGAAGCTACAGCCCAAAACGTCCCAAATTCTAACTCTGTCGTTTTTCGCCAATGTCCCAAAATCTTAAATGGCGTCTCACATCTAAACGAAGACAGATATGAACAAGCCGTTTGTTTCACTGAATTTGTCTCACTCTTAGCTTTCAAACGAGCTATGGCACGACAAAATCCGTCCACTAGAAGCCAAAATCGAAGCGAGCTCTCCAGAGGGGGGGGGGACGTCAGCGAAAATTTTTCTCTCCGATTGCGTTCAAATTCACCATACCGATGCAGAATTTCACGCTGAATCCGAATCTGGCCTCCGTTTTCTCATCCGATGGTTCGTTTTGGCGCTACACACCAAAACGTCCCAAATTCTAACTCTGTCGTTTTTCGAAAAATGTTGAAAATTTTTTCTCGCCGATTGACTTGAAACTCACCATACAGATAGAGAATTTCACGCTGATTCCAAATCTGAAATCCGTTTTCCAATCCGATGCTTCGTTTTGAAGCTACAGCCCAAAACGTCCCAAATTCTAACTCTGTCGTTTTTCGCCAATGTCCCAAAATCTTGAATGGCGTCTCACATCTAAACGAAGACAGATATGAACAAGCCCTTTGTTTCAGTGAATTTGTCTCACTGTTAGCTTTCAAACGAGCTATGGCACGACTAAATCCGTCCACTGGAAGCCAAAATCGAAGCGAGCTCTCCAGAGGGGGGGGACGTCAGCGAAAATTTTTCTCTCCGATTGCGTTCAAATTCACCATACCGATGCAGAATTTCACGCTGAATCCGAATCTGGCCTCCGTTTTCCCATCCGATGGTTCGTTTTGGCGCTACACACCAAAACGTCCCAAATTCTAACTCTGTCGTTTTTTCGAAAAATGTTGAAAATTTTTTCTCTCCGATTGACTTGAAACTCACCATACAGATAGAGAATTTCACGCTGATTCCAAATCTGAAATCCGTTTTCCTATCCGATGCTTCGTTTTGAAGCTACAGCCCAAAACGTCCCAAATTCTAACTCTGTCGTTTTTCGCCAATGTCCCAAAATCTTAAATGGCGTCTCACATCTAAACGAAGACAGATATGAACAAGCCGTTTGTTTCACTGAATTTGTCTCACTCTTAGCTTTCAAACGAGCTATGGCACGACAAAATCCGTCCACTAGAAGCCAAAATCGAAGCGAGCTCTCCAGAGGGGGGGGACGTCAGCGAAAATTTTTCTCTCCGATTGCGTTCAAATTCACCATACCGATGCAGAATTTCACGCTGAATCCGAATCTGGCCTCCGTTTTCCCATCCGATGCTTCGTTTTGGCGCTACACACCAAAACGTCCCAAATTCGAACTCTGTCGTTTTTCGAAAAATGTTGAAAATTTTTTCTCGCCGATTGACTTGAAACTCACCATACAGATAGAGAATTTCACGCTGATTCCAAATCTGAAATCCGTTTTCATATCCGATGCTTCGTTTTGAAGCTACAGCCCAAAACGTCCCAAATTCTAACTCTGTCGTTTTTCGCCAATGTCCCAAAATCTTAAATGGCGTCTCACATCTAAACGAAGACAGATATGAACAAGCCGTTTGTTTCACTGAATTTGTCTCACTCTTAGCTTTCAAACGAGCTATGGCACGACAAAATCCGTCCACTAGAAGCCAAGATCGAAGCGAGCTCTCCAGAGGGGGGGGACGTCAGCGAAAATTTTTCTCTCCGATTGCGTTCAAATTCACCATACCGATGCAGAATTTCACGCTGAATCCGAATCTGGCCTCCGTTTTCTCATCCGATGGTTCGTTTTGGCGCTACACACCAAAACGTCCCAAATTCGAACTCTGTCGTTTTTCGAAAAATGTTGAAAATTTTTTCTCGCCGATTGACTTGAAACTCACCATACAGATAGAGAATTTCACGCTGATTCCAAATCTGAAATCCGTTTTCCAATCCGATGCTTCGTTTTGAAGCTACAGCCCAAAACGTCCCAAATTCTAACTCTGTCGTTTTTCGCCAATGTCCCAAAATCTTAAATGGCGTCTCACATCTAAACGAAGACAGATATGAACAAGCCGTTTGTTTCACTGAATTTGTCTCACTCTTAGCTTTCAAACGAGCTATGGCACGACAAAATCCGTCCACTAGAAGCCAAAATCGAAGCGAGCTCTCCAGAGGGGGGGGACGTCAGCGAAAATTTTTCTCTCCGATTGCGTTCAAATTCACCATACCGATGCAGAATTTCACGCTGAATCCGAATCTGGCCTCCGTTTTCTCATCCGATGCTTCGTTTTGGCGCTACACACCAAAACGTCCCAAATTCTAACTCTGTCGTTTTTCGAAAAATGTTGAAAATTTTTTCTCGCCGATTGACTTGAAACTCACCATACAGATAGAGAATTTCACGCTGATTCCAAATCTGAAATCCGTTTTCCAATCCGATGCTTCGTTTTGAAGCTACAGCCCAAAACGTCCCAAATTCTAACTCTGTCGTTTTTCGCCAATGTCCCAAAATCTTAAATGGCGTCTCACATCTAAACGAAGACAGATATGAACAAGCCGTTTGTTTCACTGAATTTGTCTCACTCTTAGCTTTCAAACGAGCTATGGCACGACAAAATCCGTCCACTGGAAGCCAAAATCGAAGCGAGCTCTCCAGAGGGGGGGGACGTCAGCGAAAATTTTTCTCTCCGATTGCGTTCAAATTCACCATACCGATGCAGAATTTCACGCTGAATCCGAATCTGGCCTCCGTTTTCTCATCCGATGGTTCGTTTTGGCGCTACACACCAAAACGTCCCAAATTCTAACTCTGTCGTTTTTCGAAAAATGTTGAAAATTTTTTCTCGCCGATTGACTTGAAACTCACCATACAGATAGAGAATTTCACGCTGATTCCAAATCTGAAATCCGTTTTCCAATCCGATGCTTCGTTTTGAAGCTACAGCCCAAAACGTCCCAAATTCTAACTCTGTCGTTTTTCGCCAATGTCCCAAAATCTTAAATGGCGTCTCACATCTAAACGAAGACAGATATGAACAAGCCGTTTGTTTCACTGAATTTGTCTCACTCTTAGCTTTCAAACGAGCTATGGCACGACAAAATCCGTCCACTAGAAGCCAAGATCGAAGCGAGCTCTCCAGAGGGGGGGGACGTCAGCGAAAATTTTTCTCTCCGATTGCGTTCAAATTCACCATACCGATGCAGAATTTCACGCTGAATCCGAATCTGGCCTCCGTTTTCTCATCCGATGGTTCGTTTTGGCGCTACACACCAAAACGTCCCAAATTCTAACTCTGTCGTTTTTCGAAAAATGTTGAAAATTTTTTCTCGCCGATTGACTTGAAACTCACCATACAGATAGAGAATTTCACGCTGATTCCAAATCTGAAATCCGTTTTCCAATCCGATGCTTCGTTTTGAAGCTACAGCCCAAAACGTCCCAAATTCTAACTCTGTCGTTTTTCGCCAATGTCCCAAAATCTTAAATGGCGTCTCACATCTAAACGAAGACAGATATGAACAAGCCGTTTGTTTCACTGAATTTGTCTCACTCTTAGCTTTCAAACGAGCTATGGCACGACAAAATCCGTCCACTGGAAGCCAAGATCGAAGCTAGCTGTCCAGAGGGGGGGGACGTCAGCGAAAATTTTTCTCTCCGATTGCGTTCAAATTCACCATACCGATGCAGAATTTCACGCTGAATCCGAATCTGGCCTCCGTTTTCTCATCCGATGCTTCGTTTTGGCGCTACACACCAAAACGTCCCAAATTCGAACTCTGTCGTTTTTCGAAAAATGTTGAAAATTTTTTCTCGCCGATTGACTTGAAACTCACCATACAGATAGAGAATTTCACGCTGATTCCAAATCTGAAATCCGTTTTCCAATCCGATGCTTCGTTTTGAAGCTACAGCCCAAAACGTCCCAAATTCTAACTCTGTCGTTTTTCGCCAATGTCCCAAAATCTTAAATGGCGTCTCACATCTAAACGAAGACAGATATGAACAAGCCCTTTGTTTCACTGAATTTGTCTCACTCTTAGCTTTCAAACGAGCTATGGCACGACAAAATCCGTCCACTAGAAGCCAAAATCGAAGCGAGCTCTCCAGAGGGGGGGGACGTCAGCGAAAATTTTTCTCTCCGATTGCGTTCAAATTCACCATACCGATGCAGAATTTCACGCTGAATCCGAATCTGGCCTCCGTTTTCCCATCCGATGCTTCGTTTTGGCGCTACACACCAAAACGTCCCAAATTCGAACTCTGTCGTTTTTCGAAAAATGTTGAAAATTTTTTCTCGCCGATTGACTTGAAACTCACCATACAGATAGAGAATTTCACGCTGATTCCAAATCTGAAATCCGTTTTCATATCCGATGCTTCGTTTTGAAGCTACAGCCCAAAACGTCCCAAATTCTAACTCTGTCGTTTTTCGCCAATGTCCCAAAATCTTAAATGGCGTCTCACATCTAAACGAAGACAGATATGAACAAGCCGTTTGTTTCACTGAATTTGTCTCACTCTTAGCTTTCAAACGAGCTATGGCACGACAAAATCCGTCCACTAGAAGCCAAAATCGAAGCTAGCTGTCCAGAGGGGGGGGACGTCAGCGAAAATTTTTCTCTCCGATTGCGTTCAAATTCACCATACCGATGCAGAATTTCACGCTGAATCCGAATCTGGCCTCCGTTTTCTCATCCGATGCTTCGTTTTGGCGCTACACACCAAAACGTCCCAAATTCGAACTCTGTCGTTTTTCGAAAAATGTTGAAAATTTTTTCTCGCCGATTGACTTGAAACTCACCATACAGATAGAGAATTTCACGCTGATTCCAAATCTGAAATCCGTTTTCATATCCGATGCTTCGTTTTGAAGCTACAGCCCAAAACGTCCCAAATTCTAACTCTGTCGTTTTTCGCCAATGTCCCAAAATCTTAAATGGCGTCTCACATCTAAACGAAGACAGATATGAACAAGCCGTTTGTTTCACTGAATTTGTCTCACTCTTAGCTTTCAAACGAGCTATGGCACGACAAAATCCGTCCACTGGAAGCCAAGATCGAAGCTAGCTGTCCAGAGGGGGGGGGACGTCAGCGAAAATTTTTCTCTCCGATTGCGTTCAAATTCACCATACCGATGCAGAATTTCACGCTGAATCCGAATCTGGCCTCCGTTTTCTCATCCGATGGTTCGTTTTGGCGCTACACACCAAAACGTCCCAAATTCTAACTCTGTCGTTTTTCGAAAAATGTTGAAAATTTTTTCTCGCCGATTGACTTGAAACTCACCATACAGATAGAGAATTTCACGCTGATTCCAAATCTGAAATCCGTTTTCCAATCCGATGCTTCGTTTTGAAGCTACAGCCCAAAACGTCCCAAATTCTAACTCTGTCGTTTTTCGCCAATGTCCCAAAATCTTAAATGGCGTCTCACATCTAAACGAAGACAGATATGAACAAGCCGACTCTTTCAGTGAATTTGTCTCACTCTTAGCTTTCAAACGAGCTATGGCACGACAAAATCCGTCCACTGGAAGCCAAAATCGAAGCTAGCTGTCCAGAGGGGGGGGACGTCAGCGAAAATTTTTCTCTCCGATTGCGTTCAAATTCACCATACCGATGCAGAATTTCACGCTGAATCCGAATCTGGCCTCCGTTTTCTCATCCGATGCTTCGTTTGGGCGCTACACACCAAAACGTCCCAAATTCTAACTCTGTCGTTTTTCGAAAAATGTTGAAAATTTTTTCTCGCCGATTGACTTGAAACTCACCATACAGATAGAGAATTTCACGCTGATTCCAAATCTGAAATCCGTTTTCCAATCCGATGCTTCGTTTTGAAGCTACAGCCCAAAACGTCCCAAATTCTAACTCTGTCGTTTTTCGCCAATGTCCCAAAATCTTAAATGGCGTCTCACATCTAAACGAAGACAGATATGAACAAGCCCTTTGTTTCACTGAATTTGTCTCACTCTTAGCTTTCAAACGAGCTATGGCACGACAAAATCCGTCCACTAGAAGCCAAGATCGAAGCGAGCTCTCCAGAGGGGGGGGACGTCAGCGAAAATTTTTCTCTCCGATTGCGTTCAAATTCACCATACCGATGCAGAATTTCACGCTGAATCCGAATCTGGCCTCCGTTTTCTCATCCGATGGTTCGTTTTGGCGCTACACACCAAAACGTCCCAAATTCTAACTCTGTCGTTTTTCGAAAAATGTTGAAAATTTTTTCTCGCCGATTGACTTGAAACTCACCATACAGATAGAGAATTTCACGCTGATTCCAAATCTGAAATCCGTTTTCATATCCGATGCTTCGTTTTGAAGCTACAGCCCAAAACGTCCCAAATTCTAACTCTGTCGTTTTTCGCCAATGTCCCAAAATCTTAAATGGCGTCTCACATCTAAACGAAGACAGATATGAACAAGCCGTTTGTTTCACTGAATTTGTCTCACTCTTAGCTTTCAAACGAGCTATGGCACGACAAAATCCGTCCACTAGAAGCCAAGATCGAAGCGAGCTCTCCAGAGGGGGGGGACGTCAGCGAAAATTTTTCTCTCCGATTGCGTTCAAATTCACCATACCGATGCAGAATTTCACGCTGAATCCGAATCTGGCCTCCGTTTTCTCATCCGATGGTTCGTTTTGGCGCTACACACCAAAACGTCCCAAATTCTAACTCTGTCGTTTTTCGAAAAATGTTGAAAATTTTTTCTCGCCGATTGACTTGAAACTCACCATACAGATAGAGAATTTCACGCTGATTCCAAATCTGAAATCCGTTTTCCAATCCGATGCTTCGTTTTGAAGCTACAGCCCAAAACGTCCCAAATTCTAACTCTGTCGTTTTTCGCCAATGTCCCAAAATCTTAAATGGCGTCTCACATCTAAACGAAGACAGATATGAACAAGCCGTTTGTTTCACTGAATTTGTCTCACTCTTAGCTTTCAAACGAGCTATGGCACGACAAAATCCGTCCACTAGAAGCCAAGATCGAAGCGAGCTCTCCCGAGGGGGGGGACGTCAGCGAAAATTTTTCTCTCCGATTGCGTTCAAATTCACCATACCGATGCAGAATTTCACGCTGAATCCGAATCTGGCCTCCGTTTTCTCATCCGAGCACTCCTTCCACTCGAAACAGCCCATTTTACAACCCAACATTCAGCAGATTGCACGAAAAACATCACACACTATAGCCTCAAGACAAATCCTGGCGGTCGCCCAAGTCCACCACGACACTCTGTCGTTCCAGAGGGGGGGAGTCAGCGAACATGAACATTTTGTGAACGTGGACCAACCTGGCCGGCACACCACGACAGACCTCTGTCGTTCCAGAGGGGGGGGCGCCGGTCGGGTGTTCGCCGTTTGCTTACTACTAGAGTGATCACGATATGAACAAAAACAAAATTCGCTGGTAGTCTTCAAAATGGAACAAAAGAACGTAGACATTTACCGCCTATTACATTACACCGAACATATTGCATCTACCCATAGATATTTAATATATAAAGGGCTAGATAGGAAATGGGCGTATTTTTACCTTGTGTGCGACGAAGTCAGCAAGAATCAGCTGATATTGCCTGAATTTGAAAATATTTGGAAGCGAGCAATAAAATTTGCTTTTCACTGCCTCTTTTTAGTAATTGCAGAAACAAAAACAGGAAACAAAAAACTAGCGTTTGTAAAAAAATTGGGGAGGGCTTTCTGTGAATAGATGAATACATGACTTGACAAAATAATTCTAAATGACTTTTCTGAACAGAAAAATGAACCGCGTTTTTACTTGTGATCATGCAGTTAGGTTGTTTCTTTATAATAAGCATGGGGCCTGGCTATGGCTATATGTTGCTGTGTCCACCGGTGCCCAGCCTTATCACCAACGCCAGACGCGATTGCAAAGCTTGGTATAAATCTAACGTGTATGTGTAATTTTGTGGCAAGAAATTACATGATTCAGCAGTAAAATAGAAATGAACTATCAGAAAATTTGGTACAAAATTGGCTTCAGCAAATATAAAACAAACAACATATTGTACAATATGCAATGACACATTTGCGGTGATCAGTTTCACCTGAAGGTTGGCCCTAAAATGCACTCTGTTAATTATTTGCAATACATAGATCACATTTTAGTTTCAGCATGGTGAATAACTCGAAGAGAGTTGCTGACATGGGTGAGCCTTATCAATAGCCAAATCCTTTGTGTAATATTCGCATATACTCACTGAAATTGTTAATAGTCATGAATTAAACTGCATTAATGCTACTGCATTAAATTGCTGCATATTGCCGCTGTCATTTTTAAACATTTTTTCAGAGAAACTACTGAATGACAACTCTTGAAACTTAACATATACATGTAGTATCAGTGACTTGTGCTTTATATAATATGCCATTTCTAGGGTTTTTTGTCGCATCGCACATCGCATCGTCAACAAAATAACAATGTCGTCCCATTGCCGTAGTTAAACAATTGAATATCTTTGCATCTACCACATTACATAGGCATCACCATATAATGTGAAAGCATGTGTGACATAATTATGCAAAATTTGCACTTTCATGATCATGCTCGCAGTTGCTCATAATATAGACAAATTCACTCGCAGTTTTTTGGATTCTTTCTACTAATTTAGAGATTGATTTGGCAATCATCAAGTGAATATGTAAACAGTTGCACTGTAACAGAAATAATTATACACAAGTATAGCGCGTGCTTAGAAACATAGATTGAAATTAGTGGAGAGTTAGATATGTAATGCATATGACGTGGATTGGTGATATTTACATGTACACACATGCAGTGAGAAAAATGAACATGCAGACTTGACTTGCTTGCGGTCAGAGGCTAAATGAGATATTCAATTATTTAAAAATGATATATTTTTGTGTGAGAACATTTGATCGAAAATTTCCCGACGCATCGCTTATTATCTAATGAATATTCTCAAGTGCACAAATAAAGATTAGTGACTGAACTGCATGTGCTGGTATACATGAATTGATTACAGAATTTGAAAGTCATAGATTGGAAACCAGGCTAAAGTGAAATAAGTAAATACATATTTACATATCGACTATAGTTCTATAGTACCTATAGTTCTATAGTATTCCAATCATTTACTTTCCATCCGCCGTTCTGGCAATCCATGGATAGACAGTGGGACAGCTGACTAACTTCATGCAATAAATGAAAGCCAAACCTACAATATGCATCAGTATCCGCATATTCTTTTAAAGCATCACTGCCCAATAATTCGGCTGTCAGAGCCAACTTCTGTCAGTGAAGCTAATTGTACAGATGCAATTGAACCTTTGGCATTCATCTAGCCTGTTTTGTTACTTTGCCATCAACTAAACAGGAGCTTCATTTCACTGACTTTTAGTACTTGACCTGCCCTCGCTATGAATAAAACTTCAGGTGCCTATCAACAGGCCCACAACATGATCATGAATAGTTAATTACTGGACTCTTAATTTCAGTTTGATAAGATATCAAAATATATATATTATATGCTTTAAAAATAGCATTTTTAATAGCATGGGTTTAAAAGTACTCTTATAACAGAGTTTATAAACACCTGTTTAGCCCATTACTACCCAGATGCAGGATTTTTTACGTGAGGACATTTTCTAATTTTTTCTCTGAACCTTGTCACTATAGGATAGTTCTATAGATATCACTATAGGTGGTTCTACGACAAAGTTGAGGCTTATCTGATATTTTGCAACACAATTTTGTATTTCCACACATTTAGTTGCTCTATATTGGCAAAATTACTAGCATTTTATGCAAAAATTCAATTAAATGCTATTGTCCGACATAATCATTGACCAAGCTTCGATATTTAAGAAAATGTCTTGAGATTTTTCTATCTGTTTTAGGGATAACTGAAACATACATACAAGTAGAAATCAGACTCCACCCACTGTCCATTATCCTTGTCAGTGCTCCAGCCATAGCATGGAATCAATAAGTTGATTTAACAGCACGCAGGATATCCTGCGTGTGGGCAGATATGCGTACTTTCATATAGATTGAGTTGAACCTTTACTATCACAATGTTTTACAATAATTGACTAAAATATGCGATAACATTTTTTCTTTAAAAGCATTTAATCAGTAAATTTAGCGACACATGTAACACACATATTAGTCGCTAGCTTTTGAAACTTTGGGGATGCATTTGATAAGTTATCGGAAGAACTTCACTAAAATCACGCTTCAGTGCGCTTAAAATGAAACATTGGGCGTTAATGGGTTAATGACAAAAGCTTTTCTTCTTTTTAGCAACTACAGCGATTGTCTGTGTCTTATGTTATTTCTACAGGGTCATTGATATTATTGCGTGATGTACAATTAGTGGCCATCAAATACACCTATAGCTTACTCCAGCGATGAGCACGTATGAAAACTTGCAATAAACTGTCATAGCCAATATTTACTAGTTTTTATAAGCAGTTATCGTATAGGTGTCGCATGCCATTATTTGAAAACTAACAAAATCATGCCTTTTTAGCCAAAAAAACTTGCTTTTGAAACAACCATGGATTTGCCGCTACGTTCGAAGATCGATTGATGATTGATACCTCACATTGAACAATGCAAACAGATGTTAACTTTCAGTTGCTAAAGAGATGATAATGGACTCACAGACGGCCTTTTGTGATGCTTCAATTCATGTCAACGACACTTAATGACCAGGAAGAATATTTATATCGATGTGTTATTGAATTCAATAGAAAAATGAGCCAGACAGACCTAGTGACGGTCTCATGTGATATTCGCCTTTGCTTTTATCACAAGAGGCTGAGACATCCCCCACCTTTTAAATGCTTCCACTCAAATTATGAAGAATGGATGAGAGCTCAATTAATGCATATGTTAATGAAGAGAGAAGGTCAGAGCCACACGTGCCAGGTTCCCAAGAGACCATTTGAAATATGATCATCTAAGATACTGGTCAATGCTACCTTATGGAAACCAAATCTTAAAACCATCAACTAATGAATTGGAATGAATGAAAACTGTTTAAGTAGACTTTATCTCCCTTTGCGTCTTTGTTTTAAATGGAAAAAACGAAAAGTTGACTGTGAGCGTGACTGAGAGATTCTCTCATGCAAGAGATGGAGTAAGTCGAAACTTTGATGGTTAACAAGCTGCAAAATTTAACTAGATTGGCTTTGCACGAAATATCATTTTACCTATTGAGACGGACGAAACAAATAATTTCGAATAAAAATTGAAATTGTATGATACTTTGCACAGCGTTGGCGCTAACTGATGTTCGATGCAATGAGATAAATTCAATTCTGGTAACGTGACATTAGACGGGCAAAATCAATCAATACGGCATGTGAAAACCAATGAAACAGATTAAGTTAACAAAGGACTTTAATTGAATATCTTTAATAAGTAGGAACACCGTTGTACTCACCACTGCGTTTAATTTTTGAATGTCTATCTTTGATTTTAAGACCGTCAACTCTCATAATCTGTGTTACCTTTGTAGATTATTTTAAATTGTTGATCAATTTCTGAGTTACATCTACTACAGATATGCAAATGCTCATTAATTGCTGCCGGATTCTTTTTATGTTCATCAATCCGCTGTTGAAGTCGGCGTTTAGTTTGCCAATGTATTGGCTAATTGGATCGCCCAAGCATGAAAATTCATAGACAACACACGACTTCATCAACGGAACTGACTTACTTTTAAGTGAGAAATACGATTTTACTTTGCTTGTGCTAAAATCCACTTTTGCGTCTACGTTATATTTTTTATATATTCTTTTCAAATTCAGTTTTAATTTTTCGGATACTACTCCTATGTACGGTATGACATTGTAGATTATTCCATTATCATTACTCTTATCTTCGTCTACTTGTATGCTTAAATCTCGGCTTTGTTTTTTATTTAGGAAAGAAAGTACATTACGTTCGATTATACATTTTGGATAGCCATTACTTTCAAATATGTCATAGATCTTATTAATTTCAATATGAAAGGCTCTTCAGAAATTGAAATATAGTGATATGGAATCACTTGAAACAAAATTGGGAAAAAATATTCACTTGAATTGATACTGAATTGATTTTTTGTGAAAGAAAAGTATTCAAATATGTTGATATGTTGATAATTCTAGACAATTTCATATTCATGCATAGCATAGTTTTCTTCAAAAATTCAGTCTCAATCGATTTCTTCAATTTCGTCCCAAGTCACTCCATTAGAGCCTGCAATCCCGAATCCTGAGATTTCGAATTTCAATCGGTGGCTAACTGCTGGGATAATCGACCACTCTGTCGATTGTCAATCCTGCAGAGATTAAATAGTTCTCTATGACTCTTATCATAATCAATTTTCAAACCACAGGTCGGCTAGATTGCACACCATAGTCAATCTTACAGTGTAGACCTACATGACACAATGTAGTGTTCAAGTGTGTATCAATGATGGCAGACGAAACAACACAAAACTTAGGCTGAAAAAATGTGTGTAAGTGGAGTATGTCCTGAACTAAAAGCACTGTTATATCTTGTCTATATAGCCCTTGTTTAGTGTTCGTTGTGCTTAGTCCATGAATAAGATAAGCTTAATAAAAGGTTGAATGGAAGCATGTGGATAGTGGAAATGTTTCGTTATCTTAATTTTCATAACAAATGACAAGATTTTCAAGATGACTACTGTATTACCTTTATTGCAGCTTTATTGTTTTGACTAATCTCTCATGTGCGTTGTGAGTCTACACGAGTCCTCCCAATTTTGAGTCCTGTGTGTTTTGTAAAATTTTGAGTCCTTTTTACACTCTGTGAGTCCTTCACCGAGTGTAAAAACGTCTAACTGACATGCACACTGTAGGTTTAAAAATCGATTCCGATACCGAGGTTTTTTCAATCCAGAATCTCGGGATCATGAATCGAGAAAAGTCGTAAATTTGCAAGCTCTGCAACCAGAGTTGGAAAAGTTGGAATTGGAATTGGAATTGAATTGAACTGTTTTGACTGGAATTGGAATTGGAGTTGGAATTGAAATTTCTGCTCTGGAATTGGAATTGGAATAAAAAATTTCAGTGGAATTCTTCCAGCTCTGTCTGCAACACATATAACGGAGCATTAATCATCCATCAGAAAGCATGTTCGCACGTGTGTCTACAAGCTGCAAGCTGTAAAGAATATTGCAGAATATTCAAGCAGAAATGCTAATTCTTTGTAACTTGTGGAAACGAGAAGCTCACGTTTAGCTTCTAGATGAAAAGTGTTCACTCTATTTTTAAATGTGACATAAAATGTTCTAAAAAATACTACAGCGTTACCCAAATTGCTTCGCCTCCACGGATGTTTTAGGTCATGAGATACATTTTATGTTTATGGTTGAGCGAATGTTTCCTCATTTCAGCTCAATAATAAAACAACAAAGAAGAATAAAGCATCAGAATCAAAGTTCCATATTGTGGATAGCGACCCAGCTACCGTGGAAATAGTGAGCAAGCTATTTCATCTGGGAACTGCGCAAATGAATCACATGTTTACAAGGGATAAAACGATTATTCGACTGTCGCCGCGATTATATCTTTGGGTGATAGTCAAGATTATTCATCTCACTGTAACATTCATCTATCTACATTCACTTCTAGTCAATTACTTTAGTTTTGATGTGCAGAATGACCAATGACCATGCAATGAAAGGATATTCTTTCAGTGGAATAGATTCCGAAATTAAGATTTTAGATTGTGCAGCAAATAATAAAACAAAGGAACCACTTTTCATAATTAACTTATAGTGAAATCATATCCAAGGCCTTTCTGTAGGAACAATCTACCGTCATCAGGGAAATAAGCTGTTAACTGAGAAATACATGCACATAAATTTCTACTTTGGATATTCAAATTATCAAGCTATTCTATGGAAATCTAAATCTATGACAAACAGAAACTGTGATAATAACTCAAGACACATTGATATATGCAGGTGAAGGCATAAAAGAGTAAAAAAGGGGGATTAGAAAACTGAAAGAAAAAATGAAGAGCCTCACTAGGAAAGCTGCTCATTCAACATTGGACACCTCTTCTTTATGAAAAGGGCCTCCACAATACGCACAAATGAAGTCCTATAAAGGATAGTGACATTGTTCATGATGCTTCATTTGCTGCAAGCATTGCATTCAAGTAAGTGGTCAAAGATGGGATCAGGTCTTGATACATTTTCTTGAAATCTCCTACTCAGATGTCGTGTTGTCTCACCGATGCATGTGGTAGACTGATCACCAGTGCACTTAGATTCTTAAATCACCGATGAGACAAGGGATTTCGAGGTAGGATACTTCAGAGGAAAAAACTCTCGCAATCTTGAACTGCGAAAAGCAAAGACACAATTGGATTTTATTTTCATGGGTATCATTCTTTTTAAACGCTTGCAGATATTATACTCTCTTTATCAATATATCTAAAAGCAGAGCTGGAAAAATTCCACTGAAGTTTTTTAATTCCAATTCCAGAGCAGAAATTTCAATTCCAAATCCAATTCCAGTCGAAACAGTTCAATTCAATTCCAATTCCATAATAAGATTCAATTCCGATAATTACAAGTCGCGTATAGTGTCTTATGTTAATGTATCTAACGTTTGTTCGTTTCAATCTAATCCATGTGCCCTTATCCTATCCTCGTTGTTCCTGTGTACCGTTCCCTGCGTCGTTCCTATGTGCGTTTTCATGTTCATAGTTCATATTTCTTGTGTGCATGCATATATGAAACCGGTCAGCCTACGCCATTTTCGTTTCGTAAACGAGATATTCAATATCTCGTAAAAAAAGAAAGGAAAGTTAACGGTCAGCAAATAATCAAACGCTGAGAGAGAGAGAGAGAGAGAGATGAGATGCGAATAAATCTATTAATAAATTGACACAAGAAAGAAATTCAATGTGCGAATAACGTGATTGTTGATGAAAGAAAAAACGACGATAAAAATGATATCATGAAATTTGATTAATGGTCTATGTTAAAAAAGGAATTCTTGGAATTATAATCTTGTCAAGAGCTTCTCTCAAATGCTTTTCTACAAGCCATAAGGGTAGTCATTCGCTGCTAAAATATTTTTCAGTTTCCCAATTTCCGCATGAAATAATTCCCAACTGCTGGACAATATGCATGGTAAAAACTGCCGATTACTAAGCCTCCTTTCCAATTCATTGGGACATTCGAGCGAAAATTCAATTGAACCGCAAAACATCCAACACACATATTCAACCAAGTAGAACTGTCAAACAAAATAATTCGAAACAGAATAATTTCATTTTCTCTTGTTCATATGGATGGTAACTGCTTGCAATGGACATTTCTTTGTTTCGAAATGTCTCATGTTTACAATGAAATTCTTTCGAAACAAAGACAATTATCGAATCGACTCACATTCGAGGCAACAAATTGACGATTGAGACATTATTGAAATATCTAGGGACCAGTGGGCACTGGAAAATGAACAAGATGAGTGATTTTTGTCATCATTCACTTGTTATTGAATAAACAAAGCAGATAAAGGCTTTGTTTCATCAGAAATAAGAGTCCGATCAACTCCTCCCATTCATTCAATTATTCTAATTACAATCTTAAGTCTGACAGCCGAGTTGATACAAACAAAGGTCATTAGCAACAATTTTTCCATGTTGCTCCATGCCTGGAGTGCGCCAACACGGAAATCTTTTTCTTAAGAATTCTGTAGCCAAGACATTAATTGATATAAACTCCCTCGCTGCTGGAAAATTTCCGTCAGTGTGAATCTGCATGTCACAAGCATCTGTGTTTAGAAAAGTCTTGAATGTGACAAATAAATAATCACTGTTTGATTCTAGCCATCGATTAGTTGCAAGGTGTGATAAACATGTGGCCAACGCGACAGAAGGCCATATTGCAGTATTGCATTTCAGAAGAACATTTCAACTCGTGTCCAAAATTGCGTAATACATCAGTATTCGTCCACTTTGTTGTGAGAAGTTTGACATTCCCGGAAATCAGACAGAATATTTTAAAAATTCATCCGCTTGCAGAATGTTACGAAGAAAATGCCTTGTAAAAAAGCTTTGTATCATATGTTCACTGCGTATCTTTGGCAACATCATATAAATATCCATCGCATTTTCTCAAAAATAGCCCGCGGGTTAAATGATTTGTTCAATTTAAGTGCTGCCTTTATTCGAGGACGGGTTGTATGAATAAATTTTCGAATTCATGACTTCATATTTGACCTTTTAGTGATCAAATACAGACACTGTGTTGGCCTATATTGAAGATGAGATGGAATATGAAAATGAAGAAATTGATTAATCGAAGAGAAAGATGATTAAGATTGAGACGACGAACTCGAGACGCAAGATTTGACAAGGTCTATACTAATAATCCATTATGTTTCAACAAACAGTTGTATTTCATGATGGTTGAAAAAACACCGCAGTGATGTTTTGTGCAACATTTTTCATTATCTTACATATTTCGAATTAAAACAGGAACATATTGCGTAAACCTAAATGCTTCCTATTCTACTGATGTGAAGGGGAAGCAATATCCTTTCTGCGTCAATGTCTACTGTAAAATAACAAATTTTCGCGACTGTCGGCAACTTATTTTCGCGACCTCATGGTCTTATACCACTTGCGTACAAAAAAACTGAATAAGAATTCTCATATGCGGTTTGAATATTAGGTGGGGTGGCAACGACCAAACTTCACTTAAGTAGGCTATAGGATTTCGAAGAATTTTCTAAGAATTTTTATATTATTTATGCCATCCATGATTTATTTATATATACAGTGTAGGTATATGCATCATTTATTGATGTTTCATTTACACTATTAAAGGTAAATACAAATTCTAGAATAACGTAGCCTACTGGTATACGCATGTGAATAGGAAAATATTTTGAATCAAAATAATAGATGTAGCCAGGGATGACAATGCTCTGACTTCGCTCAACTTGACTTCATTGAGTAATTTCCCAAAGTATCTTACAACATCCGTGGTAAAAATTTCTCGTGCAACACATTTTCGCAAGACACTCGCGCTTTCGAAATTCGCGAAACTGTGTTGCTTTACATTACTTCCTTCGATTCAGAAGGACTGCAGTTGTGGTGTGGGCCTTATATGACCTCCCTGCGATGTGTCAGCACTCACAGTCTCTGCTTCAAACCAGGGATGCGAGTCGGAGTCGGCACATCCGTCTTATCACTAGACCCGAAATATAATACAAGCAAATTATTTATCATTGTGCATGGCTGTCACTGTCTTGATGTCAACTTTCTCGTTAAACAAAAGTACAGAGACACTGATGGATGCAAAGCTTGTAATAGTTGAGGGAATGAACCGTGACAGCGAAAAAAGGATTGTATCTTAAGTCGGTGATTTATTAGAGAAGACAAGCCTTCCTAGTCTCGATCACACCTACGCACCAAAGGTCACATCAGAGAAAACAAAATGAAATACTAGCTTGTTTGAGTCAGTTTGTTCACGTTAATCGTGTATGATCTCTCCTCCAAAGCGCATATTAAAATCGAAAGTGTACTCATATTTTTTGGGGATTTTCCTGCCTGGTAGAGACTGAATAAAAATCGTGTGAAGCACGCATCAACAAGATAGGAGGAGCCGAGTCGCATTCATCCAACTTAAAGCGACATTTGATAAACTTTCATCGAAAATGATTGATAATTGATGCAGCAAGGATCAGTATAGATAGGTTTAGGTAAGCCTATAATTATCTATATTGTAGGCTACCAGTTTTTTCAAAAAAACTGGGCTATATATAATTGCCACCCGTAGTCGGGGTCCTATTAACCCCCGGAGTCGGAGTTGGAGTCCTATCAAAATGATAGGACTCCGCATCCCTGCTTCAAACTCAGATACATGAAGGAAGTATGGTAATATTGGTGACTACTTTTTTTGACTTTATAGAAAATTTACTTGAAAAATTTGCTTGACGAACAATGGGATATTTGCATTCAAACCGCGATTGCGAAGTGATGCATCAGGACGGATATGGCTACCTGTAGAGCGACGCTATGAAATGGCAATGTGGAGAAATGCGAAGTAATAATAAGTGATCCTATACCCCAAACCCGATCCGTAACCAGAGCCCATACGTTCGAGCATGATTCAGGGATCGGGCAGAACCATTTTGAAGTCGAGTCGGGTCGGATCAGATGATCTCTCTTATCATAAACTGGAAAACCCGAAAGTTCGGAATTTTTTAGTTGGACAACACAAATTATATAGTTTTTTAAATATACTGTACATTTATCTGAAAGATCGGTACAATTTCAAAACTTTTATTCTCACGTGTATTGCGATAGCCTGTGCAATTTATTTTATCAATACTTTGACTTCTTACATTGCTCTTATAAAAAGATAAGGAGAATCATTATTTCTTGCCAGAACATTCTGTTTTAAACTGAAGTTGTTGTAGAAATCTAACAAGACGATAGAGGTGCTTCAATTTTATTTCTAAAATGCTATCTGCACCGAGTTATCGGCAATTGAGACCTTGTGGAGCAGCAGTGTCAGCAAATGTTTGGAACTAATTTGAAAGCTGTAGCTGATAATCGGCAAAACTTCGGTGGTTATTTTGTCAACAATTCATTTTAGGCATATTTTAGGTGATGCAGCGCTTATCTCAAACTGTCAGAGGAGCTTGCAAACCAAACCATTAAAAAATCAATAAAGTAAAAGTGGTTCTGATTGAGTGTGGGTGTTTAGTGGTTGATTCTTGTTGGTGAAAGATTTGATGCATATATAGCCTTTTTATCATTATTTTGAATTTTTCTTCCTTCGGTATAGTTCGTGTATTGAAATTTCGGATGGTGGTCCACCTTTTAGGTGTTCGTTGATTCGTTTGTGTAAATGCCGACGAGTATCTCCGATGTAGCTTTTTCTGCATACCTCACAAGCATATTTGTAGACGAGGGAAGAGCATTCGTCAAAAGGAATTTCATCTTTATTTTTTATAAAGTTTTGGCTTTTCAAGGTGGTGATGGCAACTTTCAGTGTGATTTTATCTAAACTTTTATCTACTTGCTTCACTTTGGATTTTTTTTGCTCGAAGTATTACCGATGAATTGTAATTTCTAGTATATACCTTCTTCACTGTCTTCCTCTTCATTTATTCTTTTAGATTTCTTTCAATTTGCTTTGGGTGATAATCATTTTGTATGAAGATCTCAATAACGATATTGTTATTGTTCTCACGGTCATGGGGGGTCAATACTAGTCAATTTTTGTGATCTGTTGAACAGTGCTTGTATGGCATTGTTTATGTAGGAATTCGGACAGCATGATTTTTTATGGATACACGAGTATACCAGAAAATGCAACAAAAGTAATTGCCACTTTTCCGCTATTAACTAATTTCAACTGTGACGTCATCTCATTGTGTCAGAGATATCTGATATTAGCGGATATTTTATGTGAAGATTAACGGCTGCCTTAACTGTTTTTTAACAGTAGGCCTATGACAGCTATTAATTAATTCAAATAGTGATGGCTATTGTCCAATTAGCCTACAAAACCCCCTACAACGCCACTGATATTGTTGAACTTAATTCCAAGAACTATATGAAAGTGATGAATCTAAGAAAACCACGTCATGCTACACTCTAAGCTGAACACGGTTAAAAACAGCAAAAATAGCTGTTTAACTTGACAGAAAATATCCGTAAATATCTGTTGGAAATGACCTATGACAGCTATTTAATTATTCAAATAGTGATGGCTATTGTCCAATTAGCCTACAAAACCCCCTACAACGCCACTGATATTGTTGAACTTAATTCCAAGAACTATATGAAAGTGATGAATCTAAGAAAACCACGTCATGCTACACTCTAAGCTGAACACGGTTAAAAACAGCAAAAATAACTGTTTAACTTGACAGAAAATATCCGTAAATATCTGTTGGAAATGATGTCACAATTTGATGATTGATGACGCAATAGTGAAAATCCGCTAAATCAGATAAACAGTGTCTGTTTTTACGTTTACTGTTCAAACTGCATAAAACCGTGAAATTAATCTTAGCTGCTAATTTTGGCGGATATTTGTCGTTTACAGTTTAACCAAATTAAAATGGACCAAAAATGCTTTCGAATCAAGTAATTTAGATTTATTTGCCATAACTGAATTGTGACGACCAAGTTCCTGTAAATGTATACAACAAAAATAGCAGATGCTGTGCCGATGACCGACTTCATTACATTGTAGCATTCCCCTATATGTAATCATAATAGATCATGATATAAGGAATATGAAGCAGTATATTCTATGAATCAAAAAGTGAGCTGAAAAATTGTTGTCTAGATCTTGTTAACGAATTGAACGTCTGGAGAAAATGTCGCGAAACTGAGAGCCGGCTGAGCAGTTAAGGCTCTGAACCTTCAAAAAGGATTTAAGTGTATTTCTTTCTGGTTAATGAAGGTGACAAGCACAATGAAATTCAGAAAACAGAATCCACTTTCTATTCCGAAGAAGTCTGTGCATGTAACCCTGCATGTATGTCCATGTAAGAATGAATGTCCATCTTCTAAAGCTTAATGACCTTCGTTCTAATCTACGAACGCAGTGTTAACAAATCTTACATATATTCCGATCGTCCAGTATCGATTCGACCTGCGAAATCTGAAATTGTTGAAAGTCATACATAATCTTAAAAATTAAAAATGAAGTCTCAAAATGCATTTGTAAAAATATCAATTTGTGATCAGCATGGACTTTTCAGGAAGCTCCGTATGACGAATCTTTATGATGCCATAAGGATTTTTATCTCATAAGCATTAGATGAATATGCCCAAGCTCACTCAATGTACTCAGATTTTCAAAAGTCTTTGTTGTGGTCAGGGACGTCGGAAGACGATGAAAGGAGCAGGGGCACCAAATCAGAAGGGCACTTTTCATGCCTGAATTTTTCGACCGTAGTGTAACTACGGAATATATTCTAAAATGCTCACAGGGATTTCAATTTTCAGAGAAACCATGCCTCATGCACTGATTGATATAATATCTGTGAAACTCACTTTGATGTTTATGTATAGCCTACTGCATATTAAGGCAATCGGTCATCTAGAGGCAAAGCAGGCCTACTGTGGACTACTGACCGGCCTCCATACTGCCATGCTGAAGATCCAACATACGTGTAATACTGATAGAGGGACTTGTAGCTTGTAGAGGGACGTGTAAGCTTTGAGGGGTACCTGACCTCTAGGGTTTCCTTAGAGTAACAATGGAACTTCAACACGTATTGAGGGTCCCTTAAAACTGATAAAGGGCTGACAAATTTACACTTCACTTGCCACGGAAACAACCGCTGTATAGATTGCATCTCAGCATTTATTTTAAGTTATCTCTCAGCCGGTAGATAATTCACAGTCGCTTGACATGTCGTAGACATATCAATTATCATTAACAAATGAGTTAATGCAGACAGAAAGCAATAGTGCCCAGATTCAAAGCTTTTAGAAAAAGCTACTCTGGTGGAAACGACCATGCATGTTTCAGGTGGATTCATCTCCCTTCACCAGTTTACAAAAGAGACAGAACAATAAATTCAAAATATTTATGTACAGAGTTCCGATCGTCGGAAGTGATTAGCACAAAGCCGATTGCGTAGTTCGGGTCTGGACATTCAGTAGGTCGTCAGAGTTGAATTCTTTGATGAATAAGGCTTCATCCAGTTTGGTTAGCCACGGTTTGGTATGATACATGATCTGGAAATAAGTAGCGTCAGGAAAGTGCAAATGCATGCTAATTTCAGATGCTGGACTGTTTTTTATGTATTCATTTATTCTAGTTCTAAAATGCCTTTTAGTCTCCCCCCAATGTAACATTTATTACAATGTTCACATGAGTATTTATAGACCATTGAAGAGGAAAGCTTCTTATGATTTTTTTTCTTATTAGGGATGATCATATTTGTTTTCAGCATTTTTTTGAAAAATGGACGAATGCTAGAGGTCCGAGGACGAGAATTTATTTGTCTAATACTCTGGCAAAATTCTTTGTAGAATATAGCTATAATTAGTTCCGATGCATTTTATCTTTAAAATAAATGAATACATAGAGGGCAGTCCATCATCAAAAATTAGCTTGTACTTGCACTTTCCTGACGTCACTGATTTCCAGATCATGTATCATACCAAACCGTGGCTAACCAAACTGGATGAAGCCTTATTCATCAAAGAATTCAACTCTGACGACCTACTGAATGTCCAGACCCGAACTACGCAATCGGCTTTGTGCTAATCACTTCCGACGATCGGAACTCTGTACATAAATATTTTGAATTTATTGTTCTGTCTCTTTTGTAAACTGGTGAAGGGAGATGAATCCACCTGAAACATGCATGGTCGTTTCCACCAGAGTAGCTTTTTCTAAAAGCTATAAGTTAATTTTGCTTTTTATTTGTTTGCTTTTTCCATTACGTAATTACATAATGATATAGCCATGCACTATATGTGACACATGACATAATTACGCTTTGCGGCATCGTTTTCACTTGAATGGGATTGTGCTTAACAGATGAAAGTGGAAAAAATAGAAAATGATACAAGGGCAACTCATCGGCAATATTTGGCTCTGTCAAATCAATGAGATGTCAGAAAATTTTGAACATCAATTAAATTATGGGAGAAGGGCATGAAAAGTTTTTAATTTTTAAGGGGAGCACGTGCTCCGCCCCCCCCCGGTTCCGCCGTGCCTGGGTGTGGTTCCACACCAGTTGTTGTTCCTCGCACTACGCAATCAATTTGATATGGGTGTCTTTTTGTTTCGAACTGATTCAAAAGCTAGTATCTTATGAATGCTATCAATAGGTCATATTTTGTGAAAAATAGTCAGCTAGGGCTCCAGTACCCTCTGGGGTTTCTCAGGGATTCATTTTAGGACCCTCATTGTTTCTTGTATATGACATCACTTCGTGTCTTCAGTTCGATGAATGTTCATTATTCGCAGATGAGGTAAAAGTGCCTAAACGTATATTATCTGAATGAATGTTTCGCTTTACAATGTGACGCAAGCAATCTTGTACGCAGGTGTTCTAAAAAGTAAATGAAACTTAACTTGCAAAAGTGTTTTCATTCATTTTTCTTTGAAACGTAGCCGCCAAATTAATTTTGCTCATGTGCTCAACAATTCTACTATTCGCCATTTTTTGGAGATAAATGAATCTTGGAGTGATTTTGCCTATAATTTACTCATTATTGACAAGATTGTAAAGAGTCATGAAGTCTTCAAATACTGCACAGGTCTCAAAAGTCGCATTTTTCTTTCTCAAGTTAATTATTGTTCACCAGTTTGGTCTGCGACAATTCAATTTCAAAGCGACAAAAATGACGAATATCTCATTTTACTGCATTTTGCAAGTGGTGTAGGTTATATGATCCTTATCATATTGCGTCTGTGTGCTACAACAGTAAGACGCACTAGATCATGACTAGACATGTACGGTGCAGAATTTTTTGTTCCAAAGGAGAAGGAAAAACTGTTATTTCGCAAGCTTGATTTCATGCCAAGAGCTTGTGATTATATGAATTGCCTTGGTAAAGAGAATCTTTTTGGGAATAAAACCACATCCATTAAGGGTTTTCTTGAATTTGAAGACTTGTTTTGTACCTATTGTTTATCTCCTCCAGCACTTTCTTTATCGACGGCTCTATTTGGCATCTTGCTGTAGCTATTGTGATTTATTATGATTAATTTATTATACCCATAAGTGCATAAAGCTCTAGGGCAAAGCAAATTTACAACAAGTAGGTGTACAAAATAAAGTCAACAAATTGATTAAAAATCATATATACTGATAGGCTTACTGAAAAACTAACAAAGTTCATTTTTCAATATAGAATATGTGTAAGAAGCTATACAAGTTCTTCTTGAAGCTCGGTATGGATATGAAGTCCACAGTATCAGGGAGCAGGAAATTTCAGTCGTCCATGATACGCTGGGAAATAATATTCACGGGCTTGAACCATTAAAGGGTTTGAAGATTTTGAATTCATGACCACGAGTCCTTGGAGTCACAGGGTTAAAGAACTTTCCTAGGAAATGAAAGATTATGAACATGGCTATTAAGTCAAAAGCACGGCGACGAAGTTGGAGCGCTAGAATGCTCAGTATTTGAAGACGGTCTTCGTAGGGTTGCCCCGATAGGTGTATCACTCACCGAGTAATACGCCGTTGGACCCTTTCGATCAAAGCATTGTCTTGTGCAGCAAGAGATTCCACACACACTTTGCGTACTCCAGGTGAGGACGAACATAGGATCTGTATAGGCGAAGAAGAGCATCAGGATCAGGGGATACGAAAGTTCGTAGAATGGCGGAATAAATAAAATAAAACAGAAATTTTACAAATTTCCAATTAATGACATTCGACGTATTATTCCCTAAGTTTGGGTCGACAGTATGGTAGTGCATGCTACCATCAACTGGAGAAGGCGCTGGACACCGAAGGCCCATTTTGTGTACGTAATTTAATTTCTCTACCTTAAAACTGCTGTCGATCAAAAGTCAAAGGAGATTTATCCTTAGTTTCCGGCTGTACGTGAATGAATGTTGACTTTGATAACATATTCTCAGCAGATTAAATGGATTTGATAATTATTAATTGTACTTTTAAGCAATAATGTTATTCAGTAGGTTTCATAGGAGATACAATTCGCTGATGTTGTGTTTATTAAATTAGATCAGTTTTCTTATTAATCTGAATAGATATATTCTCGAAAATGGGAAAAAAAGTTTCAACATAATGTCTTATTTAAAACAATATTTTTAAACTCCTTTGTACAAACCATGATTTGCACACTGTTTGAAAACATTGTTTTCAAACATGGTTTTGAAACTACACTTTCTAAAATAAGTTTTGCATTCTGCCATAAATATGGTTGTGAAACCGCGATTTTGAAAATAGGCTGTATATTCTCTTTTAACATAATTGTAAAACATTGTTTGTGAATCTTACTTTCAAGCATGCTTTTTGTAATATTTGTTTGAAGTATTCTTTTGCATAGGCATATACTATGCTTTTAAACAATAACTGAGAACTCAGTTAATGAGCATGATATAGACTACTTGATTGCACATCCATGCTTTATCAAATGTGAAAGCAGACTTAGACAAGTGAACCACCTATTGTCTATCCATAGTTTGTTATGGAGAAGCGAATGCTAAGGCGAATACTTCCGAGAGTTGCCGCAGAAGCAAAACTCACAGAATTTTCACACACTTGTATTGTGACTATTCTAAAAATGATATGGGTTACCTCGAAGATTAATTTAGAAAGCACATGAATTTACATGCAGTTAATCAGTGACTTGTGCATACCAAGTAGAACCTAAATGTCTATAGTACCAATAGTTTACTGCTTTCTCACGGCTGCGAAGTCGGAAAAAATCCGCCTCTGACGCCGGTGAAAATGCTGACTTCGCATCCCATCTCAAAGTTCACCGTAACGACGCTTAAAACGCCGATGGAATTACATATGAACAATCACATTCACCCTTGTGACCTTATAGCGATTATACATAGGCCCACAGCAAAGGATCAAAACAGTCATTTTTGAAATGCCTGAATGCATTACCGAAGATGCTTCGCAAAACAGGCAGTGTAGTACGCTTGAGAATGCGCTTTAGCCATTGAATTGATATAAGAAACTTTTTTATTTTGTAAAATACAACTGAGCTTTATTGCTTGTAAACTTAGTCATTAGTGATTATCAAATCCATCGAAATACCGGATAGACACTTATGAAAGATGGGAAAATGTTATTAAAAGTCAATTTTATTGGTTTTCATAGTTAAACCTGGCATTGAATAGATCTTGTTTAGGCATTCCCTCATGTCATGTTCATGGTGTTTTGGAAATTTCTATAAAAAAACAAAAACTCGTTTTAAAATGTGCAATGTTTTTTGTACACAAGATTTCCGATACTATTTAGCGTAAAATATGGATATACTATAATTCTTCAATGCACATGTGACTACATACTTGTACGGCGCTAGCTTGCAGCACGTTATACGGCCTTCTTTGAGTTTACTCTTTACGAAATATTGCAGCCTATCCACCAAATTTCAGAACTACATAATTGAGTAATTGAAAAGTTATATATTTAGTATATGCATATCCTATCACCTCCAGTGCGTTCAATTCCATGTCTTGTCGCCTTTACTTCAATTTGCAGTGCTACTTTAGGCCTACAGGTCGTCCTACTGGCAACTGTTCAGGAAAAGTTTCCACCATTCTATTGTTTCACCATGAATTTACTTTTCCTCAACGCTGCGATTCTATCAAATTATTCTATGTCTGAATCATGTATTTTACACGAAGTTTGAAGCTAATTACAAATCAGTTATTCTGTGAGCATTAATCGGTTGACAATTATTTCCAAAAAGAAGGATAAAAAAGGAGGTAAATTTTAACTTGTCCAATTGTCACAATCAAGACAACTTTTTGTGGAATAGAAATATATTGAAATTTATCAGCAAATCGATAAAAGTGCAAAATGAACATTAGCAAATAATGCAAAAAAGTGAAGTTTCAGTATTTGGTCGATGCACATTGTTTTCGCATTATCATCGAAGTAAAGAATTTTCGCATCTCTTCGACTGAGATGCGATTTTTGATATATAACTGAACTGTTTCCCACAAATGCTGTGGCCCCGATGCAGCCTGTTCTCGCATAAGATGACTTCCGATTAATGACCCAACGCTGTCATAAGTCTGGAGACTTTGACGACCAGTTCATATTGGGTGTTCATCAAGGGTGTTCAATAATTTACAAGCTCGACCTTTAGAATGGGGTGGAGGATTGTTCTCAATAAGATGATAGGCCTGCAACGAATTCATAGTTTCAGATGAGTGTAATTTGGAAATAAGTAGCGGTAGGTTTCACCTGTAATGCGATCATGGATATGACGTAATTCTCCTATTCCGTCGCCACTTATCGTTCCCCAGACTATAATACACATTTACCTCATCTGTGAGATTCATAGTGGTGGAGATTGAAGGACTTGTGTCCGTGGTTGTTCACCGGTATTCGAATTAATGTTCTGCCCACAGATCGGTTCGCATGGAACGGTGCTTCGTCAGCTAAGCATGCTCACCGCCATTCTTCAGCGCTCCATCAAGCCTGATACAACTGTCAGGCGATGTTGAATCGTTGATTTGGATAACGCGAGAAACTGTGAATCGAGGTTTTGGATTCATTCAGTCATAATTGTTCCTAAACGACCTGAAGCGGTCTTTCACAGAAACACTTGTTCGTAGGCTCACTTCACAAGAAGATGAGCTATCGCCTGTCGATAGACATTTGAAGTTTGACTGATGGCTGAAGCAGATAACCATCAGAGTTCACAAATAGGCATATTATGCGATGACGAGTGAATTCGGCCAATCACCCTACACTCTAAACTTAGAATTGGTGCATTGTACAAATATAATTGTATATTAGTGAACCTGTAGCCCACACTCTTCATAGGTACCAATGGAAATGCACCAAATATTGCTCGCTTGACCGGATTAGATTCAGATCTGTATTTTGTCTGCGTTGCCAATCTCCTTGTCGGTGAAAATATGTTTCAAAGTAGTACTGCACATATTTCTCCCAAGAGAAGATGTTTGGCTGAAGATTATGCGATGACTATAAAGCACACTACGGGTGCCCTTTCTGTGTTTAGCACTCCTGTTGAAGTGCAGTTCATCGCTTGATATTTCACACACCTTCACATATCTGAAAGCGTCTGAGGCTTGGGTCTGTTTGTTTCGAATTTTCATATGCAAGGAAGGCATGAGCCAAACGTTTGGAGTCGAGGCTACCAATTGTACGTTTCATCACGAAGTAGAACAGAGGAAGTCCTGACTGAAGTCACAGAGGTGCTTTGCTGTTACATTTAATCACAAGAAGTAATAGAAATAATTTAGATTGTAATAGGTTTCGACGATAAGTCGGCTATTTTAATTCTACTGCCATTGTGAGAAGAGTGGAATTACTACAAAATATATTTTTATAGTTAACTTTTAATGCAAAATTGTTAATAGGTTCATTTTCAAAAATGATCGTGCAGTTATAACTACGTCATTTCCCCGTTTACAGGCAGAGTATAGCATCAACAACTACTTAATTATTAGTCTAGCAGTCTAGCATTTCATTTATCACTTCACGGTATACAAGGTGTTTCAGAAGTAGGCTAACAGTTGATTTTGCCCTAGGAAATCTATGTTGACCGTTCTATTGGCGATTTACACCTGAATCAGTCGATGGATATCCATGATCAGTCCAACATGAGCCATAGACTTCGAAGTAATTGCTACTATCATTTAGAAGTCTATGCAGTAGCATTCCATTGGCAAAGGAATTTTGAAATCTATCATGGACAAGATATAGCACCAATCTGACATTACGTACATGGATATGTTCAATTAATTTGATTTGAATCAAACACTGTTAGTTTGACTTGAAGTGAATTAAACAAGCTTGAAGCTTTTTTGAATTTGCTGCTTCTGTCATGTCAGGTCATCTAAAAGATGATCAGAGAAAATGGATTTTGAAATCCTTTTGGAAAAACAAGAATGCTGAAAAGGTGCGAATGGAATGGAGAGATGCCTTTCACAGCAATCCTCCATCAAGATTTGCTATTTATCGCATTCGAGATAAATTTGAAAAGACCGGTTCGGTAGAGAATGCACCGAAGTCAGGACGCCCTCGATCAGTTTCAATAACATCAAACGAGGAGCTAGTGGCCCAAACATTTGTTCAAAGTCCGAAGAAGTCAACAAGAAGAGCCTCATTGGAGTTGGACATTTCTCTAAGCTCTACTTGGAGAATGATGAGGAAAGTTGAGTTGAAACCATACCGACCCAGACTGTTGCAGCACCTTCTACCGGATGATGCTGAACGACGCTTGCAGTTTGCTGTGCTCATGTTGTCGGAAATTCGGGAGAACCCAGATTTGCTTGACAAGATAGTTTGGTCTGACGAAGCCAGTTTCAAACTATCAGGTCACGTAAATAGACATAACTGTGTCTACTGGTTCCCTGAAAATCCGCACATGGTATCAACAAATGAGCTGAACCAGCCTGGCTTAACCGTCTGGGCCGGTATGTCAAGCAACGGTGTGATTGGGCCAGTATTTTTTGAAAGAACTGTGACGGCTGAGGTGTACCTTCAAATGCTCCAATCCTTTGCGATTCCTGAGATGCAGTCATTGAACAACTTCAATGAGCTGTACTTTCAGCAGGATGGTGCACCAGCGCATTTTGCAGTGAGTGTCAGAAGCTATCTGAATGACACTTTTCCAGGAAAGTGGATCGGGAGATGTGGTAGCATCCTTTGGCCTCCTCGCTCTCCCGATCTAACTCCGATGGACTTTTTCTTTTGGGGCGTTGTAAAGGAGAAAGTGTACGGACGAAAACCTCACACACTTTCTCAACTCCGCTCCTACATCACAGATGCCTGTCAAGAGATCAGTGATGACAGGAACTTATGCAGAACTGTGTGCCACAGTGTGGCCGAAAGACTACAAGAATGTGCCGATCGATGTCCATGGTGGACATTTTGAGCATTTGCGTTCGTGAATTTTTGCAACTTTAAGTTGATTAATTTTTTGATATGTTGAATAGGCCTTGGTTATTCATTTGTTCATTTTTTTGTTAGGAAACCAAGCAAACAAAATGGTAGTTGTTTTAATGTTAATACCTTTATTAATTTCAGCCTCCTCTAGGCCATCGTCAGAAGCTTCTGACGATGGTCTAAGAGGAGGCTGGCATTAACAAAGGTGAAGGACATTTGGATGTCAGCTGTTCTTCCTTCTTCGCCTCCCTGTCTTGTGTTGACGACAGCGTCTTCGTGCACCAGGCTGAGGGGCGCGGAGGACATTCGAATGTCAGCTGTTCTTCCTTCTCCGCAGTAACACTGAAACAACTACTATCTTGTTTACATGGTTTCCTAATAATTTTTTTTGATAGATGTTGGATAGTTATTCGACTTCTCATGATCGGTATAGATTCAAATTGGGTTGTAGTGAAATATGTAGGCATGAAAACACTGGAGATCATGAGATATTTTAATATGATTTACGCGATGTCAAAGAGTATTGAATTTTTGCCCCTTACGAATACAAGGCATATTAGCTATCTGTGGCATCGTGAAAAAGATTATTATGACATAGCTTATTAATCTATAGCATTAAGACATAGCTTTTCAAGGCCAATTTCTACTGTTAGCCTACTTTTGAAACACCTTGTATATATATATATATATATATATATATATATATATATATATCTACATATATGTTGTCTACACCAAATAATTTTAAGAGTGCAGGCATTATCTTCTGAGTCCGACTAGACGTCGAATTGGTGACTTAATTGGAATGCAGCATTGATGTTGTGGTGTCTCTAATCATCATTGAAGAAAAGAAAAGTTGAAAAGAGAAGTTGCAGACGACGCACTCACATTATTATCTAATCGAGTTGCTGAGAAAAAAGTCAATAAATTAATAAGTCAATAAACGTTTGTTTCTATCCGAACACCTTGGAAAATCATGCAGGAGCAATCAAGCTTAGACTTCATGAAATACTGTAGACTAAATATGCTTTAAGCGTGCCGTCAATTTCAACAACAATCAAAAATTGTGATCAGGAAGGAGAGGAGAATAATAAGAATCTAGATTTTGCTTAGTGCCACTTAGCCTCTCTTTATATAGTAAATTGTCGTAAGTCGTCAGCTTTTTGAAGAAATTTGGCAATACACTGTCACTGATGATCTTTTTGGAGTTTGCGCATTCATTAAGTCGTAAAACTTAATTGTACTTTCGCAGTGGCAGTTGATTTCTGATATTTTGAACATACAATGACAAAATGATTCAGATTTTCTTTCCATGGATCATTGCATAGCTCACATTGACGTTCTTCATATCTCAATCGAATTCCATAGGCCTAAATGCCATCAGTGACAACCTAAGTTTTGGAATAATGTTCTAAATTCCAATATGATATTGATATAGTTAAATTCGATATTTAGATATGACTTCATGGTGCCCTCAAACAGGTATAACTCCAAATAAATTAACCCAGAATGGCATTTTTGCTGAGGATGTCCATTGTTCGAATATGATAATTACCGGTAATTTTTAATTTAATCGTTGTAATCCTCAAAAATCATTGTTTATCGTCTGCGTACTATTATGGTGTGCATCCCATAATTGCGATAGGCTAAGTTTTGTAAACAATTGCCTTATTCACCAGCACTATGTGTTTACTATCGTGTCCTTTTGAAATTATATTTGAGTGAATCACTGACGCCTCAGCAATTGAACGAATTAGACATGGTAGGGAAAGCGTCACATGACTGCAGCTGCTTACCTGAACGGCTACTTATGAGGCAGGTTCAAATTTGCCCAATTTTAGCCTTTTGGAAATTTGTTAACCAACAAATGCTCATAGAGTGATTATGATTTACGATGATAAACCTCGTCAAAATGCACACTTCAAGCATTGTAATCACATAGCATCGCAGTGTTGAGAAAAGGGCGATTCATAATGAAAACGGTAAGATGATGGAAAAATTACCTGAACGCTTGCTTGTGGGACGTGACCTGTATTTATTTGCGCTGGGATGTGCTTGGATCAGAAACACATTGGCTGAACGAGGCTTGTGCCCATGTCCATCCCTGGTCTGCTGCAAAAGCATCATGCTTTTTTTCATATTTTGTTGAATCCTGTGTTTGATCATGTGTCTCGATTAAACAAGTGATGCGATAAAATAATTGTAGGCAATTGGGTAGTGATACCCGGCCTCGGGTGTATATAGAGTTTCACTAATTTTATGTCAATCGACTTTGCCTGCCGATTTAGATGGAATAATATTGTTCCAATAAATCATTTTCCTTGAAATATCTGGAAATGAAATTACAGCTTACTAGCTTATAGATAGCAATAGTAATATCTAAAAAGTTATTTTAACTTCACAGCATAAAAATCTAATATTCACAGAAATAGTCTCCCTGGGTGGAATTGCAGTTATCTTTTCAACCAATCAGAGTGGAGAATGCAAAATCCAATGATGTCATCTGAAAGGAGCATAAACATCTCATGACTGAGAATTTACCTCATACTGAAGTGCAAGCGCCGCGGTGAACGTGAGACACGTGAGAATAACCTACCTTCAACGCAATGGAATCCGTAAAAAGTGCTGCTTCTCAACTTTGCTGTCTTGACCAAACCTTCGAATCGGTTGATCATCAACTTGAAAGGGCGATGGAAAAGTTACGTCAATCGGATGATTTATGGTTGCAACAACTTCAAAGCTTGTATTCAATTGAAAAAGTTGAGGAACTTGATGTCCATACGCACAAGTCGATTGAAGTGTCAGTGCCTTCCTGGATCAAGCAAATCGTCCCTTCACCCGCTCCCCTGTCTAGCCTCTTCTTCAACGGTAATACAAATGAGAAATCTGCGTCTGAGAGACCTTCACATCCCGCTCGCCGTCTTCGAGGTGTGCGGAAGCAAAGCGCGAAGAAGTCCTCCACCAACCAACCGAAATTGAAGCAGAAGTTCATCAACGGTAAGTCTTGTTGCATTTAAACAACTGTAAAGAATCTAGAGATATTGCAGGGCATCATTGTATATATCATACATAACTCATCATTGCTTCTATTTCAAAATGTTGAGTATATTGAAGATCTACGTAGCTCGCTGATAGGTTGTACAAAACTCACTATGTGTAGGCCTATGCCATTGGAGATTTCAGTATTGGAGAAATAGGAATTGAAATTTGATATACACGATATCAGTGTACTTTATTTTCAATGCTGTCATCCTTGTCAGTTCCTACAGTAATACTCATCTTCAACTAGCTGTAGAAACGATTGGTTCCGCAACTTCTTTTTGATTGATGATTCATTAAATTTTTGAACGAAGGATATCAGCCGAACAAAATCTGAATTTACGTGTAGGGTGACGTTCGTTTGATTCTACATATACCAGTGCAAGCAACAACTTCGTCTCTTGCAGAATGCTGCGAAGAAATAACAACTTAATAAAAACGTATTAAATTCTGTCGTTAGTTGCAAATATTTTTATGGACAATTGAAGTAGTATCTCAGGATGACCTCATATTTTGAGGCACTACTGTAATCCTATGCCTTGCAATTAGGGTCATAACTGCAATCTATATTAAAAATGTGTCTACTGATCATCAACGAAAAATTGCTGCCATTAACCATTGATTGATTTTGGCTATCTCAAATGTTTTTTCCTACTTCCACGATCCCTAGTTATCATTGGCAGCATCATTTCAATTCCATAAGTGTTTCCATGATTTCATATTGACTTGAATCTACAAAGCAATTACCATATTTGTCGCTAATCAACATTGAAAATGAAACATCCCAGTAATCACCAGTTCACAGTTACTTGTTATGGGGATAAGAAGCCACAAAACTTGTAACTCGTTGAAAGTAGTCATGTTTAAGATAAATCATTCATATTTCCACTTACTCTTCAGTGCACTTATGCATGAAGTAGCTTTTTTAGCGACAGACTATCACTCATATCACCCAAACAGCTGATCATTATTTTTGAAAAATAGGGAATATGATCATATTTTCAAGAAATAGACTCCTCACCACTTCAGATAGATCAGCTTAAAAACACAATTCGTTTAATTTGCGCGAGATCTTTCTCGATGATCATTAACTGCATCTATTTATCATTGAATTAGTCTACTGACCTCTTACATATATACCGTAGTTATTGCTCAATCTGAATTGAAGCACTGATCTGATCTTTTTCTAGTGTTTTGTTTCAATATAAAAGTTCTTATGATTGTCAGTTGCTTGATAAGCTGATGAAAATGTGATGTAAAAATCATAGGCTATAACGAACTATCGCTCTCTTTTTCAGCGTACTTGCCTGTTAAGAAGTTTCGTCCAGAACTGCTGTCCAGAAAGTGAATTGACTCAGTCAAGTCCGTCAATTTTGGATCTACCATGGGCTTTCATGTTCTTATTACTTTGGTAAGTTGATTCTTCGGACACGATCTTTCATGAATTGAAAAAGTTGATTTGATATAAAACATAGAGCACAGTCTTAACTTCAATAGTTAATAGCCTTGTCAAATTTAGCGATTTTATGTTATTCAACGTAGCAAAATGATAATTATTTACACAGATAGTTATTCAATAATCTAAATAATTTAGTTATTCGAATTTCCAAATAAACAAATGTTGTCAGCAATTTTAAATAACATCTGAAATTCTAAAATTTAGAAGAATCTTGACTAATTTATGAATTATTGCTTCTTCTGATTCTCTGCTTAAGAATGCCCTTTCTATGAGTCAGTCCAAATGCTTGATAATGATAGACAAAGAAATATTCGGAGTCTCAATGATGATTTCCAATCCGTCACGTAGAATTCTCTCTTTATTGTCTTAAATCAGTCATTGTTCTCCGAATGACTCTCAGAAGACTCTAAATTTGAGTCATCGGCATGCTGGCTTCGGAACCACCATCAAGACAAAGAACTCTTCGTGTGGAGAATAATGGCTGCAGCCGTTAGAGCTTGTGGGACTAACAAGCATGCAGGCTAATGACGTCGTAGGAGGTCGAATTTTGGCCTGCACCAGCGAGTTGTGAAAATAATTGTCTGAATATTTCCCGTTTGCTTATCGTTCCTGAATCAGCATTGTGCTTTGAGAATGCTTAAATCCACACCCGCTGTCATGAAAATATTGCCGCACTCAAAACGAGGCAATGATAGTTAAACAGGGAACAAAGGACTTTCATAGTGGTGGGGGCCAGGCAGGCTTTTCACAATATGTGTCGCGTGCCGTTTGACAATAGCATCAGCTTGAATGTTGAAAATAGTGTTCTCTCTTGCGCCTTCTGATAATTTCACGCAGAAGGTCAATAATATTGAAGACTGTGTTCATGATGGGATCACTATTGTCTGGTGTGGTCAAGTATTTTCATGACTGATTAATATTTCAGAGAATTTCGCAGCTTGCGTTGAATCATGCTATACAGACTGTGTAGAGCTCAAAGGATCCTCAAATCCAGCCTTTATAGAAAATTCTCACTGAAGAATATCATTCATATAATGTTGCAGGGAGCTGCGACTCATACACCTTCAGTCAGAAAAGGAGGTGACCAAGCGAAAATCATCATGAATTACATAACAATTACAGAAAATTTTATCATTAAAACATGCCTTGTTAAATGTATAAAATGAAAAATGCCGTTATATTCTAGAAGCCGTTATTAATAGGCCCTTATAAATGCTGTTATATTCATGTTAATTTCCTTTGTATACATGTCACAGTAGCCGAAATACATAGATAAAATAATCAAAAAGTTAACAGCTTCTACTTGGCTTTTCCAAATACTGAAATTTGATCATTCTAGAAGCATTCGTATTATACTTCCAAAGGATTTTTTAAAATTCGTAAAGTTGTCATAAACTGATAAAATGTGACAAATATGTTTACTTAAACACGACTTGAGAGGCTTATCTAACATTTTAGAAATGCATCTTCTGTGCTTTTCATGAGTATATTCTAAGTATTCGTGAGGAATGTGTGTAGTAAAGACCCGTCATTCTAAGTTGACATATCGGCCTATTTATTTTAGTTGAAATGTTTTCATAAGATAACGAATTATGTACGCTGATAGCACTCACAATGGCAGCTTGTGTGTGTGTCGTTGGCCTCACGACGTTCAGTAGCCTAATTGATTGCGGTATCGAATTCCATCAGACACACATTTGCAGATGACGAAAGTCCTGAGTTTAAGAATTTCTCACAAAAATTGACATTTTTTTATTTTACATCCACATTTTCTCAAGAAACTGAACGAAAGGCAACTGCATGTAGTTAAACTACTATTTGTGATTATTGACGGAAAATTTTGCAGAAGCTTTGTTTATATTTGATGATAGCGAAATTGTCTCTTCTCATTACCTTAGTGCTGAATTTTATCATGCTTGTATATTAATGTATCATCTTTGTCCTTTGCAGGTAACATTGGTTCTCTGACGTTTGTGTCAATCCACGATGGAGTTCGTCTATGCGAGTGGTGACGGCGAGATTCTGGGTACAGTTTGCTGCTTAAATTCAATCAGCAGTTGTTTCATGTTAACTATTGAGTAGTTAGTGAATTCGTCAACATCGTTAATGGAACTACAGCAACTCAAGCTAAATTTTACGGAAGATTGTCTGCCTGACTCGATCAGCTTGAACTCTGTAATTGAATTACTCTATGGACCTCGTTTGAATAATGACGTATGAGTTCTGGTGTTCATTTTCGCTGTCATTAATTTTTTCTGTAATTTATTTGTACAGTATTATCAACATATCATTCAACTGAGTTGTACATAATTCGTTAATATTTATTGTACATGAACGTGAAAGTTTCTTAAGAAACAAAAATCAATAAAATTGAATATCAAACTGGTATTTTAAAATGAAATTCAACAACTATAGAGTGGGTGTTAAGTTTTGCACATGAATTGGAGACAAAACAACTTTCATCGTAAATTGTAGTCCACAAGGCCTTTCGACTACTCTTGTCAAGCGGTACGTCGTATTTACAGATAAATCATGAAAAGCGCTTGTATACAAAATGAAATATAAGAAAGTGAGTTAAAGTCAAAGGTCAAAAGTTAGAAGTCAGATCCACGGAGGCTTTCATCACTGTAGGCTTTTGTACACACAATTTGGGTCTTGTGACTTTGATGATTGTCGCCTCTGAATGGTTGTTAAGTATTGAAAATGTACTTAGCCTTGACTATGATGCGAGAATCACATAAATGTAATGATGATTCACGTTGGAGTGAATTCTTAATTGACTGTCTATAGTTTCTATGCTGTGAATGGCTAGTGTTTAATATGCAATTCCTTTTAGTGAAAGAAAGTGACAAAAGTTTAGATTGAGATATGCCTCTCCCAACAAAATTCACATTGTATAAGAAGATCTTAGACTTTTATAGTTCGACTCTTATCTTGTAGGCCATTGGTTTTTATTAGGCATGATACTGCCAGTGAAATTATAACTTTTACAAATCTCTCGAAGGTCAACATCACCTCGAAAACTGTAGTCAGACCGCATCTTACGTCTGGATTGACTTTGACTTCGCATCATCAGATCTGAGTGGGATGATTCAATATCGTTTTGAAATAGATGAACATTTTATCGTTCAAAACACGTGGTCGTCCTTATGCATCTAGCAAAATTGAATGCACTTTATAATATGAATGAAGAAGTTAACAAACAATGAATATTTCCATAATTCATCGAAATTTGACTCCACGAAACCTACTTTTGCAAATTAACTTTTGAAAAATCAAATACCGTTGCGTCTTTGTGATGCTGAAAAGAAAACTTGCTGAGGGAGTCCTGCTTCTTCTTTAGGCAACAATAATGATAATATGCGCATACTTGCAGACCTGCATAATCTTGCTGCTTGAGGATGAAGCAGCACTTCGGTATATGATATAGGCCTATAGCGCATTTTCTTGCTACGGAATGGGGAAGTTGATCATTTTCAATTAAAAAACTGTCTTTTTTCATAATTCTATGAGGACTCCATAAATGATATTTCCAATGTCACCATGAAAATGTTTGGAATAGGATAATGCAATAATCAATTTTATTTGGATTTAGGAAGTCCTGTGAGGAAGTTTACATAGAAAGCAGATTATCTGCTCACTGCCATCTTCTGAGCATGTGCATTTTGCTCTCTTTTTCTCTGTTCAAAGACTACAAAATTTTATCATCGTGATAAATCACGACTCGAGACAGGCATAAAGCAAGTCAGGTCAGTTAAAGCCTATTCATAATTCCGCATCTAGCCATGCAAGCACATCAGTCATAAATATATCGTCACCTTCTGTCACATGTGACAGTGACAGATAAACAAATCCAAACAAAAGTTTATAATTGGCTCAATATTGTAGGCCTAATTGAATAGATCTTGTGTCAAATTACTGTAGATTTCATTCTGTGAATATACTTGAACAAATTTCAAATTATTCCGGCATAATAACTATTCACTGGAAAATAATTCACTATCTGTCACAGCAAGCATGTTAGACACATCCTCCAAAATTTGACAAGATGGGTGGAATCTGTCACATTCACACAGCTACTGAATTAAACGGATCATAAACGTTTATGTTTAATCGAGAATTATACAGCAGATGATACTGAAATGATCAAGGGTTGTCAACGATCAAACAGATTTGTAATTGCTTGCTGTTTTATGTCACTATCAATCGATTGATATCAATATGTAATTTGCATGGTTATTTTGCCATTGAAAATCAATTTATCCTTCATGATCCTCCGATTAGATTCACTGAATTGAGTATAATATATTTATTATAAAAAAATATAGTAATCTGTCACTAAATGAATAATAAATGCTATGGGAAGTCAGAAAGATAGCTGCACGATCACTTTCTCCAAAATTGAGAATTCCTTAAGTCACAGTTCTGAAGTTAATAATTTAGAAACGCATAAATGTCAAATCTTACTTTAGATAAGGAAGAGATCTATGGCTTGTCTAGTCAGACAAGTTGGACAAACAAACATGAAATTATGATGAATTTGACAATTGAATTGTTTTTATTGCACCTGCGAACCATCACATTGTGGACAATAGCTTCAACTGCAATTATTTCGAGAGGCAGCTGATTCGTTTCCGTTTAATCTGACAGAACGATTCTCTAATTTAATGATGAACTGAATTTACAAAAGTCTGATAATGCTGGTTTCTTCTTATTATGACTCTTCTCGTTGCACAATTCCTTAGAAGCAGATGGATTTCATTCTAAGGAGGAACAATTTAGTAGACTCTTATGATGGCAAATTGACTGTTAATAGCCGTTCATAATGCATTCACAGAATGTTATGAACAATTCACAGAATGTTTGAAATCCAATTGCAATTTCATTTTCGATCGTGAAAGCAAATAGTCTGCTGTATATATGAAAAATCTGCCTACTTTTCTCGAGTTCTTGGAAATATACTGTCATGTTTTTTCTTAAAAGGCACCAAGTCTTATTATGCTGTTATGCTACAAATTGAAAAAAGAATAAAGCACAGAAGAAGTTAAGTTTAAGTGATAAAGCTATTAACCAGCTGTTTATTTTCAAGCTTAATTGCCGCACATGGGAGGCTTCCATATAGACCATGTTCATAAAGCCAATATTTCCCAGAAATTAATTGGAGAAAAATAAGAAAAAATGTATACTTATCAAAAATCACAAACTGCATGCCCGACGTTTCGTGTCGCACACATCTCCATGAGTATGTGTCTGCGATGTCTAGGAAATATCGGGCAGTTTGTGATTTTTGACAATTATATATATTTTTTCTTATACTAATTTTGAGGAAAGCCCAAAAAAGCGAGAGATGTTGACTTTCTTCGTTTATTGCAACGGCGAGGCCTTTCAGCCACCACCGGAGGCTATCTTCAGGCATGGAGATAGCCTGAAGGTAGCCTCCGGTGGTGGCTGAAAGGCCTCACTGTTACAATAAACGAAGAAAGTCAACATCTCTCACTTTTTGGGATTTCCTCAAAATTAGTATAACGAATGTCTGGCCCTCTGTTCAGTGAAATATATTTTTTCGTACATCTCGCCGATAAATTTCTGGGAGATATTAGTCATTTTCTGATGATGGCCTATTTTCAAGTTGATTTCTAAAGCCAAATATTAGAACTGCTCCATATTGCATTCTCTAATATTGACGAAATATGATGCTTCTTCTGTTAATTAAATTTTGTCTCATGTTTCAATGACTGCTGCTTCAAAAAACGAGAACAAGAACTCAGCACAATTCTTTGAGTTTGGGACCCACAGAACTATCCAGCAAGTTGTCTAATTCTGTGTGGGAACCTGTTACAGTGTCATGAGTCATCAATTTCACGCTCTAACGATTCACATACCATCCATGACAAATGCAGCAGTTATTAGCCGAGCTTGGTAACTGCATTATTCAAGTGAGTAATTGTAAACTATCCACAGTATAGCAATAGTGACAAATGACAATGGATCACTCACAATTGCTTTGGAAATTTGCCAAGCGCAATAGAAACAGCAGTAGTGCTCATTATTCGGCTGCTAGTGACAGACTATCAATCTCTGCTATTGTGATTGCGATTACGTGCGTACTGTGAACACAGAGAGGTTACTTTCAGAATGCATGTTCACAAATGACTCATAAATAAAGTATGTCAAAAATTATTTCTACCACCCCGTCACAAAGGTAGGCCTAAGAATCACTCTTGCATTTACAAAATTCTGCATAAAGGAAATCTCAAATTCGGAGAAACTCGCACTTTCCGATCATGCTAGGTTTCGTCAGTAAACACTTCAGCTATCAGACAGCTTCACTTATGATTGGAATATTTTTTCACAGAAAAGAGGGCCAGGCATTGTAACTTTTGGTTAGAGGAAAGTCCAAAACGACAAATGTATTCCACCTATAGCTTTATTGGCGAGGCCTTTCAGCCACTACAGGCAGCTATCTTCAAGCGAATGAAAATTCACCTGAAGATGACTGCCTACAGCGACTGAAGGGCATCGCTAATAAAACTAGATCGAATATATCTATCATTTTAGGATATCCAAGAATGACAGAAAATTGATATGATCAAGATTCCATCATATAATTCGTTCTTCAGAGTTCTACTATCAATTGATTGACTTTCCGAAGTCCAATATCAAATAATTGATTCCTAATAATTCCTAATAAGTGATTCTTCAGAGTTCCAATGTCAATTAATTGATTTTTTTGAATACCAATAATGATAACTGATTCTGCCGTGAATCGAAGTTGGAGAGCAATTTTTATCTTGCGTTCCGTGCTCCGGGAGATTGACGATTCGTTCCGAAGCAGTGCACATGCCCATTTATGAATACAATTGATCTTAGGTCTGTTCTTCTAACAGTGACACTAATTAATGCATGAATCGAAATTATGCGTTTAAGTTTTATTTGAAATTAGTACAGCTGAACATAAGTACAGCATATACCGGCATTCGCCTAATATAATACATGCCATCTTTCCTGGTTGAATTTCTCATATGATGCATAATGTAGGTCCATTTCATTAAGCCCCCTTTACAAGATATCGTTCCTGCGCCACTGTGGTCTGTGACATCGTGTGAATCCAGTGCTTGAAAAGAAGATAACTGAATGTTGCTCTGACTGTCTATTATAATAATGAACGAGTTTACAGACAAAATGTAAACGTCCATGAAGTGAGTCATCGAAATACCGCTGCTTCCATCTGCAAGCATGGAAACGTAGCACAAGCGAACGATATTAGCCCGGAAGACATGTAGACTCTGGCTGTGCATTCAATGCACGGAGGAGTTGAGATTTCGGAAATCCTGTCCACTAGCGCTTTAGGGAATACCGTTGTAGAAGGATTATCTCTGGGATGTTATCAGTTGTGTCAAGTAAAGCAGGATTTGTCTCCAAGGCACGTGCAGACATCATCGACTGATAAATAGATCGTTCTGTGTTTCATAATAATCGCCGGAAACTGCATTCGAATAGATGCAGTTAGTGACTACCGTTCGCATTTGGTAATTCATTTAACAGAGATGAGAAGCTGAAGAGCCATGTCCAATCTCGACACAACCCATGATCAACGGATTGATATTGTAAAAATTAGCTTTATCAAGATAAATAATATTGGAAGCAATGGTACAAGCTTGAACGCAATGAGCTTCCTTCAAAAAAGATTTATATTGGCAACACTTATATCAAACGTAAACGAAACGGGTATAGCAATGATAATGACGACACCAATAATTTCGCTGCCTCCGACTTAGGCCTACATTTGTGTGTGTACATTCAATATCATAAAATTATTCATCTTGTTGATTTTCCAACATGATTGAAAATTTCATGCGGGGAGGGGTTAAATTTTTTATTTACGTCTATATATTTTTCAAAAGTAATAGCTTTGTAGAGATGAAATAAATTACGAAAGCTACGAGTCTTCAGAAACGTTAAGAAAAGAGATGATCAGAAGTAAGATTTTGATTATAGAATCAAAATGTCATTTGAAATTCGAATTAGATGCAAAGTTGATAAAGTTTTTGACTATCGAAGTAAAAAAAAACGATCATTCATTATAATCTAATAAATTGAAATGAATCAATGAATAAAGTAAATAATGTGAAATATAGCGAAATATAAGTGAAATAGAGTAGGGTCTATCTAAATGAAATAAATCAGCTAATCGATGAACTGCAAAACTTTCTAAAATAGTCAAATAAACAATAGCTGCGATGATGATAAATTGATCGAAGGCATAGCACACTTTGAAGCACATTAAAATTTATTCATTTCTTCATTGATTGTTAGAAATCTTCAATTGAATGGCGAATGCATGTTGATTTTTCATGCTAAATAGACAACTTTTGCAAAAATTGGAGATTGAAATAGTATTTCATTTGGCAATTTATATCAATGATATTAACAAGATTTTATCTTATAGATTAACAATAATAAGAATTTCAAAAGACGTTGATTTTGATTTTTATAATCATTCTTGATTTGTAGTTAGCCTGAATTATAAAGTCATGTGAAGAAAATTCTAAGAATTTATTTCTACTGGTTTGTTTATTTATTGATTTATGCAATAATTTGAATTTTTTAATATTATTCATCAGCCTGTGCCATGTCATACATATAGCCTACATGTACTGTATTTTAGGAAATGCTATATGGTTGCAAAAATAAAAGTATTGTTTAGTTTTTACGTGCTATATGTGATTAGGAAGTGTCTAATGCAAGTGGCTATTTTCTTAATAGCTCTGTTAATGAAGTGAATATGGTCGATATAATATGCAAGTTGGTTATTGCCCCAAATTTGATTTTAATTCAAAATTTAATTTATCAAATCAAAACAAGTTGCTGAGGGAGCTAATGAATTGAATCGCAAAATTGATATTTTCATTGACTGTTAGAAGAAGACTCGTCTACTTTGTTGGTTCGACATGGGACATATATAGAATCATGGTGCTTGCGTTTGAAATATTCCTTATGAGTTTGACATCATGTAAATTCCCGAGGGGACACGGAGGAAAATTCAGGCTTTTTTATACAAGTGTGATTATGATGGATAAAGTTGCGCCAAGATGGCCAATGGGAAAATTAAGAATCTAAGAAAATATTACCGGTATAATACACAAGAAGCAAGACTATATGTCTTCTGATCAAAGCATGAAACTGAATCTAACCAGGCTTACTATTTCCGGTAGCCGGTAGGAAACCAAGATATAAGATCAAGTATATACTGACGCCGGTTAATCATAGTGGACAGACAGTCTTTGTGATTAATTAATAATCGTATAGCTGTAGTGGAAACATGCCAAAGACACGGAACTTGATGAGAATCAACGGAAGAGCCACTTTCTCTCACGAAATTTTCAAACCCACAAAGAAAGGGTGCTTGTGGGTTATCTCCCATCACGTTTTCAAATTTGTCTAAAATCCGTAAAAATGAATCAACCGTCACAAAACTTCAGATACGCGTATTTGGGTATGCTCAAATGCTTGTCTCTGATTCATTTATACGGATTGTAGACACATTTGAAAACGTATGGGGGGATAACCCATAAGTACCAAAGAAAGTTGAGTTATGAACGTGCTAATAACATAAAGCTTTTAAAAGTACTTGGAACCTAATTCTTGAATTTTTTTAAATGTGGTTTCTTTCAATTTGTTTGTTTCGCTCATTTCGAATAAACCCTTATCTAATTTACGCACTTATGTTGCGAAGAACTTTTAATCAATTGTTAAGAGTACCAAAAACGTATTCACAAAAAAGAACTGAAGGAAAGCCGCTCTCATACTATTAACACCATTGATTATCGGACCCCGACCAAACGAAAAATGAAAGAGGACTCTACTAATCAGCAGTCTACATTGAAACATATTGCCTTTCGTTTTGAGAAAAGCGTGAACTGAGTTGACCCGAGTTTGTTGAAGGACGTGAGTCATTGCTTCTGAAACAGGCATCTCTTTCAAATCCTAGGCCTACTCGAATCTGTGGTGCTATCTCCACATAACAGAAATTGTGCATCCTCGTGCTGCATCAGATTTTCGATCACATTTTCAGTTGATCTCACTGAATGTCGATCGACTGAAATCAGGGAAATATCGAGTTTGCGACTACCACGAAAAAAGGAAACATGCGTCTCTCACGGCCATATTGGACAGCGGTTTCCTTACAACAGCTGTGACTGAGCGTAACATTTTGTAATTCAATTAGTTTGTAACATTTAACAAAGAAAATGTTGAGAATGTATGTCCCGCAATCATGCAATTTCCCATTGTTTGATTAATTTGATTGTTGTTAATATGTCATTTCAAATCTTCACCAGAGAAAGGAAACATATTGAATATCCGCAGGGTGATTCGTTGTAGCTCAAGTTCCCATCTGTGTCCACTTTCGATGAAGAAAAATGAATGTGGTTCTTAATTTCATTTAATTTTATGGTTTAATGATGATCGTGAAAGTTAAGACATTTCCGATATCCGATTCCCCCTATCATTAACGCCTGAAAGTAGCAAATGACGGATGCGGATTAACAAGACGACATCGGCAAATTTCAATTGTTCAACATTGATATATTATGCCTACAGCGATGCATCTGAGAAACTGTTGATGGAGTCAAGACATCTGCACATCTAGAATGAAGAGAAACTGAATGATTAGATGTCGGTATTATATATGTACATAATATTATAGAAAATATAAGAAAAGAAAATAATTGTGAGCTGAATGATATTAAAGGTCGATGACTGCATCTTATCGGAAATAACAGATGAGGAATGTTCTAATGAAGCTAGACCTATGTCGCAGGCGTATGTCAGATGGAAACAGCTAAAACATTGTATTGCACTTCAATACACCCTTGAGTTTAAGCTATCAATTAATTGCAATTATTCAATTACATCAATCTATTTATTACAATTATTTATGATCACCACTTAAATAGGCTAATTCTTGATTTTGGATTGCTTTTTGGAAATTCAGTGCTGGACTGCAACGCTATCAAATTGACTATTTAGAAACATTTGAGCAGCTATGATATTCGTTTCTGTGCGCTGTAACCCTTTTCGAGAACAAAGCACCAGGGCATCATGGTGAAAAATTAACATTAAAAAAAATTAATTGATAAATTGATATAAAAGTGATCTCAGTCAAAATGATGTGGCTTTGAATACACTGGAACCTCATTTGCTGCATGGTCAAACAAATTGAGTTGCTAGTGCTTTTTGTTTTGGTGTTTGGTGATTTTCAGCTTTTTTCTTATGCCTACTCTTGTCTTGCATGTCTGCATGTAATGCGCAATGCCTATAGACATGCGTTACTTGATGATAACAATGATGAATGTAATATTGAGTATAAATTCAGCATTAATGCTCTTACGAATGCTTTTCTATCATGAATAATGCTACTCATCTAACAACTCTGATCGGTATGAACATTTTTATCAGAAATCTAGCATGTATTTTTTTATATCAAGCATATAGGCCTACTATTATTTTTGCCAATATAAATTTCAAGCTATGAATTTTGTTGTTTGATTTTGATAATTCATGAACTGAAGTTATAGACCTGATAAATAAAGTCTAATAAAGTTGAACAAGAGAGCAAGAAATAAATGGATGGTTCAATGTTCCCCACACATGGGTCAGAGAAGTTTCCAACAACTCAGAGATTACTTTACATGCCCTCAACTTTTCATCCGAGTTTGATTTTGGCTAACTTGATTTAGTATATTCAAACTGTAGAGAAAAGTTCAAAAACATGTTCAATGTGCCTCACCTTCCCCTACATATTTAAAAATTAAATATGAATATAATTAAAATTGATATAATAATGAGATACATAAGGTGATAATGTGTGTAATGTAAGGTAATAATATGCTGAATAAAACTAAATTATCTATAATAATGTTTAATCTACCTAGAATTTGTGACAGATTTTTTATGATTTACATTTTCACTGATATATTGCTAGCAGGAAAATCTATAGTAAAATTTTTGTGGTATAAGACGCTTCTGATATTTTCGCAATTGCCCCCAAAAATTTATTGATATAAATAATTCTGATTTCCTTTTATAGCCAAAACCTAAAACACAACCATTTCATATCACATGATTTGACATGCACAGATACCGATGCATTTTCTCGTCAAGTCGACCCTTGACAATTAGCGGACTTCCTTGTAGCAAAAGTTGTCTGAGTAAACATTCTGTTCATTTTGTTCCGTACTGTGCACTTTGCGCTGAGATAACATAGTAGTTCTCTGTCACTGAACGACATAAATACTTCGTCACCGAATTACTGCACGGAAATAGGTTAGCTGTGACGAATTCTCTATGAATGGAAAAAGGTAATCGGAGATGTGTCATTGCAAATCCGATCTGTCACAGGCGGGTTTGTTTACATTTCAAGTGTGGAGTTTTGTCACCAAGCCATTCCGTCACATTTTCTACAGTTGCTGCGACAGTCTCAGCACTGCCGCAATTTAGAGAGCAATTTTATCGGTAGAATGGCTAAGCTATCGCAGCATGAAAATGTCTACTTGTCCTAGCAACCCTGATTTTATCAAGATAAAGGCTACACGGAAAAATGTCCTCTTTGTCATAAAGACCTCGCTGATAGAGTCGTCGGCTTTGTGAATGTGGTAACGTAATCCTCTACGTTAAAATTTTCAGATAGATGCAATTATATCAAAACACTCAATTCAGCAATCTTAAGATCGGATTATAGCGTCGACCAGCATGTTGTCTGTTTGCGTCTCTACGCTCACCACAAGCGTCCATCGAATGAAGAGCCAAGGGAAAAATATCGAAGAGAACAAATTAATTGCATCATAAAATTGAGATGCTTCGATAAGCATTGATGCAGATATTTCAAAATATAGATGGTGGCATTTGTTCCATTCTTTCTGGTTCACAATTTACTAATTCAACCTCACTATCTCTTAGGTTCACATTTATGGATATACATATATTTGATTTTATATCTAGTCTAAAGCAGAAATGTTAAAAATATCTGTTTTATGTGGGTTTTCAATTTTCTATAGAGATTCATCAATTGCAATGAATATTATGCACATCTGTATGGTGTTCATTGCTAACCCTACAATATGTTTGATCTATAAGAGCTTCGATTTTTTACTTAAGCAAACAAAAATTAATTGGTTTTTTGGTTCGTCTGCTTTTCGTAGGAAATCGGCGAAAAAAATATATGGCAACATGTAGGGTAAAAGTATCAGAAGCAAATACATTTTAGTTAGGTAGAGAGTAGAGAGAATAATGCTCATTTCCTATATAAGTATAGAAATGTGAATAGCGGCTTATTTCACTAAATATGATGTTGAAATCATCTGAAGGCTATTTTGAAGACCACATTAACTTGTCCTCCCTCAGTGCATCTCTGTATATACGGCAATATTATGATCCACTTAGCCTATAACCAGGGCTATCAGAAAAATTTGTTCCTATTGATTTTTGCTAAATTGATTTTAATTGCAAGAGGAAGCAGTCAGTTAATTGCAATCAGTTAATCATGCCAATCAATCAATTGTAATTTATTGGTTTCATCAATTTATCAATTGAAATTATATGTCATCATTTTAACAATCTATTTCTTGATTTTTAATTGTTTTTACTTTGATATTTCACTTTAACGAATTAGACGATACATGCGAACTTGACAGGTCCATTACATGTATCTAATTTAATTGGATGTGAATTTTGAAAACCTTTATATACCTAAGTCCATGCAACTGATAACATCAAATAATGAAAGAGTTTGATAAGTAATTACACGTGCCCAGATAGCATGCAGCAAAGTAAAAGTTCAAAATTTAAAGGCTAAAAGTTTTGAACGTTTTCTAAAGCATTGTAAGATATAATCATCACCAACATGATATGCACATTGCTCGAACCCTGAAGGCTATCAGCTTGTGAATAAGATATGTTTTAATGCTGTATCTCAAAAGGAGAAATCATGTGGTGCACTACAAATAAAGTATAGTCAATTGAATAATTTCTGGGATGCTGGAATTATTTTCATCGTCGTATGAGAATCTTAAGAGACTATCATATCATGCGCATTTTTATCTTTTATGCAGAAGCTAGTTAATTTGGACTCGGACAATTAAGCTCTCGGTTAATTAAGACTATTCCGGTCAATATTGCACCTTTTACATCCTAAAGGCCGTTGGTTGATTTTGTCTTACGATAATTAAGTCCTAAAATGCAAGACATTTATGGGTCTTAATTAACAAGGTTTGAATTTATTTATATCTTAGAACCATTTGATATGCACTTTGGTATGCACAGGCTGAACTGTTCTCTGGTAAATGGATTTTCCTGTGAGAAGGTTTTCGTTAAGATAGGTTTCCGGTATAGACTGAAACGGTCTCAATTTAGTATCATTGTAAGCTTATTACTTGAAGGAAGATATTAATGCATACAGCAGCTGCTGTAAATGGATTCAATATGTATGCAAATTTGATTCAAAATCTACTTGCAATAAGAGGACAAGGGCTCTACATTTCATCTCATCAGCATTTTTCGATAGGCATCAAAGACAATGTTTACACGTTTCACACGCCTGTGATTCATCTGATGAATTGTGGTCGAATCTTTAATGCTTGCAAGATTCCATGTGACACAATTCTAGATGACAGCTTGTAAACAGTTTGGTTGACAAACTTGCAGCATCTCTGTTTATAGAAAAGGCGCTCGCGAGATTACGAGATGATTTCTGCTACATAAACAGTCGCGATAGGCCATCCCTTTTCCACAAACTCACATAAATACACCTATTTCTCCTACTGCTGATCGAATTTCATTTCATTCTCTGTGATTCCTTTTAAACAATATTATTTATTCTCGCATGAGCAATACAGCAATTAGTGAGGAGAAATTGATGACAGCTCGTTGCTTGGCTTTTACATAATTCCAACGACAAGTCTGAAATGCTTCCATTAATGCCATTTGGAAACAGCTGTTGTATTTTACTTTTGTGCTTAATGATTGATTTGGATAGGTTGAGGCTTCTTTGAATAATTTCTGAGGCGAATAATTTCTAAGAATGATGAATGTATTCGTAGATTGATACAATTTGCTTTGAATTTGAATTTTTGTTAATTAATGAGGCTGCGCACTTGCAATCTTTTGAAATTCATTAATGGAGAATTTTTTTCGTGTAAGAAGTACATTATTCTACATAAGAATATGCGTGCAGTAATTGAATAGATTCCTATATTTTGTCGTGGCAGAATTTTTTCCTTGATTTGAAGTTGAAATATTTCTACAATATTTGTTCACAAAAATATGTTCATCTTTTGACATGGCAGTTCATTTTGAGATGTCGCATCAGTCATATATCATTAATTCTACCAATTTACTTTGGTAATCATAGTCAATTTAATGAACATTTTAGCAAAAGTCAGTGCACGCTCTGACAGTAGGCCTACTTACTGAAGTAGCCTAGTACACGTAGAGAGAGAAGAAACGCATTCGCAAATGAATGATAACTTCTGTTATTTGTCGTTTGCTTCTGTTAATCTTATATATTTTTATTTATTTTGCGAAAGGGTTTTGAGAAAAGTAAAATAATGATTGGGAGATGAGTTAATTAATTGTAAATAAGATATTTAGAAATGAGCTCAACAAAATGAATTTTGGGATTTCCGTCTGATGATGCTCTGAGTGCAGTGCAAAATAAAAAATACGCATCGAATTCAAGCAGCACAAGCATTTTCATATTTATAACTAGAAACTTGACCAATTAGTGCTCCTTCATAACAAAAGTGAAAAAGAAGGGTTTGAAATCAATTGCAATTTATTGTAAAAAATGCATCATTAATGTGACTCATTTAATAGAATTTTGAATTAGAATATATTGGGTTGTGTTTATAGCATCCGATTTCTAATATACATCTCCCACCATTACTTTATTTCATCTCGAAATGGATAATCTCAAATTTATCAATCGAGTTTCAAACTCGGGATTCACTAATAAAATTCCTTTTGATGAGTTTAACCGATGGGATATTTTCGGGGAGCTAAATTTATGGAATATACAGGTATATAGGCCTAGAAGCAAATAGGCCTAGCGCCATAAAAATATGAAGCAATTAAAAGCATATCTATTTGCAAGCATATTGAGGAATAGATAATGAAATAACTCTGACACGAGGTCGGATTTGGGTTGTTGTGGTAATTTCCTGGGATGACTTAACGTGCTTGACTTTTAAGAAGAATACTTAAGGATTATAGAATAATTTCACGATTGAAGTGCTGTATAATCAGCTACATTTTGCGTTGATTCAATCATTCTTAGCTTTACTACAATAATAGACTGCAGTAGCAAGACGAAGTTTTCCCGAAAAAATTATGAATTAAATTGATAATTTACAGACATTTATTATGGATTTAATAATTTCATTAATTAGAATGTTATTTCACATTCTGAAAGCTCTGAGTCTGGCATCGGCCTACGACCCTATAATTAAAGTAGCCAGAATTGTTCATTGAAACGACCTGAAGTCGACCTAACATCAGCTTCAATTGGGCCAAATACCAGCCTGGTTGCGGTCTGTCACCGGGATACCATAACTGGCCATCGGACTTGACCGTTCCGAAAATCCTTTGCAGTTTTCCACCGATGCGATGGCTACAGTGAATTCTTCCTATGTTATAGGAATGAAAGACTTAATTTTTGGGGCTCACAATTATGAATTTTCTTTCTTTCAAAATGCACTTATAGCTATAATGATATTTGCTTGTTCAAAATGACAACGTCAACATTGTTAGACAAATCGGCACGAGCGGACACAATTAGTCATTCTCTCAAATGACGTGTGCGGAGCAATATGAAGAATAGTCTAATTGAAGAAGGACAAAGCCATAAAGCTTGTTAAATCATTGTCGACGTAGTCGATGCTTGTTAGGCAAACAGACGATGAAGCCGTTCGTGTTGCGCACGTTCTATGACATAACTAAAAAGCTCTTTCTCTGTAAGCTCATTTATTCATGCTCTCATGCTTTGCTGACACTTGTCCACTCTTGCACGTGCTGAGGAGAATTATGGCCACTCAGGTGGGATTCGAAAATCTGACTGATGTCTTTAATCTGTCTGATCATGTCCCAGTGTCTACTGAGAAGCCTTCGTAATCAGAGAGCACTTTAATGGTTCAGCCGGACATTGTGATGACCAAGTGCCTGTTTGTTTGTTTATATTCTTCCATACGCTGACACACCGGCTTGCTGAAGCTTGACACGTGTCTTTTGTTTCTTGCCATTATTATTGGACAATTGGACAATGTCCACCGATATCATCATGAATACCTGGTCATTAAAATAGTTCGAGTATAGCGCCGAGGGTGATAGAACTATTCACAAGGCCGAAAATATGATATTCGTCATAGAATTAAGTAACTTCCCGGAAAATAAATGAGTGACATTTGGAGCTCTGGTTTCCGATATCATAGGTTGGCCTCGTGCCATAACGACAGCAGCCAACTTATGAGTCTAAGAATTCTAACAAAGAGATCGTCAAACGATATCCTCAACAATGTTCTGTTCATTGATCACTGTTCTATCCTATTTTAGTATGGTTTTAAAATGAAAAAGTAAACTGCCCCCAAACGTTTTGGTATCAGATGGCTCTGAATCTTGGAGGGAATCTGTCCAGTAATAGTGACGGCATTTATCCCCCAGAAAATTTCCAGTAGAAGAATGAAATACGACATGGCTCATGGCTGCCTATTAGTGTATATTTCAAGACTTAATATTTTGCAAATTCAAAATTTCAAAATTCTCTCGGAAACTTTTCCAGATTTCCGTGTAAAGTGCATGTCCATCTTCGCTTGAAAATGATGCCTGAAGCCAAGAAGTAAAATAGAGAAGATTCAGACAACTTTCTTCAATTTATTAGATTATACGCTAGTGCAGACAATGTCAAGGTCACAGGATTTACAGCAATAGGATTCCATGAATATTGAAAGGCATTGAAATTGTGTGAGACTCTGATAATATCAAAGTAAATAGAATGATAAAATATTGAGTTGCATTCACAGATGAAAAAATGGAGCAGACCTGAATTAGCTGCCATGCCCATTTCATCTAACATCAGGAATCCTCAGCAGGTCTAGATCACATAAATCAACATCAACACAACTCTGTATTCATACCTGTATCCATGACAATTTTTCAAGGATGCAACTGGAGGATGCAACTAAACTCAGTATTTAGTTATTCCATCTACGATGTGTTTGCAAAAACAGCATTTATTGATTATTATAGACATAGGCCTACGGATCGGCGACATGTCAATAGTAGGATGTAACGGCCCTCAAATTTCTACATCATCCGGATGACATTGCTATCTCTTATGTTTATGACGAAGATATTGAATAAGTCAGCAAATGGCGTTAAAATTGCAGAAATGCCTCATTTGGACAAGATAGAAACCACAGAAATCATCGATTTTCTTTGCTCGAGACAATTCACCTAGGATCATTTAGAGAATTCGTTCATGTGATATCATGAGTATACGTAATTGTTTTAGTGAGGGAGTCAGAGGATAAATACAGTCGAAATAGGTTTTATATACTGTTTTTTTTATACTGTCGGATTTTTTATACTCCAAATCATGCCAAGAATTAAAAGATAAGGAAATACTCATGTTATGGATCGGTTTTCAATTCACCTGCTTTTATACCATCGGATTTTTTGCACCATTTTTCGTTCAAAGAATTAGCATTATGCACTCAAATTTCATCGGATTTTTTATGCTTAGACTACAGTCATTGATTCATGTATGCAAGTTATGTGTAGGTTAGCGCCATTAACTTCCAGGAAACGATTTCACATTTGTTTCCATGCAGTCACGGGCAGCGCGCAAATTATTGGAAATTAGAAACAGAATCCCGTGCCATTGAAGCGGTGTTTCACGAGGAAGTCGAACGTTTGGCAGAATTAGAGGATAATTAGCCTATCGCACAAGAACCTGTGACAAACTTGGGCAAGCTTCTGTCAGACATGTTAAAGGAGGACTTGATTGAAAACGACGATTCGGGATCCGAGTCTGAAGTATAGAGGAGTTGCAGGTTGGCCTACCGACTCGCTACCAGTGAATGCCTGACATTCCTGAAACAGATCCGTGAGAAGCTCATATTCAGCTCAGGTCAAGTTCCAGATAGTGTCATTGAAGTAGAACAAGCCCCTCGTTTTTATAGTAGAATATATTTTTAAGCTTCTACTATTTTTAGGGTCTACTCACATTTTCCAAAACCATCGGAAACATGCGATGACTGTCTTGCGTTAGTGTATGCAGTAACGTGTATATGAAGTAATGAACAATCAGCATAAAAACAATAAATGACTACAGCTAAACCATCCAAACAACAGCACAATATACTACAAGGCAGTTTAGCATAAGTAAATAATATATTTTAAGTAATAAGTGCTGACTAGCTCAGATGAAAATACGAATAGTTGTTCGCGATTGTGAAATCGATAGAATTGATAGAATCGAATTGATCGATAGAAAGCATCATTTTTGGATTAGATGCATTCAATTTTGCATGCCATTTCTCTGCTAAGCACTTAAAATTTGTTTGTAGAGTAAATTCATATTTCTAGCTTCCCGTGAAGTTCGCTGAGCGCTTGTTTCGTAATCCATGATTTCTTGAAGAGAAAATTTTGTGAATTGTAGAAACTTATCCCAACCATACTTGATGATTGGCGTTAGAATGATTATTGATCTACACGTTACGGGAAATTAAACTTGTGAATAATTTGTGCAGGTAGCAGAAATCTATACTTATTCAATGGCTTTGCACCAAGTTTATATTAATTTTACCATAATAGTGCTTAGGGTTTAGACTTTTTTGAATTTTATTAATATAGTCGACGTCATAAGTCCTTTTTTTAGAAACCAGTGTCAACGCATAGAAACACCAACATAGCTGTCTGCATGGGCCGTGACGTGTTTGCCACTGACTTTACTACACTGTATACTGTGTACATTCAAAATCAACTAAAATAACCGTTAAACGCTATAGAAAAGCTTTACACAAAATATTCGGCGATATCTGTTAAAATTGATGACGCAACAGTTGCTATCATGTTAACAGCGTTTGCTTTTACAGATAAATAATAGGTCAGACTGTAAAAAAAGTGAAACTCTTTCTAGCTGTTGCTTTAATCGGATATTCACAGTTTACAGTGCAGTCAGTGGTCACACAAATTGCATCAAAGACCATCTTCCACTGTCTTTGTTCAGCATTCATCACCCAACAAGAAAGATGTATGTAATGATTCTGATTTTGTTTACTAGCATTTAAAATCTAATCATGTGCATACTCTCCTTGTATTATCATTCTAAACTAAATTTTGTTGAACATCGAAAGCTCTATTTAAAGAAAATTACAATTTATTTCCTTCTGCTCAGGCTCTGCTGCCTATGGCCAACAGGTGTTTTATAATTATTTAGAATTACAATTGAACATTGGATGTTGACAATCACAGATTCTATTAACTTAACATCTGTTTAACACAAAACCTTATGTTTTTAACGGAATGGTGAACAGAAGCGAATGATCCCTTGACTCAGTCGGTGACTATCGTTGTTGTTATTTTGCAAAAGTTATGTAATTTGGTTCTCAAACAATTTCGGCTACGCGATCACTTGCACCTTCGCCAGGTCTTGAGAAAGGTAACAGATGGGACATAACACCCATTCGTAATTATTTCAGGCTTACTGATTGTTATGCAATCCGTACAGAATTTAATAGTACAATCAAAACATTGCGTCATAATCAAGTTATAGAAGGAGAGACTGGAGGCCAGGAGAAAAGCGATCATCGTCAATAAAATTTAGTTTGAGAATTTCTTCTCATAGAGCCTTTAACTTTCCTTTTCCTCATGTTCTTTAACAGGTATAATAACGTACATTTTGATTCGACAAGATTTTAAGGGTGCATACAGCGCCTTATTAAAAGCTTTTTCAAAGTACAGGGTGGCGCACGTAAACCGCCGGATTTTAAACTTTTATTACTCCTCAAATATTCATCCGATTGTCATGAAATTTCGACTCATACTAGTTTGGAGTATAGAATTTATGATGATTATACCTGTTGTACTGAGAATTGTCAGAAAATTCTGATTCTGTTGACCGAATGACATGTAGTAAAATTGACATACCAACAATGTATCTTAACATGTAAAATTTAATGATAAACTTTTCAATTTATTTCCACCACGTCTTTATCAATAATGACCAAAACGAATTAAGGTAAATATCATAGAAAACATTTATTAAATGAAAAGCATAAGAAAAAAGTGTTAGTAGTCATCGAACTTCAACGTGTCCTCCTCCATTCTCGAGGACGTATTCGAGTCGCTTTTGGTAGGCCAGAGCAGTTTCTCGACACATCTCAGTTGACACTTCTTGAAATGCTTGCATGATGTGGTCCTTCAGGTCTTGCATGGATTTTGGCCGTGTATGGTAAACCTTGGACTTGACAAAACCCCACAAGAAGAAATCCCAAGGCGTCAGGTCAGGTGAACGCGGTGGCCAGGGCATGTTAGGAGATCCACGTCCCATTCATCTGTTAGGCATCTTCTTGTTCAACCACTCACGCACAGGAAGTCCCCAGTGTGGAGGTGCACCATCATGCATGAATATGATGCTCCTGCCTCTTCTGTCCGACTGCACCGCTGGCCAAAATTCCTCCTGTAGCATCTTGAGATACCCATCCTTGTTGACGGAGGTGTCGAAGAAGAACGGTCCGTAGATACCTGATTGGCTGATTGCCGCCCAGACGGTGGTGCGTGGCGAGTGCATAGACTCTTGCTTGATCCGTTGAGGGTTCTGGTTGGCCCAATAACGACAATAGTGGCGATTCACACCACCATCCAGATGGAAGTGAGCTTCATCGGACCAGGTTAGTTCCACTAAATGGCTCGGGTTGGCTTGGATGCGCTGTAGCTCCTGTTCTGCGAACTCCATTCGGTTTTCCAGATCTTCTTCGTGTAATCGCTGCACCACCTGGACCTTGTACGGATGCCATCCACAGTCATGGAGGATGCACTCAAGTGCGGCGACTCACTTGAAGAACATTAGATGCACGACGGGTAGATGTGTTTGGGTCCTCCTCGAAGTGCTGCACAACTCGTTCCACATTCTGCTCCGTTCGTTCAGAAGATGACCGGTCCCGCTTGACAGTCACCACACTACCACTGCACTGGTCAACAGGTTTGTGTGCCACCGCTTTATGGTACGGGCATCCGGTGCTCTCGCGTTCTTGCAATACTCTGAATGATAAAGCCTTTGTACCTCCACTGGACTCTTGAGCCATTCGTACCAAGCCGCGCATTTTGCTCGTTCTGTAACCGAATAATCATCCATTCTTCTATGTTCGATTCTTTTCAGATAGTGATTTAATCGTCGAATGGTATTTTATATGACATGGAAGTAACTGAACAATATTTGCTTCAAGACTGCGCACAATTCGTTGTGCAGAATACGATTCATGTTAAGTTAATTAACTTGATCTAGATTTTCGATGTCAACAAAATGAGTACATGTCATTCGGTCAATAGAATCAGAATTTTCTGACAATTCTCAGTACAACAGGTATAATCATCATAAATCCTATACTCCAAACTAGTATGAGTCGAAATTTCATGACGATCGGATGAATATTTGAGGAGTAATAAAAGTTTAAAATCCGGCGGTTTACGTGCGCCACCCTGTATATTAGAAAATATTCTATTTTTGAAAGCTGATATTTGTCAACATTTAACTAATAGTCAAACTATTGGATATCTCTGTCTTAGTTACTAAATAAGGCAGAGTAGTCTTGAATTGCAATTCTCAAATACATTGCAAGCAACTCCCTCGACTATGGTAAATGTGTTCATTGTATTATTTGTTATTGTTATCACTTCTTGTTTAATTTGTTATTGAAATCATATTTACTGATCTGGAAATTATCACCAAGGCAGAGGATGCCATAAAACATGAAGACATTTTGAGAATAAGCCGCAATGATAGTGCTTGTCAGAGCAAACTCAGAATGATCACAGTAATTCTTCGACGATTAATGATTTTCACTTGGAGATAAATCCATAGACCGATACATTTTGATTCGGCGCATCCGAAACATATTCTTCGGAATATATCTTACAGATTATATCCTGTAGAATAAAGAGAATGGTATATGATAAATATAATCTATAATTGATATAAACGCAAACAAAGATACAACGAACTGAAAACACGCTAAATATTTAAAATTCAACGACTCGTTTAAAAACTGTAAAATAAAGGCCTCACAACAGCAACAAAATTATTAATTTCTTTATTAAACAACAACAATAGGAAAACGATCAGTGGAAAAAGATATAAAACATGCGAAACCATGATAACAGGATAACACATTCACTTTACAACTGTTGCAAAAATTTTTGAAGTAAGAGGCAACTTGGTTTGCAAGTCGTCAAATGTAAAAAGAAATAGTGTGCACGTGGACAATATGTTAATCCATGGATGTGGACATCGGACAGACAGGCGATACATTTAACCGCAGGATGACACTACACCGCGCAACATATCACCAGCAGACATTATGCCGTGTTAAACGTCAGCAAGCATAATGTATTATGCCTTTTTCGATAAGATGGAAAAGGGTATGGTAGTTGTGGCGGAAAATTCAAGTCGTTTCCTTTTTACCAATTACCACCTACAGCGACAAGGCTAGAGAGAGAACAAAAAGAAGATATGTTCATCAAATATATTTCGGCCTTCTTTGAATTGTAATTATTGAGTACTTTCATTTTAGATATCTTAATGATTTCCACATATCTACAATTCTAATTTGGAAATAATTCTATGTATCATGCTAAATTCATATTAACTTTGTATAGTGCCTTGAAAAGCAAGACAATTCGCGAAATCGATCAACAGTACCAAACGTTGGTTTTACATTTTCTGGTGTGTCATAATTTTGTATTATCACAAAAAATTAAAATTAATCTCGCAACTTTCTATAGGTATTCTTGTCACCCGCAATAACTATGATAATTGTGTTGCTGTACATCAGTGATGCTGTTTGCATCTGTGATCTTAATAAACATCTCAGAAACATGCTCAATTACTTGTAGAAGAAATTTGATCAGGTAACCGACAGTTTAAGTAGCATAAATTGGCCAATTATGATTTTGCACATTTTTTCAATATATGACGTCAACAATATATAAGTGGTATCGAGAGGTAGCATTTATAGTACAACAGTAGGCTACTTGAAAACGTAAAGTCGGTGTGCAATAAAATATTGTCCCCTTTGATAGATATTATATAAGAAACTTTAATATATTGCAATAGAGCAAAATATGACATTCGAAGTTCGAGTTTTGATGAACTATATAATTAATCTCGATCAATCGACATTGTAATTTTGAATAGTAAGGTCTCTGAAATATACTTCGGATCCATCTATCTTACTGTTTTCAGAAGTAGTCAATTAGCTTTATTGGCACCAATAATTCTAATGGTGAGATCTCATTCGCAATGAACCGGAGGAACAAACTGCATTAATTTCATGTTGTGATAGTGCAGCCTAAATACCTTTTTTCTAACTCAGTATCGTAGAATGTTTCCTGAGTGAAATTGATGAACCACTAATATTAATCTAGTAGACCCTCTTAGGTTATTAAATACATTAAATTTTAATGTATTGTCGACAGATTTTCGATCTTCATTTTCTTGGTTATTTCCTGGTAACAGTAATAATTCCCAAGTATCAATGTTACTTTACTGCTGATTGGTAAGCATCATTAGTCAAGAATCTCTCATATAGGCTAACCTTCTGTGTTTTTGAATGGTACAGAGAAACTCTCATCTGCGTCTCACTCAACATATTCGAGAGATCGTTACTTATATATTTAGCGAACCGAAATTATGATATGGCACCTGAATAAAATAATTCAGACTTTTCATGTGTCAATGTTGTTTATGCAAGATACATAGATATTACACGACTACGGCTTCCTGAATTTCAAGTAATTTTATATTTGTGATTTACCTACTAATCATTCCAAGTATACACTTCCGTAAATTGAATTTAAAAAGTGGAGAATTGCCAATGAGTAGAGGCTTGCGTGTACATATTTTTTAGGTATCATTATCAATGTCTCATTTTAATCATTGATATGAATAATTGCTGTTGTTGATCTCTCTGATTAGTATATCACTCGTTCGAATGTAAGCAAATTACTACTGCTCATAAAAATTGAGCCAGATCAATTTTCATGCCTTTCTAAAAACTGTACGCTATACAAAAGTAACCCAGGATTATCGGGTTCATATAAAGAATACAAGCTAAAGGGATTCTACCCAACCTACCACGAATCCACGAATCTATTTCATTCCTGTCCAAGTAACAATTTAATTCCATTCCTGTCCATGTGTTGGGGTTTCATATAATCATTTTAATGTGATTATTGTGTGATCAATTTGGAATACATGTACAATTGATAAAAAGCTCAGAGCGGAGTGGAGCGGCTTCTCATAAACAATATTTACACAATATCATGATGCTAAAATGTCAATATTGTTTCAACTTAAGCTTTACCTATTGATTGGTGTAGTCAAAAATGCTAACTGATGATCATGATGAAAAAATCTTTCGATGCTAACATGCTGACTGATGGTCATGGTTATTCACATGTCATCCATCTGCTATTGAAGGAGATTATACACATTTCATACAACTTCAAATCATATTCTACCACAATGTAATTGTCTTGCATATCTTTTCTACAATATTTTTCAACATCAGCATTGAAATAGCGTTTGTCACAAATGCATAGGGGCTCTTCTCCGGTACATTGCGAATGATATCTCACCATTAGAATTATTAGAAAAATCACGCTTTTTGAACGCCTTGTAGTTTTCTGTATTCTGGTTACCGCTTATTAAGATCACAGATGTGAACAGCTCTGTTATACTGCAACACAATTATCATAGTTATTGCGGGTGACAAGAATATAGAAAGTTATGAGACAAGTTTAAATTTTTTGTGTTTTTTTCGCGGACCCCATTTTTTCATTATCTTTGAAGTCATGTAGCTCCGTTCTACATACCAGTTACCCATTGAAATTCATTCAAGAATTACCCAAAGTTTGTAGGAAGAGCTCAGAACTCGGTAGGCTACTCAGAGTTTCATCAGAGTTAGCACAATCATCAGCCGGATTTCACAAAATTGAAATACTAAAGTAAGCATGCAATCCGTATACCGTGAGTGTGACCTTTGCATTTGAAAGACATGTATACAATCACAATAGAAGAATATGCATTCGGTATTTTTCATGACATTTGCAAAGAAGGACACTAAGAAAATTGATTTTTTTGATAAGAAGTATTTATTTCGGTGTATGTTTTCAGGTCTACATTTTGAGTGTACGTTGCTCCTTTCATAGTTGAGCACTTTGACGGAAATTGATTCAATTTTTCGAAATTATATGTACACTGTACATGCATGTATACATTCATGGAGAAAAAAGACTCATGAAAATTGAGAATGACAATGTGAAACCATGGTCGTCTGAATATAAGATGAAAGTTCGAGTATAGTATAAAACCTTGAAGTTGTCGTCTGCTGTCAAAACGAAACTTAACAAGCGCGCCTTCTACTGATCACGTTATGTGCCAATGCACTTGTCCAAAATAATCCAATAAAAAATAGTCCAATAAAAATGTCCAATACATTGGTCGTACAACAAATGAGTTGAAGGTTCGAACAAAGCAACATGAAAACAACGGCTCGATAAATAGCATTTCTTGAAAACCCATAAAACAAAGGTAAAAAACATTATAAATTCAACAACAATATTGGTCAAATTCTCCTACAGAACTCAACTTCACATTGCTGAGGCAATCTTAATAATCTTAATTGAGGAGAAGGCACCAACATTGAACAAGAGGAACATGGGATGACTGGACAATTGCTTGACTTTCTATGTTGTGACATCAGACGATTGTTGCTTTAGATATCAACAGGCCACTGCTTTCAGATTTTGATATTTTGAATTCTAAGCGTATTGCATAATATCTACATTCACTTTTTTATCATTTGAAAAGTATGCCAGATTATTACATGGATGTAGAATCGTATTCAGAATACCTTCTATATAGAATTTGTTCCCAAGGAAAATCTTAGTAGAATGGGATACTATTCCGGATATCTATGGTCCTAATGATCTGGCATACTTTATCACGGATACAGGTGAGCTATACCATTCTCTAGGACATAGCTCATGAAATTATTTGATATATCCCTCGGGCTACTGCCCTCGGGATTCATCAAATAATTTCCATCTCTATATCCAAGAAAAGCGCATAGTCATCCACCTATATCCATTACAGAATGTCCAGTGTTTCAAGGTCCGATCGTGTGTTTTTTATATAATAAAATGGATATCAGTAATTGCATTCAGATCATTAAACAGAAAAACAAATGAACAAAATCGGAAAACTGGGCGGATATTTCAAACATGTTTTAGGTTAAAAAATAATGAACAATTCAACAACATTTGTAGAGATAATGACTTGCTGCCTAAATACACTTAAAAGACTTGCTGCCTACATGTAAATACAAAGAACTTGCAATAATCGTGCAATGGCAATGATCTCAGTCTGTTCGGCACATAGACTTAGGAATCCTCGGCATCGGGTCGGGGCATTTGGGTAGAGGTGACTTCGACATCATCTGACTTATATGCCAGACTAGTAAAAAAGGCACATGAATGCTGCACGAAAATCTCTAGTAAATCTGCTACTGCTCAGGACATCCATAAGTGATAATAATAATAATAAAACGCTTTATTCATCAATACAACGAGCAGGATGATATGCAAAAAAATGCACTTCAAGTAAACCTGGCGTAATATTTGTAAGAATATTTGTTTATTCTCTAGTCCGTGAACATCTTTTACTGTCAACTGTTTTTACTAAATGTTTGTCAAAAAATGTCTCAAGATATCCATTTGCGATAAGTGTTCTTTTGATAAAGTCAAATTTTTTCGCACCGAAACAATGCAAAATTGGTTTGCAACATACCGGGCTCATGGAATATGTTCCCCTGATTCGCTGAAAGAAGAAATTGACTTGATGACATGATCGGAAGGTCCCCTCTGCTGTTGGTAGCAAAACTCAATATTTGTGTTTGCGGGAGCGCTTTCGAGGTCCGTGCGGACATAATAATCATGCCCTTTTAATGACTTTTTGCGAGATTCACATGAAACAATGAAAAGTGTTTATATTACTATAAATCTCTTTTCAAAATGAGTCAATGATAATACAACACTGATTAAAGATAGAAGTAACATGTTTATAAAGCCAAAATTACTTGAAGGAAAAAATACATACGATAGAGGATTATGATACTGTATCATTCATAAGAAGGTCCTAAGTCAACCTTAGTGTTGTTGCCCGAGCCCAGCTTCTTTGTCCAAATGGCTTCTTTAGTGATCCGATGCCGCATTGTTTTGCCCCATCAATACTAAGCATGTCGTCAAAAGACATTATGTAACCAGTCTCAGTAACATGCTTAACATGCTCTCAGTAACCATGTCGTCAAAAGACATTATGTAACCAGTCTCAGTAACATGCTTGGCGATCTCCGACTTAAAAGAGCGTCCATCTCCTTCACTGCTTTTTTGGTGTTCCTTTTGCGTTTCTTGAGAGACCTGGATGTCTCACCAACGCAAGAGAAGGAGCAGGAATCTCCTGAGCATGGAATATGGTGCACTGATCCAAGGATGCGGAGTCGGAGTCCTATCATTTTTGCAATGTCAATGACAGGACTCCGGACTCCGGCCTATAACGAGACCCAAAGTATAATACATTTTTTTAACAACCCCTTTCTCCCATATAAATGGGGTAGGGGGGATTCATACAAACAAGATAAAAAAGAGACAGTTCATATACATCATAAAATTCATGGAAACACAAACTAGCTACAGTCCACAAACCATTAGGGTAACACCACAAGAAACGATATCAGGAAACACAGTCAGGTAAAATGTCAGCCGCTCCATACTTCAACAACCTTGTGCACAGTTCTCCGCCATACGACTCTGTCTTCTGCGTCGCTTCTCCAACTTCTCCAATCTTCCTCCGCCTTCTGGAAATCTCTTTTGACACAGTCACTCCAATGAATTCTCGGTCTTCCGCTTCTTCGCACACTATTTTCTTGCTCCATTCGCCTGGGTAGCCTCTGCTCATTCATTCTTGCCACATGTCCGGCCCAAGATAGTCTCTTTCCCACAATCTTCTGAGTCATCGTTCGTTTCAGTCCGACTTCGAGTCTCATTTCTGCAAATTTTCTTCTGTCAACCAACTTCACTCCACACAACCTCCTCAGCCAATTGTTCTCGCACACTTGCAGTCTATCTTGCTGATCTTTGGTGAGCGCCATTGTTTCCAGACCATATGTGACTGCTGGAATTACACACATCTCTAACACTTTCCGTCTGATATCTTTGCTGATCCTTCTGTCTCCCAACACTCCTGCCACTTTCTGATAGGCTCCGACCCCTGCTCTACTTCTCCTATTCACTTCCATTTCGCTCCGCCCATCTTCCGCCACCACACCTCCCAACTACTTGAAACCCTTTGTCTGCTTTAGCTGAATTCCTTGCACCTCAACACTTATGTCCTTTGGCTCCTTTCCGACCCACATTACTGCCGTCTTATCCAAATTGATGCGCAGACCATGCCTTTGGAAATTCTGCGCCCACTTTTCCAGTTGATCTTGTAGCTCCACCTCGTCTTTCGCTATCACAGCTAGATCGTCAGCATACATTATCTTGTTCATTGCATCATGTTCTTCGCTTTTCCTTGACAACAATTCCATAATCAGAATGAACAAAAATGGACTTAAAGCACTTCCTTGTCTGAGCCCTGTTTTTATTTGGAAATCTTCGCTGATGTTATCTCCAACTATCACTTCCGCTCTGGTTCTTTCGTATATCTTTTCGATAAGTATCACCTCTTTCTCTCCAGCATTTTTTTTCTGCAGCCTCTTTTTTCTCCATACATACTACCCAAAGTATAATACAAACAAATTATTTATCCTCGTGCACAGCTGTCATTGTCTTGATGTCAGCTTTCTCCGTCAAACACAAGTATAGAGACACTGCTACATGCAGAGCTTGTAATAGTTGAGGGAATGAACCGTGATAGTGAAAAAGGATTGCCTTTTCACTCGGTGATTTAATAGAGAAGACAAGCCTTCTTATCGCACAGCGAACGATAACAAGAGCTCCCGTGCGACACGACAACCAACTAGTGGATTGGTTATCGCACGGCGAGCTTTTTTCGTTGCTTATTGCACTCCTCCAAATCATGGCTGTATGCAATGTGTGAATGCCATTGTGTAGGAATGGAATGAATCGCGGTGTTTACATCATCAACACGAGTTGAAAGTGAAGTCTTTTTGTGGGTGAGAATACAAATGTATGAAGTCAAGTCTTGGTCATGTCACACAAACACAGTAAACAAAACATGGATCGGGCGCTTAAGATTTTGTGGTAATTAATGTGATTTCTTTTAGTTTGCTCTCTATAGTCGGGATAAAGTTGTTTCTGATGTTTCAATTGTAATCAGCACAAGAAGATGTAAAGATTTCAAGATTCTTAATTCGTGCGGGAGAATTTTAAAGAAAGTTCTCAGAGTGATGAAAAATATACTTCAGATACAATTGCACATGAATAGGTGAAAAAGTAATTAACACCATAGGAAACGTGGGAGACTTTCTCACTCCTCCAAAATTGATCACATAGTGAAGTGGTATAAGTTATTGCTGTCGCAGAAGCGGTCATCCCTGATGCAGCAATGAAGTACAACAAAAACATGGAACCGGCATCTGCCTTAATCCTTCAATTTCTTATACTTCAGACAATTAATTTATTCCGCGTGCTGCTCTTATAGTAATTAAAGCGATCAATCTTGAAGTGTAGATACTTCTATGAAAAGTTATAAAAAATCTCAAAGTTAAAAAGTATTAATGTTATAATAAATCCTATGTAAATCACCTCCACATTTATAATTAAAACACGCAAATTATGCTATGATTGCCAGATTTTAATTGTGCTAGGCTATGTTCCAGTCTCCGTGAATAGTAAGCTACTATCTCATTCCCCATGTATAATGAAATATACCAAAAAACGGACGAAATATTGAAAGTATTCTAATTGATGCAAATCGCGAATATCAACCAATGAGTATATGCAAAGAAACGAAGAGCACAATAATCGAGAAAGCAGTACAAAGCAAATTTTTAAACATGAAGTAAGGAAGGATGAAGTTCTGGGAGTGATGAAAACCATAACACATATAAAATTACACATAAATAAGTGAGAAGATAGATAACTGACACCAAAGGAAACGTATGGACTTTATCGCTCCTAGAAAATTGATCACATAGTGAAGTGGAAGAAATTATCGATGTTGTGGAAAGAAAGCGGTCAGCCCAAATGAGTAATGGGCAAAAGACCGTTCCAGGACACCATAAAATTCAAAAAAATGGTATCTTTAAAAACGACATAAATTCATGAATTAAGACCCTTTTTCAGGTTTTTAAGACCTAAATACATGAATTTAGTCCATTCAAAAAGTACCATTTTTTCAAAAAAATGGTATCTTTAAAAACGACATAAATTCATGAATTTGAACCCTTTTCAGGTTTTTAAGACCTAAATTCATAAATTTGGGCGTTTTTAAAAATACCCAATTTTCAAATTTTTCAAAATCTCAAATTTGAGAATTATAATTTTTACCTTGAAAATCATGACCGTTCCAGGACACCGAAAAAATCAGAAAAGTTAAGAATCTCAAATTTGTGATTGTGACATTTTACTTTGAAAATCATGACCGTTCCAGGACACCGAAAAAATCAGAAAAGTTAAGAATCTCAAATTTGTGATTATGACATTTTTCATTGCTTAAATCATGACCGTTCCAGGACACCGAAAATCATAAAAGTTGAGAATTTCAAATTCATGAATTTTATCCATCTTTCTGGTTTTTAAAATATATCGTGTGTCTAATAATATTTCTTTAAGAATGTAACACAATCTCTCACAATGCCTGTTATTGTTACTGCTTTGCACTCAGATGATCACTCAATTGTAGAGAACATCTGCTTCTCGCATTTATGAATAAAAGGCATTTCAGTGTAAAGAGCTGTGACCTCCAACTCAAACATTTGAAAGGAAACAATGTATGAAAGAACAAACAGCTGCTACACCCACTTAGTCATTTGTAAGACGTGGAATATATTGCAGCATGTAGGAAGTAAAACTTCATTTACAATTCCATTAATCATAACTAGTGACTGTTTTCTTTTTTCATTGCAAAATGCCAAAACGTACTGCCGCGGAAGCTTTTTCGTTTTACATGCCGATTTTACTAAACTTAATTAAAGAAGAGCACAAGGAAACTGCGAATAAATACTTTGAAGAGTGGAAGTTAGAAATTCAATCGAGAAAGAAGAACAAATTGGACTCTCAAAAATAAGTGGAGGATATTACAGTAAAAATAGAATAGTATCTGACCAGTACTACAATTCCTCAGTTCAATGTTACAAAAGAACATTTCATTACCATCGAGGATAGTGCTACTATGATTTCAAAACTGATTGCAAGTGATAAAGTGCACCATGGGTCGTTGCTGAGAAGTGCTGCTTATCAAGGTTATGGATTTAAAAGAATTCTGGAATTGAGTGACAATAAAAAAAACAGATTTGTGGCAAACTTGGAACTATTTAGAATTTCCTATAACGTAAGTTATTGTTATTTCTTGATGAACTCATCAGATCTAATTCTACCACACGTATTATTTTAAATTCATCAATGCCCATTAGTTTTGTTAGAAAACATTTTAAAGAAATCAAAATTTATATAGAAAAATTGAATCAACCGACAACTATAGAAGAAATGAGGTTTGGTTCCCAAGATGAATGAACATTAACTGTGTTGTTTCACTTTTTAAGATATGTGCAATGTACATACATATTTGATGTGTACATATTTATGAAGACTTCTTTATAAGTAGTAACGCATTTTGGATTATTTTGAAATGTAATTAAATTTTCTTTTGTTCTCCAGTCTAATGGTAGTAGACTGCTATTTTATAGATCTATATTTCAGTATGTAACATAATCTTTGGTATTTAAGAATGATTCATGGAACTTAGTAGTAACACATTTTGGATTATTTTGAAATGTAATTCTATTTTCTTTTGTTCTCCAGTCTAATGGTAGTAGACTGACATTGTACAATTGTATGATAAGATTGATTGTTGTATTATTATATTTGATATTTAAGAATTATTCATGGAACTTAGTAGTAACACATTTTGGATTATTTTGAAATGTAATTCTATTTTCTTTTGTTCTCCAGTCTAATGGTAGTAGACTGACATTGTACAATTGTATGATAAGATTGATTGTTGTATTATTATATTTGATGCAAAATACACTGCCGTTGTTTTCATTTTTCTGTACAAGAAGTAGACATTATTACAGTTATTGGAATTTATTTCATTTAAAATGAATGATGAAAATCCGACAGTTATACTGAGTAATATAGGTGATATATTACCTCAGGTTAATAACATGACTGAGTTCTTAGAAATATACGGCAAACTAACAACTGCGTATTTCTATTTAAATCGAAATTCAGAAGATTGTATTCAAAATATTTCTTTAAAAAATGGAAGAAACAAAAATGGAAGAAACCGCAAGAATATATCCTTCGTTGTCATATGAACGTAGTTCTACTTTAATGGACATTGAAAAAATGAACAAAGAAAAACACAAAGATAGAGTTAGGTATATGAAAGATAAGGAGTCTCAATTATTACTTAGACTAGAACATTATAAAAAATTAAGAAAGAGATGGACCAAAGTTAAGAATGTAACACAAGGAATTGGCATATTCTTAACAATAAGTTTAGGTGCTTTAACAATTGTTATATCTTCAGGTGTTTTATTAATTCCAGTAGTTGCTACAGCTTTAACAGGTACGGGTGTTTTTGCAACTTCACTTGTTACAATGTTAGATAAATCTTTAATAACTAAGAAACGAAAATCATTAAAAACTAAGCATTTACATATTAAAGAAGTCTATGATAAACTACATTACTACTTTCAAAGAGTATGTGATGATAATGTTATTACGTTAGATGAGATTTAAAAATTTGACCAAATTGCTAATGAAGTAAACCAAATATCATTTCAATTACAGTCAGAAAAAGTTGATGATAAGAATAAACAGGATGGCAAAATTTCTAGTGATGGTAAAATTTCTAATGAAGAAAATGACAAAACTTTTTTAGAAGAGCTAAAAACTTTAAGCGAAAATTTAAGCAAAACTTTATTAAACAAAACTTAAAACGAGAAAACTTTAAACGAAAAGATGTCAGACAACAAAGCAATAAAAAAATAATTTGTTCAGTAAAATGTTTTTGTTGTATTCCAATGTTACCACAAAATTCAAATATTATATTTTAAAAATGGATAAAATTAAAGCTGATAATTTTAAAAGAATAAAACAATTAGAAGAGTTAATGAAACAAAGAAATATTATGAAACAAAATCATCTTCAACATAGAATGATAAAAGCTGGTATTCAATCTGATATGTTTGAAAAAATGCAGCAAACCGAAAAAGTAAAAACTGATTTTGAAAAAACTATGAAACCATTTAAAACTCTTGAAAAAGAACTTACAAATAATGATAAACAAATTGATATAACAGATCCAGAGCACAAAACTATATTAGATGACTATGGATTACTAGAATCAAACATTAATAAGAAATTACCAAAATCTATGCAATTTGAACATTCTATCTCATTTATAGATGGAAAAACAATACCTAGATTTTATCTCGGACAAAAAGAAATATTTCCACAACCTTTTCGAGGTTTAATTTTTTCACCAGATAAATCTCCTTTTAATTTAGATAGAAATTTTGTTGATCTTTTAAGAGGAGCAGATTTAAATAATTATGCTGTAGAAGATCTCATAAAATATAAAGCTATGTTAGATAGAGTTGGTGCAGTAAAATCTCTAAGACGTTATAAACAATTAGAAAATTTATTATCAACGGGAGTTAAAGTAGGAAAAGGCTTTAAAACTGAAACAACTGTATTCTTACCAGATGATCCACAAGAATTACTAAATAGATTAAATATTTTAATATCGGCAATAAAAGAAGGACATAATTCTAGTTTCAATGAAATTCATGCTATATTGAAAAGACTGTTAGAAAAGAAGATTCTAAATGAAGATGATTATAAAAGTGTAGCTGAAATATGTTGTTTCTAATTTTTATCTATGATTTTTATTCATGATTTTTATCTATGTTTTTATCTATGATTTTTATCTATGATTTTTGTCTATGATTTTTATCTATGATTTTTATCTACGATTTTTATCTATAATATTTATTCAAAATTTTAACTAAAAAATGTGTTCAGCAGATTTAGACAAAATTAATAATCATTTAGAAAATTTGACAGAGATTTTGGGTTCATCAAAATTTAGTACGACGTTAAAAATTATAACAACTACTTCATCACACACTTGCAATTTAGAACCCATTCTACATTTGGAACAAAATAAAAATTATCAAATTGCATTGACTAGTTTCTCCACATTTAACACTATTCAAAACGTTATCAAAGATGTGAATGATCAATTTAGATATTCTACTGATAAAGGCAAAACATGGAAAATATTAACTTTTCTTTTGGTTCTTACGAAGTTGAATCAATATCAAATGAAATTAAGAGACATTTAGGTATACCATTTAAAGATAAGAAACAATTACATTTTGCAGTTGAACCGGCAGTTAATAAATTTTCTCTTACTTTAGACGAAAATCATCAAGTTGATTTTAATCATGATAGATCATTGTCAAAGCTATTAGGATTTAATAAACAAACCTATAGTCAATGTTATCATTTATGTGAGAAGATTCCAAAAATAACTGAAATAAATTCAATTGTTGTACATTGTGACATTATTGAAGGAGGATATAGAAATGGTAAATTGTCAAATTTAATATTCAGTTTTCCAGCTTTTACTGTACCCATTGGTTATAGATTAAATGTAATTCCACAAACATTAATATATTTCCCTATTACAAGAAAAACTATTAACAGCATTAACATTAGAATCACTGATGAAAAAGGACAAGAAATAAATTTTGGAGGTGAAGAGATTATGATAGATCTTTTGGTTCGAGAGGTATAAACTCCCGTTCGAGAGGTATAAACTCCCGTTCGGGAGGTATAAACTCCCACGCGAAGCTAGAGAAGTTTAATTTTCTTCTTCCTCTTTAAAAATAAAAATAAAATAAAAATAAATTTTTTTATTAAAAAATGAGTGAACTACCTCCATTTAATAATAAAAAACTCAAATTTAATCATCATCCAAATTTATCTAATAAAGTTTTGTCAGTTATTTGCGGAAGATCAGGATGTTGAAAAACATATCTATTATTTAAAATTTTAACGACTCCAAATTTTTTGGATTATAACAATCTTATAATTTATACAACAACAGCAGAAAAACCCGTCTATCAATTTTTAAAATATGGATTTGAAAATAATCTTAAAAAAACAGCAATTGCTTCATTATTCAAAGAATATGAAAAATCTGAAGATGAAGAAGAAATAAGTTCGTGGTGTGAAGAAGCAGCAAAAAAAGTAAGTTAGTAGAATCCAATAGAAATAAGCATATAAAGATACAATTAATAGATGATAGTGGTAATATGCAAGATCCTAGTAAACTAGATAAAACAATGAAACATTGTGTAATTTTTGATGATTGTGTTAATGATAGAAATCAGTCAGTTCAGAGAAATTATTTCACAAGAGGTAGACATAATAACTGTAGTGTATTTTATTTAACACAAAGTATGTATTCATTAGATGGAAGTGCTATTAGAAAGAATGCAAATATATTTATACTATTTGAAATAAATGCAAGAAACTTAAGTGATTTGTTAAGAGATTTATGCGTAAGAAATAAAGATGAATTTAAACAATCGTGTAATAATGCTTGGTCAAAAGATTATGGCTTCATTACAATTAATATTGATAAAAAAATTCATGATAGAGTTATCGAACATTTGTTTGCCGAGTGATAAAAATATACAAATATAGTGTTATAATATTTTTTATTTTTATTTTATGTATATATCAAATTTGACTATCTTAGAAATTAGAAAATTAAAAAGGTGAAGTAGTTATTCCATCAGGTAAAATTTTTCTTTTATCATCAAATGGATCTAATGCTAATTTATGTTCTTCTTTTAAATACATTTTATGTTTTTTTGAATTAAGTCTATAATTACATGCTGTTTTTATTTCATTATTAAATAATACATTTTTATAATCTTGAAATGTTATTTGATTAGCCACTGATGCCTTTGAAATTCCTTTTAATGTTTTATGTGTTTTAATATTATTAGTTATGTTATAACAATAACATTTAGATTTTAAAAATATAGCTTCTGTTATCAAATCTTCATTTCCGTCTAATTCATCTTTTACTTTACATAAATCAGAAGGATGAATGATATCTTTTATTTTATCTATTTCGCCATCAAGTGTAGAATTATACGGTATTGTTAATTCTAAGAAAACAGAATCGGTATCTGTAAAGTGTAATTTATAGTTTTTGCCATAAGCAGGTGCTAAATAATCATATATAAATCTATACATAAATAGTTTAGCTAATTCTAATATAGTGAATCCTATAAAATTAAACTTATAATGTTTTACGCTGATTCGACGTAAATGTACAGCACATAGTTCATCACTAAATCTAGTAGTTCTTTTATATGCAGGTTTCCTTGTTAAATTTTGAAACCTATCTTTATCATAAACTATTTCAATATTTTGTCTATTACGCACATTTTCTAAAGTCTTACCATAAAATGCATTATTCATTAATTTGAAGTACACGTTTCCAAAATCATCTTTATTTCTTTTAGCTATTTTACGTTTTTCAATATTGAACTCTATATAATTTTTTAACCATTTAGATTTTTGATAAAATAGTTTTCGATGTATTTTGGTGAGAATCATTCCATGTTCTAAATACCAATCTAGCATTCTTCCTTCAACAACATACTTTCCTTTATTACTTTGTGTTAACATAAGTTTTTTTGTTGGTCTGTATTTTTTAGGAATTATAGATTTTTGATAATCTGAAAAATCTTCTATATTGGGAATTTTGTTTTCTGGACAGAAAGGAAAATATTTTGTTTTATCTTTTATTTCATCAGGATATACTAAATCAACTTCATATATATAACCATGATTATAATTTCCATCATATGTTTTTTGATAATCAAGAATATTACACCATGACATTTCACTTGTTGGTAATTCTTGTATCATGCAAGAAGAATATAAGCTATTAAAATCATAATATAACAAATAGTTTTCTCTCATGATTTCATCAACTGCTGCTTGACTATCTTCATTTGATATAAGTCCTTCTATATTTTGATTAAACAATTTTATAAACTGATCGCTTTCATCTGGAGATAAAGGTTTCATTATTCCATAATCATCAGGATTTACTTTTTTATTGTAACACTGTACATAACGATTACCTAAAACTGATGAAACTCCACCTCTAATTCCAGATTCAAAAAATAATAATTTATCATATGTATTTTCTTTATAATGTTTAAGTTTAACACCGGTATGTTTCAATCCTGCTAGCCATGTTAAACCTGGTGTAGAATAAAAATAACATGGATCTATTCCGTAATATTCTAAACACATATCACGAAAGTTTTCAAAAAGATCAGCAAGGATTAATACATCTATCTGAAGATATTTCATTGTATAATCATACATTGTTTTACAATTTAACTCTCTCCAATTTTTTTCAGCTTCTGCATAGTCTTCTTCAGATAATTGTGATTGTTTTAATGTTGATGTAAATTTATTTATTGGAGGAAGTTGTTTTTCTTCCATAATTTTATTCACAGAATTAAAATCTCCAGTTATATCAGTCTTCGACTGTGAGCCGCAGGCTATATACTCATGCGGAAATATGCCTTTTAAAGGTTTTAAATTATATTTATTTAATATTTTACATTGTTCAGGTTTCAAAGTTTTTCCCATAACATCTAATGAATAAGGAGTAAAAAATCTAAATGCATCTAAAATTCTAATACAACCTAATTGCATTGAAAAATATTTTTCTTCTGTTTTACATAGTACATTTATTTGCTGTTGTTGTAATTTTTCAGATGAAAATAAATCTTTCATTACTAGATGGAAATCATATTTAGAACCATTGTAGAAATATAAAGGAACAAAGTTATATTTAAATTTATTAGCATTAAGATTACAAGAATTATGTGCTGCACCTCTATATAATCCATTTAGATGATCATGATCTTTTACTTTGACGGCAGAGCCGTCGCTTCGCTTGTCAAGATATCTACCTCTGCCATTTTTATAATTTTTTGTAAATTCTTTTCCACAGTAATAACAATTTGTTTCATTAGCAAAATTAATTTTTTCTTCATCCGTTAATGGCATCATTGGTATATTTGTTTCAAGCAATTGTGAAAAAATAATTTTGTAATTCTTCTACTTTCTTTGTAAACATTTCTGAACTATCTTCACCATAGTATTGATAATATTCTGATTTAAATAATTCAGGATAATTTGAATGAATGTACATTCCCCAACATAATGGTTTTTGTTCAAATAAATATTTTTCTTTACTTTGTTCAGATGCACTTTTTTCATAATTCTCATTTTCAGAATTATCATTTTCAGAATCGGGTGAAGCCCTGGAACTTTCAGTTCGATTTTGTGTCATATTAACATTATATGCTTCAAAATCACAATAAATAGTAAAGGGTACTTTATTTTTGAAATACCATTTATTGTATTCTAAATAATCATCTTTAGGAAAAGTATTTTCAACTGCTTCGTTTTGTTGACAATTCTCCAAATGTCTATTCATTTCCTCTTTAGTTCTAAAACTTGTCATACATTGAAGACAAGGAAAATTAGCATTATCTGAAGTTTTTGTAAAGATAGAAACATCTTTACACAATATAAAATGACCCTGCCTGATAATATAATATATTCGCTTGTGCTGGTTGTTTTGTTTGTTTTAATTATTTTAAATTTATCTTTATATATTTCATGTGTTTCATCAATTTGTCTTTGTAAATCTTTTTCAGACTGTTGATAATTTTGATTGAATATTTTCAGCTGTTGTTCATATTCATTATTATATTGTTCTTTATATTGTTGTTGACATTTTTTTAAACATTCATTTAATTCTTTATTTTCTTCATTATTTAATTCTTTATTGTCTTCATTATTTTTTTCATTTAATTCTTGAATCGTTTCTATCTCATTTTGATATTTATGGCCGTATTCTTGTACTAATATTTTTGTTTGTTGTTGATAATCTGTTTTACATTTTTGTAAACTTTCATTTAAATTTTGTAATTTTTGTTGATATTCTAAAGATAAAGATAGATAATCGGAATCAGAATCATAATCATCATTACGTCCTTTATAATTATTATGATTAATCATTATTGGTGATAGTGTTTTAACAATTTGAAATTTTTCAGTACATATTATATTTCCTTGGTAAAAAATATTATGATGCATGTAATTTCCTCTATCATTATATACTATTTCTGATTGACATAAATTTTTATTATTCAAATAAAATTTTTTTGAATCTGAGTAAAGTGGAGTAATTTTACCAATAGAAACATAATTCACATTTAATTCAAAAACATTTACTTCTATTAAATTTTTATTCTTTTTATGAAACTTTTTTAACCTATTATAATCATATGGAAATTCATGTAAGCCATCAGAGAGATCAAATTCCTTTATGTATTCTTCTTTATTATAATGACTTAGTCTCTCTTTGTGATATTCTGCAGGATGTAAATGTGCTATAATACTCCACAGAAAACAATAATCATCTTCATTTTTTATGTTGATTATTTGTGGTGAACTGAAAGGTAAAGGAACATAACTACCACCAGTATTATTTTTATATTTATCAATTACTATTTTCTTAGATAGTATTTTAACAAATCTCCAACCAGATTCACGTAACTGGGCTTCAATTATACAATTTTCTAATTTAAGTATCATTTGTTCAAATATGGGTTGTATATCATTTACATTATGAATTTCTTGTGAATTTGTAAAATGTCCTTGTATTATTTCTTCAGGAATTCCATCAGGTCCATTTTTTGTATAAAGTACTTCTACATTCATTAGGGGTAAAGTCCAACCCCGCTTTAGAAGCGCTGAGTGAAAAATGGACTAGTGGGAAGGTCCTCCACACCGATCTCGTCAAGTTTGGCTCTAAAATGTAGTCCTAGGATAGTCAAAAGTTTGACGCGCCTTGAACGTTTAATGTCTGCCGGTGGGAACGCACCACCTGTCCTCTTAAGGACAAACCTTAAGTTTTATTAACTATAAGTTTATTAAAATTATGAAACATGTAGACGTCGTTATGGGAATGTCCCAGCTTCAATATAACATTTGAAAGATTTCTTAAATATATTATAAAAGTTTGTTAATACATTATAAAAAATTTCATCGGTTTCATTGTGTTCAACAGATTCATTAAATAAATATTTTATATCTGTTACTGGCGAAGCCCTAGAACCTTCGGTTCGTTCCGCTTCATCGGTTTTTTTAGTTTCATCAAATTCATCTATTTCGTTAAATTCATCAGTATCGCTAAATAAATATCTTCCATCTGGTGCGGGCGAAGCCCTAGAACCTTCGGTTCGTACATGTTCATCTTCACTATTAAAAACTTTTTTATATTCCGAATGTGAATAATCATCAAACATTATTTTAACTTTTATATCAGTAGGTAATGTTTCTAGATAGTTTTTATAACTATTTAATTTTAATATATTTCCTTCATCAACTCGTTCTACATTTTGTAAATCCAATTTACTATTTAAATGAGATTGATAACTTCTTTTTGTTTGCAACTTTTTTTACATAAGTTACAATAAAACTTGGTATTTTCCATTTTTTTATTTTTTAAAGGAAAAAATTGTGTTTTAATTTTAGATAAAAACATTCTAATAACAAGGTCTTGAGAGTTATTATATATTATTATATATTTCACGTTCTTTAGTTATTTTTTTTCTTTATCATATTAAGTTTTATCATATAATGTTCTATAATATTAAGTTTTATCATATTAAGTTTTATCATATAACGTTTTATCAAAAGATAATTCAAATTTATTTTCACTAACTATTGATTCTTCATCATCATCATCAATTGATTCTTCATCATCATCATAAATTGTGTCTTCAACATCATAAATTACACTTTTTGGGATTGGATACCATTCTCTTATTGGAATATCCAACTCTAAATTACATCTTTTATCTGATAATAATATAATAGAGAAAAATATTGGTCTTTGTTCTCTTTTGGAAAATTTAATAACACCACCATAATCTGAATCACTTTTAGTTTTTATTAAAGATGATAAAATTTTAAATTGATTAGATGTAAATCCTAATTTAAATTTTGTAGACCCGACACAGTTGTCGAACAGTATCTTCAACTATACCATCATTATTATTTTCAATTGTAAGAAAATGAAATTTAGATAAGTTTTGATTATATGTAGTATTAATATCATGTACATCAGTATGAGATATAAATTTTTCTTCACTTAAATTTTTATAATTACTAATATTTTTATAATCTTTTTTACCATTTACACCATTTTCAGATGTTTCAGAATCATCATTTATATTATCATCATCTATATTATTATCATCATTATTATCATAAGATTCTTTAAGATCGGGCAAAGCCCTAGAACCTTCGGTTCGTTTATTATGATTATGATTATGGACATTGTTAATAGTATAAGGTGTTGTCCACATATAAATTTTTTCTTGTTGAGCTAAGCCATTTATGTAAGATTTTAATAAATTAATATTTAAATTGGAATACAATCCTATATATGTATCATCATCATATCTTTGCGGCATTTCTAATGTTTCTTGTTTATAAATTGTATCTCTATAATATACTTGACATAATAATTCTTCGTTATGCTTTTTACTCTCGATATGAATATTATATTGGTTTTGTTCATCAACAAATAATCTAATTTTTTCTTTTGAAAAGGATTTTAATTTTTTAACTAATTCTTTAATATTAATATAATTAATAATTTTAGTTTCTATCCAATCAGTATTACTAATCGGCAAAACTGCTCTAATGAATCCATAAACATTATTATGACCTATTATAACCATATTTTCTTTATTTAATTCTACATATGCAACATCATTATATTTGCTTACAATCTCCATAAATTTAATAAATGGATCACCTGGAAATAAACAATAGTTCGTTTCTATAGAAGGTAAACCTTTAGTCTGTTCTCTAAATATTTCGGCTTGTAATTGAAATAAAATATTAACATCTATACATGGATTTGTAATAGTATTATTATTATTATTATTATCAAAACATTTATTTCCAAATCCCGTTGATCTCGTCGAATAAGAAGAACAGGATGATGCGGGCGAATATAATTTTTTTAAATTTGCTTTATCCATTTTTTTATTTTTATTAGAAAAAATTTTATTTTTATTAGAAAAAGTTTTATTTTTATTAGAAGAAATTTTATTTTTTTATTGTTAAAAAATTATGTTACCAAATGTTGGTGGAGGTGCATATATCCCGAATAATCGTGAATTAGAAATAGAGATAGAAAATTATATCATGAAAACTGGAGATGTTTTATCTGGTCCATTGCATCTTTCTATTCTTCCGCAACAAAATACAGAGTTAACAAATAAACAATATGTTGATACACAAATCAATGACTTAAAAGAAAAATATATAAACGATGTTTTGGTTCCACTGATGAATGAATTAAAGTTGCTTAAACTTAATGACAAATCATCAAACGAAAAATTATTAAAACTTGATAAAAAGGATAGAGAGCTAGAAGCAGATATAGCAAAACTTTTTAAAAAGATTTCAGAACAATCAAAAATTTTAATATTACTTTCTATAAATTTAAAATCTGCTGTAATTAAAAATAAACATCAGATAAAAATGTTAAAAGAACAATTAGAAGATGAAATAGAAAAACTACCTGAAAGAATTAAAAAAAATTTAAAGCAGTTACAAACTACATTCCAAAAAAGTGTTGATGAATTAAGTTCTAAAATTACTCAACAAATGAAAGAGATGAATAGAATAATAAATGAAGTAAACTCACTTAATCAAAGAGTTGATAAAATGAAAACTCTTAAAATCAATTTAGAAAATGAATTAAAGAAAAATTTACAAGAAAACTCTAAAGAAAATAAAGAACAGTTAGATTCTGTTAAAAGACAATTAGATGCTCTTAAAATTGAGTTAAATGCTCTTAAAACGGCATTGAAGATTAATCAGCAGAAAATGCAAGTTAATAGAAAAGAAATTAAAGTACATCACACGCTACTTGACGCAATAGATAAAGTGCAACAGTCAATTAATAAAGTTATCTCGAAGTTGTTGTCCATTCACAAACGTAAATCTTAGCGCAAATATTAACGTAAATATTTTTTCCCAAAAGTCAAATTTAATCCTAAAAAATGCCTATAATTTATAAACACAATCTTAAACATTTTGCTTCAAACAAAAAAATTGCTCATGAACCACGTATGATTCCTGTTTATCATTATGATAATAGAGAAACAGTTCACACGGAAGGAGCTGGCATCTTCTCTGGTATTGGAAGTATCGTTAACTTAATTAAAAATAATAAAGATTTGATTACATCTGCTGCAAAAGGAGCATCTGCTATAGGTAGTACAGCTAGTGCAATATCAAATGCTGTCAAGTCTCAAAACGAATTAAAACAACTAGAAGCTATTCGTAAACTTAGGAATGATTCTGAAGAACTAAAAAATTTAAAAAAACTTTCAGAGGAAACAAAAACTAAAATTGCTAACATAGCTGTTGGGGAAACCTTGAGGAGCGGAGCTCCGTCTGATAGTAAACATAAGAAGAAATCTGGCGTAGCCATAAAACGTTCAATTGAACCTACGGTTCGTTCAATTGAAGAAATAAGAGGAAATGGCGTGAGTAGCAACCTTCGGTCTAACCAGCAAAGCTGTAGTGGAGCTGGTCTAGCAAAATTCTAAAATTATGTTTTTTAGTAAAATTTTGTTTTTTAGTAAATTTTTTCTAGCAAAATTTTCTTAGCAAAATTTTTTCAGTAAAATTATTTTAGTAAAATTATTTTAGCAGAATTTTTTCTGTGTGTGAGAAAAACAAAAAGTCAAATTATTTTTTATAAAAATGTCTTCGCTTATCGAAAATAAATTTAGATTAGACGATCCTCCGTTCGTCAGTTGCAATCAAAAAAAGAATGACTATATAAGAATTGCTATGAATCCCGGATCTTCCAGTAGAGTAAATACTGGAGGTGATTTCATTTTTGAAGTTGATAATCAGCAGAGTTATATATATCTACCTGACTCGTTTTTACATTGCGAATATTCTTTATATAGTGATGGTGTTTTACAACACCATTACCAGATACCGATAATATTGCATTAGAGAATAATTTTTTTCCAAGATTATTTACACAAATGGGTTTAGATATTGCAACTCAAAATATAGAAACAATAAGTGATTCTCCAGGTGTAATTGATACAATGCTTAGATTTATAACAATTGGTGAAAATGATAAAAAGTATGAAATCGAAGGTTGGTTTCCTGATACTAATGATGGTATAACTGTTGATGATTTAACTCACGCTGGAACAGATGCCGCAGGAATTGCGAAAGATGTAGAAAATATTGCAAAACATTTAAATAAAACAAACAATAGTGCATATAAAGAAAGACGTGAATTTAACAAGAAAAGTAAACAGACAGTTAATTGGTCATTGTCTCCATTATTCGGATATTTAGATTATGACAAAATATCATATCAATTAAAATTTAAATTAATAATTCATCGTACAGCAAATAATGAATTAATCTTTTTTGGTAAAGCTGGAAAAGCATATTTAAAAATTGATAGACTTGAATGGTGGATTAAGCATATTACTCCTAGTTTAGAGATTGAAACAGCTATTGCAAAAAGATTAAATACTAACAAACCAATTCCAGTAAATTTTCTAAAGCGTACTGCTAGTTCAGTAACTTTTTCCGAACAAAGATTTAACTGGCATTTTACTAGAACTGCGAATACTCCAAGATATTTATTGCTAACTTTTCAAAGAAATAATTCTCCAAGTTTTGATAAGAACAACAATCTTTTTCATATTAATACAATTCGAAGTTTACAAGTTTCATTAAATCAAACCCGATATCCAATTGATCCATTAAGATTCGATGATACCAATAATCAATTTATGGAAGGATATGATTCTTATCGAAATCTTTGCATAGAATTTGGAGTTGAACCACAATTAACTCCTGGAGATTGGAGACATTTATATCCTGTTTCGATTTAAGTGCACAATTTGAAGATACTATCAAGACTGGTTGTGATGTAACAATTAATATTGAAAAAAAAGATTCCACAACTTCATTGATGGCTTATGGTTTATTGCTAGAAGATGTAAAATATTCTATTGAAATTCTTAATGGAAAGATGGCTAGGATAGGCTAAAGCCAGAGGAGCTTCGCTCCGATAAGTTAATTAAAATTTTTTTTAACTTAAATTTTTTTTAGTAATTAGTGATAAAATTTTTTTGTAACTAGAATAGATTAAAAATTCCTAATTTAAAATTTATTCATAACTAGAATAGATTAAAATTTTTGATAACTTAAAATTTTTTTATTAAAAATGTCGCAAGCGAAAAGTAATAATAATAAAACTGTTGAATTAAAATTACGTAATATTGTTGACAAAAATACCCCTAAAACTATTACGTTTAATAAAAAAAAGTATTACATAAGTAAACCAATGATAGAGAATATTCAATTACAAGAAGAAAAGAATGGCGGGATTCTCCCATTAATTCCATTAATAATAGGTGGCATAGCAGCAGCAGGAAGTGTTGCAGGTGGGACAGCTGGTATTGTCCAAGCAGTAAATAAAAATAAATCAGAGAAGGCAGCATTAGAAGAACAAAAACGTCATAATAGAGAGTTAGAGAAAGTTGCTAGGGGTGACGGAATAGTAGATAATTTTATTAGTAAATTAAAATTAGTTGATGAAGGAAAACGAGTTCTTAAAAATATTCTCCACAATGTTGATGATTTAATTGAAATTAAGGAAACTAAAGATGGTTCTGGAATATATCTAAGTCCTGGTATGATTCGGTAATAACCTCAGGACCTTTGGTCCGATCGGCTAAAGCCTCTGAACAAAGCTCTATTAGGTAAAACATTTATTTTATCTTTTAAAATGAATTCTACAAATTCCGAAAATTTAATTTAATTAAAAATTGCTAATTTAGATTTAATGGATTATCTATTAAACAAAAATAAAAACTCAAATTGTAAAATTTATGAAGGTAACGACGACAAACAAAGTTTGGCTACTACCTACGGTGTTGACATACAAAAAATATTAGAAAACTTTCCTGGATTATTTGGAGTAAATATTCAAAAGAAAACATCTTCCTGGTCATTCATATACCGGTCCAGGAACTCGATTAGATATAAGACTAGATGAGAATAATAATCCGAAACTAGGTGAAGAACCAATAAATAGAGTAGATGCCGCCGCATATAGACATGATTTAGCTTATCGAAATCATGATCTAAGTTCTCGACATGCAGCTGATAAGAAGATGATTCAAGAATTAGATAGTATTTAAAATCCTACATTTAGAGAAAAAATTGAAAGAATGTTTGTTAAGAAAGCTTTACAAGCTAAAATATTATTCGGCCAGGGTTTAAATGAAACGACAGCAAAGCTGTCTGAGAGCAACGCTCGAACCTATGCCTCTGAAATTCATAGGGAATACAGAAGGCCTAAATATATATTGAAAGTAAAAGTATTTAATAAAGATGATATTTGGAGTGCTGATCTTATTCATATGCCGAATGAAAGGGACTACAAATACGCATTGACCGTTATAGATTTATATACACGATACGCTTGGGTAAAGCCTTTAAAAAATAAAAGTGGTCTATCAGTTGAATATGCGTTTGAAGAAATCTTTGAAGAAAGTAATAGAAAGCCAAGAAAAATTGTTTGTTGATAAAGGGTCGGAATTTTATAACCGAAACGTTCAGCCACTATTTGAAACTGTTTATTCAACTGAAAACGCTGGAAAAGCTGTAGTGATAGAAAGATTCAATCGGACGTTAAAAAATAAAATTTTTAAAAAATTTACTGAGCGGGGAAATCAGAAATGGTTGAAGATATTACCAGGAGTTGTAGAAGAGTATAACAGTAAGATTCATTCTGGTATTGAAGAAACTCCAAAGAATGCTTCTGACGACCCTGATTTAATCCGAAAGAAAATATTCGAGAATAATTATTCGAACGAAAATAATAATTTGAATGAGAGTAATCCGAATTTACAGAAACGTAAGCCGAAATTTAAGATTGGAGATAGAGTTAGAATATTTAAGTATAAGAATAAATTTGAAAAAGGTTTTGTTGGTTATTGGACTAAAGAGATATTTGAAGTTTGTAAAATAAACCAAACTTATCCGATTACTTACGAAATCAAAGATTTAGATGATGAAAATATCAGAGGCCGATTTTATCAAAATGAATTACAACGAACTGATTTTTAATTATCATTATTTTCATTCAATTCTAACACAATATCAAGAAATGGTACTCCTTTTTGTAATTTAAATAAAACATAAAGACATAATTGACCACAGTAAGTAGTTCCCGGTTTTTGAATTTGAAATGTATTATAAGTTCCATTGGCAAGTAATTTTTTGACTTCATTTGTAGGTGGAAGTCCATAAGAGTCAAAATAGTAATTATCTCGATTTTTATTAAAGATACCTGCAGACCAATGTACTCCTTTTTCATCTGTTGTGTGAAGATTTGTTATGAAATTTATAGTTATTGATGGAACTTTGTTCCGGGAACAGAAGGTTCCTGTTGGCTTATTTTTGATCAATTGTAATTCGTCTCTCATTAGAACATGAAAATTCTTTATTCCTAATTGATTTGCAATTTTCTTTAGATCAAAATTTGTAGTTGTTTGCGTTCCATATAATTTTAAAAACTCATTTATGTTGTTCATTTTATAATAAAAAAATTTCTTAAGGGACCCCTAGAAGTCAGAAGGGAGCCACTAGAAGTTAGAAGGGAGGGGGTAGTAGAACTACGTTCATATGATATTGAAGGATATATTCTTGCGGTTTCTTCAACTTTTGTTTCTTCCACTTTTAAAGAAATATTATTAGACACATGATATATTTTAAAAACCTGAAAGATGGATAAAATTCATGAATTTGAAATTCACAACTTTTATGATTTTCGGTGTCCTGGAACGGTCATGATTTTCAAGGTAAAAATTATAATTCTCAAATTTGAGATTTTGAAAAATTTGAAAATTGGGTAATTTTAAAAACGCCCAAATTTATGAATTTAGGTCTTAAAAACCTGAAAAAGGGTTCAAATTCATGAATTTATGTCGTTTTTAAAGATACCATTTTTTTGAATTTTATGGTGTCCTGGAACGGTCTTTTGCCCATTACTCAAATGTAGTGATAAAATGGAGCGAAAACATAGAACATGCACACTTGTGTCAAAATTTCTAACTGCTTGCGTCTCACAATCTTTAAATTTCTTAGACTCCAGACTATTAATCATGAAGTGTATAGATAATGGAAAAGCAAGGAAACTAGACACTTTAATGGAAATCTAAAAGTATTTGATTCTAATCATCTTCTCTCAATTCTCGGATTGCAGACTCCCAATTAATTATCACATGTCGCTGTCTCTCATATTAGAGAAATAATTACTCCGGGTTTCTGTTCCACAGCGGTATGACGCGTGCTCTTCATAACACGTTCCATAAAACATTCCTAAAATCACACTTAGAAATTGCAATAAAATCGAAGTGATTTAAGCGAACAATCAATGACGTTTTATGTTTGACCTCATATGGAGATAATCTAAAATAAAAGCAAGGCACTAAGAGACAACTCAGTGAAATTCTGACTACATATTTAACTTCTCATCTTCTCTTGAATCTCTTCGTGTCTCTGTCAACTACACGAGAGAAATGTCCAGTTCGTGTTTCAATGCCTGAGTGGTCTGAAGCGTGCTGCACGTGTGCTACACATGTGCTCACACATGGCTCACACATGGCTCACACAAGAAAAAGGGAAGATTTGTGTGACACCGTGCACAGAAAGCAGAAGCGATAACTAACTTATCGGCACTGCTTTCTGTGCACAGTGTCACACAAATCTTCCCTTTTTCTTGTGTGAGCCATGTGTGAGCACATGTGTAGCACACGTGCAGCACGCTTCAGACCGCTCTGGCATTGAAACAAGAACTGGACATTTCTCTCGTGTAATTGACAGCACATTCAAGAGAAGATGAGAAGTTAAATATGTAGTCAGAAGTTCACTGAGTTGTATCTTAGTGCCTTGCTTTTATTTTAGATGATCTCCACATGAGGACTAACCGTCAAACATAAAACGTTATTGATTGTTCGTTTAAATCACTTCGATTTTATTGTAATTTGTAAGTGTGATTTTAGGGATGTTTTATGGAACGTGTTGTGAGGAGCACGCGTCATACCGCTGTGGAATAGAAACCCGGAGTAATTATTTCTCTAATGTGACTGACAGCGAAATGTGGATAATTAATTGGGAGTCTGCAATCCGAGAATTGAGAGAAGATGATTAGAATCAAACACTTAGATTTTCATTGAAGTGTCTAGTTTCCTTGCTTTTCCATTATCTCTACACTTCATGATTAATAGTCTGGAGTCTGAGAAATTTAAAGATTGTGAGACGCAAGCAGTTAAAAATGTTTGACAGAAGTGTGCACGTTCCATATTTTTGCTCCATTTTATCGCTACATCGGGGCTGACCGCTTTCTTTCCACAACATCGATAATTTCTTCCACTTCACTGTGATCAATTTTCTAGGAGCGATAAAGTCTCATACGTTTCCTTTGGTGTGAGTTATCTATCTTCTCACTTATTTATGTGTAATTTTATATGTATTGTGATTTTCATCACTCCCAGAACTTCATCCTTCCTTACTTCATGTTTAAATATTTGCTTGGTGTTAATTACTTTTTCACCTATTTATGTGCAACTGTATCTGAAGTATATTTTTCATCACTCAGAACTTTCTTTAAAATTCTCTCGCATGAATTAAGAATCTTGAAATCTTTACATCTTCTTGTGCTGATTACAATTGAAACATTTTAAACAACTTTATCCTGACTATAGAGAGCAAACTAAAAGAAATCACATTAATTACCACAAAATCTTAAGCGCCCGATCCATGTTTTGTTTACTGTGTTTGTGTGACATGACCAAGACTTGACTTCATACATTTGCATTCTCACCCGCAAACAGACTTCACTTTCAACTCGTGTTGATGATGTAAACACCGCGATTCATTCCATTCCTACACAATGGCATTCACACATTGCATACAGCCATGATTTGTAGGAGTGCAATAAGCAACGAAAAAAGCTCGCCGTGCGATAACCAATCCACTAGTTGGTTGTCGTGTCGCACGGGAGCTCTTGTTATCGTTCGCTGTGCGATAAGCCTTCTTATCGCACAGCGAACGATAACAAGAGCTCCCGTGCGACACGACAACCAACTAGTGGATTGGTTATCGCACAGAGAGCTTTTTTTGGTTGCTTATTGCACTCCTCCAAATCATGGCTGTATGCAATGTGTGAATGCCATTGTGTAGGAATGGAATGAATCGCGGTGTTTACATCATCAACACGAGTTGAAAGTGAAGTCTGTTTGCGGGTGAGAATGCAAATGTATGAAGTCAAGTCTTGGTCATGTCACACAGTAAACAAAACATGGATCGGGCGCTTACGATTTTGTGGTAATTAATGTGATTTCTTTTAGTTTGCTCTCTATAGTCGGAATAAAGTTTTTTTAAAATGTTTCAATGGTAATCAGCACAAGAAGATATAAAGATTTCAAGATTCTTAATTCGTGCGGGAGAATTTTAAAGAAAGTTCTCAGAGTGATGGAAAATATACTTCGGATACAATTGCACATAAATATGTGAAAAAGTAATTAACACCAAAGGAAACGTGGGAGACTTTCTCGCTCCTCCAAAATTGATCACAGTGAAGTGGTATAAGTTATTGCTATCGCAGAAGGAAAGCGGTCATCCCTGATGCAACAATAAAGTACAGTAAAAACATGGAACCGACAGATTTCTTTAACCGCTAACTGCCTAAATATTGAAAGTATTCTAATTGATACAAATCGCGAATATCAACCAATGAGTATATGCAAAGTAACGAAGAGCACAATAATCGAGAAAGCAGTACAAAGCAAATTTTTAAACATGAAGTAAGGAAGGATGAAGTTCTGGGAGTGATGAAAATCATAATACATATAAAACCACACATAAATAAGTGAGAAGATAGATAACTGACACCAAAGGAAACGTATGGACTTTATCGCTCCTAGAAAATTGATCACAGTGAAGTGGAAGAAATTATCGATGTTGTGGAAAGAAAGCGGTCAGCCCAAATGTAGTGATAAAATGGAGCGAAAACATAGAACATGCACACTTCTGCCAAATTTTCTAACTGCTTGCGTCTCACAATCTTTAAATTTCTCAGACTCCAGACTATTAAGCATGAAGTGTAGAGATAGTACAGTCCGTTTCATAAAAAGTGGATCATCCTAAAATTTGACTAAATAAAACATAAGTATGATACAGAAAGCATTTTTCATGTTATTTCATGTCCCTAATATATTTAAATGTCCTTATATAATCTGATAAGCTATGATACAGTAAAGGTTCTTAAGAAGCTAATATTTTGTGGCCCTACCCTTATTGTCAATGACATTACCAATTCGTCTAGGCATTGATTCGATGACATCGTTGATTTTTGACTGATCTAACTTTCTCCACTCTCTTTTTAACAGTGACGTAAGTTGTGATACGCCATCTGTAGGTAGCAGTGAACGACGAACGTTACGTTTTAGAATACTCCATACATTTTCTATGGGATTCAGATCAGGAGAACGAGCTGGCCAAGATAATGTCCTAAGCCCTAATTGAGACTTGCATAAGTTGACTCTACTACTCCTGTGACACGTAGCATTATCATCATCCATAAATAACCAAAATGATGGATCACCAAGTTGATCTGTCATTTGGCCAATGTTCATTCGCAAAACATTCACATAGCGTTCAGAATTCACGATGTAAATGTCTCGGAATTTCCTGATCAGATTTTATCCATAATCTCAATTGACCATCACTATCCTTCAGACGGACTGATTCCTCATCAGACCAGACAACCCGATCCAATTGATTTCGCCAGTGACAATGACTCATTGCCCATCTGAGACGTCTTTTGTATGCTGATCTGATAATTCGATCTGAGAGGGCCTCTACAGCTCTTGAAATTCGACTCAATAAGTCTTCTACGAATAGTGGACTTAGAAATGGACGAGTCTAGTGCAGCCATCTCAGTTAACGAGAGACTTGGATCAACTTTAACAAATCTCAAAATTAGGCGGTCTCTACGTTTGGATGTTTTGCGTGGACGGCCAGAGCCCTCTTTACGACAGAGTCGAAAATCATCATTATGCCATCGATGCACATTTGTGTAAGGGACATTTAGTCGCTTGCTTGTAGCTCGCAAAGAAAACCATAGTTCTAGCAAGGCTGAAACATTTATGTTCATTTCTCAGTTGGAGCGGTTTATTGATGATGTCATCTTACCGGAATCTGAACGTTATTCACAACAGCAGGGAGTTTCGTTTCAAACGACCAAAGACGAGGTCAAAGCATTCTTGGGTATCACAATCCTGATGGGTTATTACCGTCTACCTAGCATGCGTGACTATTGGTCACAAGACCCAGATTTGACAGTGCCAATAGTTGCAAGTACCATGACCCGGCGACGTTTTGAATTTATTCGACAAATGATTCATTTTGCAGACAACAACCAGGAAAATGTTGGCGAAGCCCGGGCCTACAAGATTCGGCCTTTGATAATTCATTTCAATACTGCGTTTAGTAACGCTCGATGCCAAAGTCGTAGTCAATCGATTGATGAGCATATTGTGACATACAAGGGCACAACATTATGAAGCAATATGTAGAGAATAAACCAATACGTTGAGGATTCAAATTGTGGTTTCGTGCCTGTGCACGTTTAGGTTGCGTGTATGAAATGGATATCTATACTGGAAAGAAAACTACAGATAACTCAGATGTCGGTCTTGGAGAGGCAGTCGTGCTGCAATTAACAGAAAATATAGCACAGTCTGGAATAATTGTTGCTTTTGACAATTTTTTCACTTCACCAAAATTAATGGAAAAACTCCATGATCGGAAAATTCGGGCTGTTGGAACAGTCAGGACGAACAGAAAGCGGCTACCACCTTTGAAAAGCGATCGTGTGATGAAAAGTGGTGAGGTTATTGGTAATGTTCACACATCGGGTAAGATGACGTGTTGTCAGTGGAAGGACAAGAGAGTGGTGACACTTCTTTCAAATTTCCTCAGTCCTTTCGAGTTGACAACAAAGAAAAGAAGGCAAAAGGGACGACAGGACCTCAAGAGATCAATGTCCCAGTTATGGTAAAAATGTACAACCATTATATGGGGGGAGTTGACCTCGCAGATCAGCTCAAAGAATGTTACGAGATCGATCATCGGGCTAAATACAAGTATTATTTGCGCCTATTTTTTGACATGTTAGACACTTCAATTTGCAACTCTTACATAATTTTCAAGGAAAATCATGGAGAAAGCAATATCACTTCGAAAGAATTTCGGCAGACGATTGCCCGGCAATTGATGTCAGGGTTTACATCTAAGATCCGTTCTGCGTCACACTCGCACTCAAAAAAACGTCGACTAGAGGTGTCCCTTAGCCAGGCGCACCTTCCTTTGTACACTACAGAAAGGCGAAGATGCTTTGTGTGTTCAAATCGCCTAAACAATGCTCGCTCTAACGTCAAGTGTGAGGCATGTGAAAAGTACTTGTGTTTGAACGCGAGTAGAAATTGCTACTACTTTTACCACCAGCAGTGAGTGTTCTATTTTTGACTCCCTTATGGTCCAGTGGTCTATATATGGACCACGTTTGAAATCTATGTTAAAGTTCAAATCTCAAACTTTGGGTTGTTCATACGATTTAATGCATCCAAATAGAATATGTTAATGAGAAAATTAAAACGTTTTCGATCTACATAATCTTATGGTCCTCAAAGGGTTAAGAAGCTAATATTTTGTGGCCCTACCCTTATTGTCAATGACATTACCAATTCGTCTAGGCATTGATTCGATGACATCGTTGATTTTTGACTGATCTAACTTTCTCCACTCTCTTTTTAACAGTGACGTAAGTTGTGATACGCCATCTGTAGGTAGCAGTGAACGACGAACGTTACGTTTTAGAATACTCCATACATTTTCTATGGGATTCAGATCAGGAGAACGAGCTGGCCAAGATAATGTCCTAAGCCCTAATTGAGACTTGCATAAGTTGACTCTACTACTCCTGTGACACGTAGCATTATCATCATCCATAAATAACCAAAATGATGGATCACCAAGTTGATCTGTCATTTGGCCAATGTTCATTCGCAAAACATTCACATAGCGTTCAGAATTCACGATGTAAATGTCTCGGAATTTCCTGATCAGATTTTATCCATAATCTCAATTGACCATCACTATCCTTCAGACGGACTGATTCCTCATCAGACCAGACAACCCGATCCAATTGATTTCGCCAGTGACAATGACTCATTGCCCATCTGAGACGTCTTTTGTATGCTGATCTGATAATTCGATCTGAGAGGGCCTCTTACAGCTCTTGAAATTCGACTCAATAAGTCTTCTACGAATAGTGGACTTAGAAATGGACGAGTCTAGTGCAGCCATCTCAGTTAACGAGAGACTTGGATCAACTTTAACAAATCTCAAAATTAGGCGGTCTCTACGTTTGGATGTTTTGCGTGGACGGCCAGAGCCCTCTTTACGACAGAGTCGAAAATCATCATTATGCCATCGATGCACATTTGTGTAAGGGACATTTAGTCGCTTGCTTGTAGCTCGCAAAGAAAACCATAGTTCTAGCAAGGCTGACACTTTGCCTTTTGTGAATGCGATCTCGTTATTGTTCATTTGTGCTTTGTATTGTTTTCAACCGGTAAGAGATAGATTTCTAGCTGAAAGCAATCAGGAGTGCTGCCAACACCACCGCAACGAAGTCAGGAAGCTATGGAACATGAAGTCCAGTTAATCACATGTAGCAGTTACATTATTGTTGATGAATAATGGTGCTATACTGGCTCTGATTGACCGATTTTCTTTATTTTTGTTTTGTTTGATAGCTTTTGGCTTGTAGAACAACATATTACATAAAAGAGGAAACAAATGTAATTTTATAAGAGTGAGGCATGATTTTGTGTAACATTGCTAAATGAAGATCAAATTATCTAATACTTTTTTATCTATAACAGGAAAACAACTCAATATTCATGCTTGAAATTTCCAACAATGATATTAGTAAGCACAACTGACATATCTTCCAAATTTCAGAGAAATTCGTTCAAGTTTGGCGGAGTTAGACAAAGTTGAAGTTAAGGCGATGTTTAAGGGTGATCCATTTTTTATGAAACAATCTTGTAGAAAAGCAAGGAAACTAGACACTTCAATGAAAATCTGAAAGTATTTGATTCTAATCATCTTCTCTCAATTCTCGGACTGCAGACTCCCAATTAATTATGCACGTGTCGCTGTCACTCATATTAGAGAAATAATTACTCCGGGTTTCTATTCCACAGCGGTATGACGCGTGCTCCTCATAACACGTTCCATAAAACATTCCTAAAATCACACTTACAAATTGCAATAAAATCGAAGTGATTTAAACGAACAATCAATGACGTTTTATGTTTGACCTCATGTGGAGATCATCTAAAATAAAAACAAGGCACTAAGAGACAACTCAGTGAAATTCTGACTACATATTTAACATCTCATCTTCTTTTGAATCTCTTCGTGTCTCTGTCAACTACACGAGAGAAATGTCCAGTTCGTGTTTCAATGCCAGAGCAGGGAATCCTAGTTGGTCGCTGCGACCAACTAGGATTCCCTGGCCAGAGTGGTCTGCAGCGTGCTGCACGTGTGCTACACATGTGCTCACACATGGTTCACACAAGAAAAAGGGAAGATTTGTGTGACACCGTGCACAGAAAGCAGTGCCGATAAGTTAGTTATCGCACTGGAAGCCAGTCTCGCGCTACGCGCTCGACTGTTGCTCCCAGTGCAATAACTATTACCTATAACCTCGATCACACTTACGCACCAAAGGTCACATCAGAGCCAAAAATGAAATACTAGTTTGTTTGAGAACTTTTCCTCTTACCCAGACGTTAATCTTGTGTGATGGCTCCTCCAAAGCGCATATTAAAATCGAAAGTGCACTCATTTTTTGGAGAAGGATGAGGGATTTTCCTGCCTTGTAGAGACTGGAGAAAAACCGTGTGAAGCACACATAAACAAGATGGGAGGAGCCCAGTCATGCATCCAACTTGAAGCGACATTTGATAAGCTTTCATTGAAAATTATTGATAATAGATACATCAATGATCACTAAAGATAAGTTCAGGTAAGCCTATAATTATCTATGGTGTAGGTTGCCATTTTTTTTAAAAAAAAACTAGGCTTTATACTGGCCACCCGCAGTCGGAGTCCTATCAACCCTCGGAGTTGGAGTCCAAGCAAAATGATAGGACTCCGCATCTCTGCACTGATCCCAATTGAATGGCAGGAGAGGACCGCTTTCCTACGAGCATCGACTGGAGACTACTCAAAGGCCTCAGAGCAATTGTTGGAATCAGAAAGGTCAGATCTTGTTTTCTCTACAATTCCCAGATAGCAGGGAATGCTTTCGGAAAGTAGGTGTTTTCGGATATTCATAACTCAGTTAAGAGATGTGAACTAGGCTTGCTGATGATTTCTAATATTGTATGAGATGGCAGCTAACTCAGGCCTGTTCCCATTTTTCAACTGAGGATGCAAATCAATATTAAATCACTCTATTTACATTGATCACTGAAGTTTGTCAAAACCGTTGATATTCTGTTTTTCAATGTGTTGCGTGTCGGCGTATTGTTGAAGATGCTAGTTCGCAATAAATACTGAATTATTGATGTGACTTTTCGAAAAATAACATCAACAAACAAGGGCGACGCATCGTATTCTTAAGTGTGGGGGACAAGCTGAAATTGACATGTGTAATATAACATGTAAAGCGAGATATTTATATGTCAAGATCTATCACAAATTCCGATTGCGGATTGAAAAACATAGCAGCATTGACTAATCTATTTTTCTGTTGCAAGATACTCGTACAATATACAATGCATGTTACAGAGAACCTACCGCATCATTTTGCCACTAGACTTAACCATGCAGAATAAGAATTGTATCTTTTCAAACTTCGCATGATGATTATGCAATATGATAATATACAGTTATAATGACATAATGAGGAACCTTCGAATTGAGGTTACTCATATCGTCGATTTTTTCAAGGGCCTCTTAACTCTGTCTCAAATTTCAAAGATTAGAGATGATATTTTAAAATCCATCCAATATCTCCAGCTAATCCAATAACAGAAAATTGGTTTTTAATTTAGGGTTTCAACTCACTTCGGAGATCGTAGCTGCATGTTGTTTTCCTTGATTTGAGTCTCGCAGGAGCAAAAATTAAGCATGAACCTCTGCATGATTATAAGTTGATCGACTTGACCAAAGTGACGAAGACTTATAAAAGCACTCATATATTTAAAGGCTCGAGCGTGCGATGTCGAAGACATGAAATTAAAACTGATTCGTAAAGCCATGAACCAGGCGATTCAGCCCCCATGGCAAATTTGGAGATGATTATTATCCTTTTAGTCAAAAGTCAAGAAGATTAGCCAAACATTTCACTTCAGAAACGAAATGTAGATACATTTCGTTTCTGAAGCAATCGTCTTAGAAGAGAGTTTAGAAGAGACTTTCTATCTAAATTCAGTAATCATAAATTCAGTGAGTTCATCAAATCTTCAGTAATGATGCAAGGCTAAAACTAGAGAAGCTTTTGTGTTTAACCCTCGCATTACCAAGCTCCAATCCACCTTCGCATTGCCAAGGGTGATTTTAAAAATCACCGTAGATTGGCTTCATCTTTTTTCGATTGAAACATCATGAAACGTATTTTAAAGATCTTTATATGCTGACAATACAATCTGTGACACATTGAGTGAACTAACCCTAATGTTCGTTAAACTCCACATTTACTGGCATCAACAACTTGCAAACTAAACAAAAATTTATTTAGAAGCAACAAGAAATTACTGTTGTTCAGATCAATTGTGACATTTGACACCGACGATTGAAGAATGCTTACCGTACACTGCAGCATCAAACTCATGGCATCGTTGGGTTGTAAGATTGCATTGCCGTGTTTGCTTTCCATCAGCTTTGTAGCCCTCACATCTCACTTTACTCCTTTCCAAGTTTCCGGACTCCTGTGGTTGGTTGCGTTGGTGGTGATCTCCGGTGTACTTTGTCATATTTCGCCTTAGATTTTCCCGAAGGCCCACCGGATCGCCAAGTCTGTTCCTTATGTATGGCTTTGCTAGTTCTATAGCAAGTTCGTTCAGAAACTTTCGGCGTCTATTTTGAATTGGAATTGATGTCCAATTTGGATGATTGAGATCGTAAATTGTATGTGCATTCATTGTTCCAACGTCTAGCAAATTCTGAAAATGAACCACAGGCACCTCTTAGTTGTTGATCGTGTAGAGTATGTCCTGACACCATTTTTATTCTAGAAAATACATCGTCCGAAAACAACACTCTTTTGAGAGTATGTCCTGCACATTTGGTCTCCGGCATCAACCCCCGCTTTCGTGCCATTGTACTCGAGAATAATTTGAGGTTTGAATTTCGTTTGAGTAGAAGAAATCGAAGTGTCGTGATGTTGAGTCGACAACATAATGACTGTCTTGCTTGTTTTCGCCTTGTAAGCGCACATGGTGATCTTCTTTTGAGGGTTTTCAGAGCTTTCAGAAGCACTTTCATTGTCTGATTCTTCATCATCAGTATTATCGTCATTTAGTAAGCGACGAATTGCATGTTCTCTAGCTTGCCGACTCGGTCTGCCTGCCATGGTTGAATGTGTGAAAACGCTAACTTGCCTGTTGCATCGCAGCAAAACGGATGAGAGCAACTCACGATAATTGATTGGCCTAGCGCTCCATGCCGTTTTATTATTATCACTTTGTTATGTTGGTAGCACAGCACAATGCACAATTGCGCTCGATTTCAGTTGTTTCAGTGTCTATTGTTCACTCCGTTTTCATGGTAAAGGCCTCTGCCAAATGAATGAAAGGTGATTTTAAAAATCACCCTTAGTAATGTGCGTATGTAACACGGAAATTTTGACATTTTGGAGGAAACAAAACTTTTATTTGTACCCTTTTTATTTATAACCTTTTTTTGTAGGTTAAACAACGGATGATTCTGACTATACTCGTTCAACAGACCGGCTACGTCACTAGGCCTATGTACAAGTTTTACATAGAAAATTCCAAATTGATTTTAAAAATCACCCTTGGTAATGCGAGGGTTAATGGATGCAAGAAATATTTCATTAACAAATGCATCAGAACTGTAAAAAGAAACTTCACATCAACAAATATAGCAAATGTTACATTAAAAGTCAAAAGTCAAAAATGTTTATTTCCAAGAACATTGGAAAACAGAAGCATGTGTGCTCACATAATATCCACAAAAAACATAGCTTGATGGCAGAAAACAGCGTGCGGTCGGTGTTGTTGAAACATATGCTGAACAGGAAGGAGAGGAGAATTGACGAAAATAAATTTCCAGATTTCATATTTATTGATTAGTGATTTCCTTAGTTATCGTTCGCTAGTCGTTTGCTTTTTTGAGAAACCTCGCGATGGATCTTACCAGTGTCGGAGTTAAAATATTCATCAATTTATTGAATTCTGTTGTATTGCTACGGTTGCATAACAAAGGCGCTGTTTCTTGTCGTAAATTTTGATATAGTGAGCATTCTATCATGAAATGATACAGAATCTCCACTTTCGAATTATCACATAGCTCACATAAACGCTCTTCATAGCGCAGTCGATTTCATTAGTGTGCAAATGAAAGAATAGCATCAAATGTTCAATTTCCTCACAAAAACAAACGAATGAAAAACAATTGAAAAGACTCAATATAGGCACCAAGGAAAAGAGGAAAATGAACAGTAGAATAAGCTGGCACTAAGGAGAACAAAAAGGGAGGAAAATTCCGTTGTGTACTCAAGTCCTTGTAGACATTCGAATGACAAAAAGTTGGTAAAACAAAAAGAGGAACTACCAAAGAATAAGAAAACCTACTTGTGAAATTAAAGTGATTTTATAGGCGTAATTTTGCTGTAGATATTTTTAGATGCAATTTCAAATGTTGAAAGATATATGATGCTTTATGCAGCCTACAATCACTTTTGCTTGATAATGACACAGCAATAATGTTGAAAGTACTTCCGTAGAAGATAATGTCTTCTCATTTCATTTCATCACTAAAACTTTTATAAGTGCTTCCTTACTTAGACGAAAAAGAAGTGATAAGTATTGAGGAATGTGATCACTAGACTTAGTAAGAATGCAGTTATCTCTGTAAGTACATCAATTTATCTCTTTAGCATGCATCGATTCAACGACTGTATTGCACGCTACGTGGCTATAATTTCAATCTTATGGTTTTCTCAAACTCATGTATTTCAACTTAAGTGTATTCTTTGAAAATCTTTTAGCAATATTATGTTGTCTCAGCAATCACGCCGACATATTGTGGTATGCTACATGACGCAAGAAAATAGGTTTTGTGAGTACGTCATATAATTGTTTTTACTGGATTGGTTCTCAACTGTAGACGATTGAATACCAATAGCATGCATGTTGCTTAGAAGTTTTATATAATATTTTTCCATTCAGATTTCATGGTTTGTTTCAACTTCGAAAATCAATACTATACGGCTACTGATCATTTGCTCGATGTTTCATTTCACTATGGAGAAATTGGTGAGTATGTCCATGTTACGAGAAATCTTTGGTTTTGATAACTTTTCATAATTCGATCAATTAACCCATTACCTGTGATTCCTCCACTTCGGGAGCAAAAGTACTATTTTTTATTTTCCTCTGCATACGTTTTGAATTACTTTATTTCTTGATTCTATGCCGTTAAAAGACATAATATGTTTTTTCTTTGGTCATGTTTCAGAATTGCAGTATAGGTTTTCGAATTTGTCATTTATAGAACCATTTTTTAATGGTTCATGGTTCACCAATTTTGCATGGTATTTGAAGATTGACTATAGCGAGAAACTGTTTCATTTTTCTCAATTCTTTTTGATTGGATAATTCTAAGAGGATTCTATTAACCATATTCATAAAGAAAAGCACTTCTTTATAGTCAATTAATTGTGCTTTATTAGTCGCTAAGCATGTTTGTTCGCGAAGTGGAACATTGGCGCATTGTGACTATATTGAGCTTGTAAATCGTCCTCTTAGCAGCTAGAGTGAAACTATTTTTACATGGCAAGAATAAGTGTGTAAATCGCTTTGATGATAATTTTCTCAGATACTTACATAAATTGTGAGTCTGGTACAATACTAAAACAATTGATCGCAGGGACTCGACCCATAGCCTCGATAGTTGAAGTCAGACTTCCAACCTCCAGACTATTCCAGCAGATGATAATCAATACCATGTGATTGAGAATGGACAACGTTTTTGCCTCAACATCAATGTTCAGAAAGCTGGTGACAAAGCATAATCTTCGATGTACGGGCACAGCACAGTCCAGGAAAAACGCATTGAAAAATGCCCCGTGCGACAGAAATTGCAAATGAAAATAAAGTAAGTAAGCAAGCGTTTATGCGGAACTCTTTGAAATCGCAACACTGCAAAATGGCTTTTACATGATAATGATATGCATATAAATGAATCCTTGATGGAACAGAGCGTTGAAGAAGAACTGTGATGCGCCCCACCCAAAAATGATCAAAATTTATAATCTACACATGGGCGGCGTCGACATGCTGGTCAGATTCCTGTCAGACTATCGTCCAAGAATACGAAGTAGAAAATGGTGGTGCCTCTTTATTCATTTTATCAGTATGTCCTGTCGTGGACACACGGAGATTGCATCGAGAACTGGGAAGACAGATGTATCATTTGCAAGTTAGGATTTTTTTATTAGGATTATTTATCCATTAGGATGTTTTCTCTTTCATATAATGTATACTTGTAGGCCTAACTGTAATCTTAGACAACAGAGTCAACCTGGACTTTCTCGACAGCCGACTAATGCTATCAAAACGAGCAAGATTGAGCATATGTGCGCCTCAGGAGGCAAGCAGGCTCGCTGCTTCCAATGTCGAAAGAACACAAGACTAATGGGTGACAGATACCAAGTTACTCTTCACATGGCAAGTTTGCGGCAATGCCACAACGGGTGATTGTTCCGATTTTTGTAATAAATCATTCATGTATACATGTATACATTTGAATCAAGCTCATAGCCTACACACTGGAATATTCACAAAATTATTGTATTACGATATTCCGAATAAAGATCCTATCTCGTTGCTTATGTTTTTTCACGATTCACGGTAGTAATCCAATAATACAAAACTTGTTCCCGAAGTGGGACATTGGCAGATAGCATCGAAATGTATAGTCGGAGCCGTCAAATGTTCCACTTTGTGAACACGCATATGTGTGGTGATAAAAAGCATTTTCTCTTGAAACGGTGCAAGAACACTCTCGGGTTCCCTATGAAGCTTTCCTATCAATATGAACACAACTGGCAAAATATTTCTTGTAGCGGCAGGTGAAGGGTTAGAACAAGTAAACACTTACTGATTGTATTTGAAATTGTCGCTGATTAACTGATTCAATATTTTGCTTGAATTTGTTGGTCAAGACCACGGTAATGCTCGTTGCAGTTTATCTTGTCTGATGTGTTTTAGATGCATAAATGCCGTGTTGTAGGTACATAAGAATCTAATAAGAAAAACGAATATGCGGTATTTTGCTTTATACACCAATATTTCATCAGCTGGTTGCTATACGAACAGATCAATTGTCATTTAGTAATGAATTCAATTTTCATCAATGGTAACGCTCGTTACATTGATTTCCCACTTTGTGCAACGTAGCAGTTATTTATCATTGTCATTTACATTTATTATCTAAAACAATGACTTGAGAAAGTTTAATTTTGCTACATAAGTAAATATAAGTCGATATAAGGGGAGAGCGAATTGACGATAATAAAGCATGGTCACCATCAAGGGCGCCGGTGGGGAGGGGGCGGCTGGGCGGCCGCCTCCTGGAAATTTTTGAAATGAATTCAGAAACAAGCTAAAATAAACATTGCCGCTTGACTCGAGTATTAAGGGTTAGAATTTTGCAATTGTAATGGATTCTTGAGATAATACATACGAGTAGAAGCATGTATATCAGGGATGCGGAGTCCTATCATTTTGATAGGACTCCGACTCCGGGGCGCAAGTATGTAAAGCCTAGTTTTTTGAAAATAAGCTAATAACCTACATCATAGATCATTATAGGCTTACTTGAACCTATCTTTAGTGATCATTGCTGTATCAATTATCAATCATTTTCGATGAAAGTTTATTAGTTGGTTGCATACGACTTGACGGAGTGCGGAGTCCTCATTTGATAGGACTCCGACTCCAGCAAAAATGATAGGACTCCGGGACTCCGACTCCGCATCCCTGATGTATACACCTGCTTCTGTATCAATACTTGTTAATTTCTCGTCTAGTTTTGTGGCTATTAGTCATCAATGTTCAATTTGTAAATGTTTATAGTAAAAAACAGTAGCAAATAGTTTGTATCAAAGTGAAAATGTTTTGGTCATAATTCATGACACTATATTAACTAAAAATTGAAGCTTGGTCGAAAAACACGAATGAGGTGATAATACAAAGTCCAAGCGCCTAGTACTTTCTGCAAAGTTGTAAATAACAGGAGATATGGATTAATTGAGAATTGGTCTGCATATGTGATATGAAGTAAGATGAATAATGCATAATATATATATATATATATATATATATATATATATATATATATATAAACTAAATAAGACAAATCAAAATGCTTGAATTATATCCAAAAATGATCCCCAAAGAAAACACAGTATCAAATAATATCCCCGACCGGTTTCACTTCATTCTCAGAAGCTTGTCAAGGGAATGATTTATTAATTAAATCTATGTACATAAAATTCAAACTGAAGTAGCTTTTAGCGCAGGTTTCAGCAACTCAATGATACGGCGTTCCATAGCTTCCCTATCAATCTTGGTTTTCGACGGTGACATCTGATAGAGAGGAGCAGCCTCAAATTTCTTTGATAATGAACTCCCACAAGAAGCTATGTGCTTGCTCATGCCTAAGATCCTATACTCTGGACGAAACATTTGCTGCCTATGTACTGTGGGCCTGTTCCTGAAAATGCATACCTCGAACAAAGAAATACTTGTGATGGCATACCTTGAACAAAGAATGTACGTAATCGTTGAGGATGTTTATGATCATGAGAGTGCAACTTTTGTAAGGAATAATTGGATTCGCTATATAGATGATTGCTTTATTTTATGGAATAACAAATATGGCAGTATAACAGAATTCAATAACATTTTAAATAGATTGAACGATAATATAAAATTTACCCTAGAATGTAAAACTGATTGCATAAATTTCTTAGATGTCCACTTATATAAATCTAATAATAAGTTAGAAACTGATATTCATCGTAAAGTAACTAATTTTCTTTTCTTTGGAAAGAGCCAAATTCTAGTGATGGATTGATTTTTATTTTCTAATGTTCGATTAATTTCAGCTATTATCTATAGCTATCTTCAGGAAATGATTTTATGACATGAAAAAGATTTAAAAATTCACATCTGCATACAAGCGGTACAAAAATTACAAATAATATAAAACTATGTACAAAATTTTTGGGGACGGTATGGAAGAGTGGGAGCTATGCAGCAGGTAGTAAAGGGTTACATAGTTACACCTGACATAGGAGAAGGAAAATGTGATGTGAATTAAGAAATCTGATTACCATAGAAGGTATGTGAAAATATGTAAAAAACATCTGAGTCAGCGAAAGAGGAAATCTCTATAACTGTCTAACTCGTGCTTGGCATTAATAGACGAATAATAAATAATTAAATAAAATAAATTATTATTTATTATCATTATTATTATTTAGTGATAAAATAAAAATCAATCCATCACTAGAATTTGGCTCTTTCCACAGAAAAGAAAATTATGACCAATAGCCAAGGAATCTTTCCAAACGACAGTCGTAGCCTACATATGTTCCTTTTAACTCAGGTCATCCTAAACATGTTTTGGTAAATATACCTTTTACTTTCGCTACGCGCATTTATAGGATCGTTTCTGATGAACGTCATCAAAAGAAGCAACTTTGCGAATTGAAGCATGCTTTCATGAGAATCCGGAATCACTAATCGATAGCCAAGTTGAACGAACGTGCCAAAAACGTACTTAATGCCAGACTTAGTGACAGAAACACGTCTGCTATCAATGATGACGTTATTCCTTTTGTATGCACCATTAATAAGAACAATCCAAATCTATATTCGAAGGTGGTCGCTCCAGCCTATAACAGTCTTAGATTAATGAAACCCTTTAAGCAGACTAGAATGGTTCGGTCTTTCAGGCAACCTAGGTCTCTCCTGAATATCTTGAGTAATAACAGTAGAATGACTATAACTGGGATTACTAAGTGTGAAGAACCTAGGTGCGGTTGCTGTGATATCTTAGTAACGCGAAAAACCATCCAATTTAAGGTTGGTAATTGCGAAAGAAACTTTGAGGTAAAGCGTAATCTCAGTTGTACTTCGAAGAATGTTATTTATTTTATTAGGTGCCTAGGTTGCCAAGAATTTATATATAGGTCAGACCGGAGATATTTTCAGGAACAGGCTCACAGTACATAGGCAGCAAATGTTTCGTCCAGAGTATAGGATCTTAGGCATGAGCAAGCACATAGCTTCTTGTGGGAGTTCATTATCAAAGAAATTTGAGGCTGCTCCTCTCTATCAGATGTCACCGTCGAAAACCAAGATTGATAGGGAAGCTATGGAACGCCGTATCATTGAGTTGCTGAAACCTGCGCTAAAAGCTACTTCAGTTTGAATTTTATGTACATAGATTTAATTAATAAATCATTCCCTTGACAAGCTTCTGAGAATGAAGTGAAACCGGTCGGGGATATTATTTGATACTGTGTTTTCTTTGGGGATCATTTTTGGATACATATGTATATATATATATATATATATATATATATATATATATATATATATATATATATATATATATGTGTGTGTGTGTGTGTGTGTGTGTGTGTGTGTGTGAATGTGGGCAGCAAATCGTTATTCTTGCATGTTTCATTAAATATAATATCGCAATCAGTCTTGTTAATTTTCAAGTAATGATTTTCCATAATTCTAAAAAGTTTCTTTTCTTCATTTGTTAAAAACTTCAAAATACATTTTGAAAGCCATTTAATTGGAATCATACCGGTACTTCGGACTGTCACGGAGTCCATCTTCAGGGTAATTGAATTTGCTGAATGTACATTGATCATATTAAGGAAAAAGCTAGGAAATATAAACTATGTATGTACAAAATTGTGAGAATGATATCGAAAATGGAATAGAAATGGTCAACATTGGAAGAACATAGAAATGATTAGTCTAATTCATGCATAAAAATGGAAATATTTTGCTACATTACTAATAAGCGATGGATTATTAGTTAAATATTATTGGTTAAAATGCTCCAAATATATCTTCCTTCCCAATACATTTGCAAGTCATCTTATGAATTCATTGCTTCTTGTAAAGATTTGGAAATCCCTGAAGATTCTTGCCTTGTATCGATAGACGTTGAAAGTCTCTTTACTAATGTTCCTGTGGAAGAGACAACCGAACTCATCCTTGATTGTGCATACAGCAATCCTGACAATTCACCAATGGTACCACGGAACATTTTGCGACATCTTCTTCTTCTCTGTACAACTTCGTCTCCATTCATTTGGAAAATGATTTATACCAACAAATTGATGGTGTTTCGATGGGAAGTCCTTTAGGACCTCTTTATGCAGATTTTTATATGAGTGCACTGGAAAATAAAGTAATTCCCGAATTTTCTAACAACATAACTCTCTATAGAAGGTATGTCGATGATTCCTTCTTGATTTTGAATAGAAATGGAGACATCACACGCATTAAACAAAAATTAGAAAGAAATTCTTGTTTGAAATTCACACACGAGAACGAATCTGAAAATGGATTGAATTTCTTGGACGTATTTGTATGTAAAGATGGATCTAGATTGATCAACATCAGTTTTTCGAAGAGCCACAAATTCTGGTGAATGTCTGAATTACGATAGTTTCGGTCCAGAGACATACAAGCGGTCTGTAATTTCATCTTATTTGCATAGAGCTTACAGCCACTGCTCGAGTTGGACTTTATTTCATCAAGAAATATTGAGAATTACTCAAATACTTGTGAACAACGGATACCCACAGCGTTTGATAGAAGAAATGATCAAAGCTTTCCTCAAACGAAAGCAGAATGTCAATGCACCCATTGATGAGAGTGAGATCATATTTTATTATAAAAGCCAATGGACATCAAGCTCAGTTGTTGAAGAAAAGCGCCTTCAAAAAATCATAGTAACAAATGTTGCCCCTACTCGCGAATCAAATAGAATCAAATTGCGAGTGTATTATAAAATGACGCGCCTACAACACGTACTACAAAACATCAATCCTTTCAAATCAACTGTGCACCATGTTGTGTACCAATTTCATTGCCCTTCTGACGAATGTAATGACGTCAGCTACATTGGTTATACGACAAACACACTCACACATAGATGCCAGCAACATATGTCAAACGGTTCAATAAAAACACACCTAACAACACACCAAAATATAAAACCAGGTTACAAACTAATAGAATCCAACTCAAAAGTGATCGCGGAAATCGCCGAGGCTCTGATCATTAAAGAGAACCAACCTCTTCTCAATAAACAAGACCAGCGTTTGACCCATCGCTTATTAGTAATGTAGCAAAATATTTCCATTTTTATGCATGAATTAGACTAATCATTTCTATGTTCTTCCAATGTTGACCATTTCTATTCCATTTTCGATATCATTCTCACAATTTTGTACATACATAGTTTATATTTCCCATAGAAATTAATAATACCATAGAAAGTCCTAGAATGGAAATTGCATGAAAATTATGGCACACTCCGGGGGAACTTAGTTGGGGCAAAAAGCAAATTTTGCGAGCTGGCTTTCTTGTTTTCGGGTTGGCATTTTTAATTATCAAGTCAATTTGTGATCTGGATTGTTGCCCCTAGCCCAAAGATCATGTACACAAAAGCAATAGTGAATTTACAAAATACTACAGCAACATGATGACAAAGAAGGAAATCCTGTAAAACGTTCTGTACGTTAATCATTTTGAAATATCGCTCCTATTATCAATCAAGAGTATAATCAGACACATACGCAACTTGTAATGTCGATTTTCAGAGCATGCATTGCTCCAGCTTGAAATCAGAGGCCAAGAAATCTCAGAGTATTCATTTTACTTAAAAGGGTTCCCCTGTTCAAAATGTTTGAACAATTTTCAAAATTTCTGCATGCTTTCAATTATGAGCTTCCAAAATATCATCACACTATATCACATAAGTCATTTAGTAATTAATTGAAAGGATCCAGCGATATTTCATTTATCTGAGAAATGACTGTCGGTAAAGAAGCTTTCAATGTGTTCATTCCAGAAAGCGCCAGGTTTCTTGACCGCTAGAAGGAGAAATTATCCAATAATTAGAATTTTTATCTTCGAATTCTTGAGATATTCTCACAAACAGCACACTGATCACAGTTGATTATGACTCTGAACCAATTTTCGATTCGCTTTCCAGAATTGAAAAATTAGAGAATAGTTGTCAATGACTGCTACAAATAGACACAGTATATTAATCCATGTAATAGTAGGCTAATTCACATGAAACAATGCTGCCATCTCACTTAAAGTTCCATTCATGAAAATCCTGCAATTTGCTGTCAACAACTTCCACAACCAACTTGGCAAATAGTTTGACTATGATGCGATGTTTTAGATCGAAGCAGATCTACAAACCATAGATTTTTCCATGTGCCATCATTGCACATACGCAAGATATCAAACTTCCATTCTAGTGTACTATTATCCACTTCTATGATATTTCCTAGCTTTTTCCTTAATATGATCAATGTACATTCAGCAAATTCAATTACCCTGAAGATGGACTCCGTGACAGTCCGAAGAGTAGTAACAAAAGGTCCAGAATAAACACAGCGCGCCCCCCCCCTCTGGAACGACAGAGTCTGTCGTGGTGTGCCGGCCAGGTTGGTTCACAACATGTTCGCTGACTCCCCCCCCCCCTCTGGAACGTCAGAGTGTGAGACTCGAGTGAGTTGGTCCGACCGCCTGGTTGACTTGGGCGACCGTCCAGGTTGACGTGGGCGACCGTCTAGGTTGACGTGGGCGACCGTCTAGGTTGACGTGGGCGACCGTCTAGGTTGTCGTGGATGGTGAAATGGCTGCCAGATTCGGATTCAGCGTAAAATTCTGCATCGGTAGGGTGAGTTTCAAGGCAATTGGTGAGAAAAAATTTTTCTTCAAAATTTTAACAGAGTTAGAATTTGGGACGTTTTGGTGTGTAGCGCCCAAACGAAGCATCGGATGAGAAAACGGAGGCCAGATTCGGAATCTACGTGAAATTTTGGGTTAGGAAGGATGTTTCCAGCGAAATCGGAGATAAAAAATTTTTCGCTGACGTCCCCCCCCCCCTCTGGACAGCTTGCTTCGATTTTGGCTTCCAGTGGACGGATTTTGTCGTGCGATAGCTCGTTTGAAAGCTAAGAGTAAGACAAGTTCAGTGAAAGAATCGGCTTGTTCCTATCTGTCTTCGTTTAGGTGTGAGACGCCATTTAAGATTTTGGGACATTGGCGAAAAACGACAGAGTTAGAATTTGGGACGTTTTGGGCTCTAGCTTCAAAACGAAGCATCGGATGGGAAAACGGATTTCAGATTTGGAATCAGCGTCAGATTCTTTATCTGTATGGTGAGTTTCATGTCAATCGGAGAGAAAAAATTTTCAACATTTTTCGAAAAAACGACAGAGTTAGAATTTGGGACGTTTTGGCGTGTAGCGCCCAAACGAAGCATCGGATGAGAAAACGGAGGCCAGATTCGGAATCTACGTGAAATTTTGGGTTAGGAAGGATGTTTCCAGCGAAATCGGAGATAAAAAATTTTTCGCTGACGTCCCCCCCCCCTCTGGACAGCTTGCTTCGATTTTAGCTTCCAGTGGACGGATTTTGTCGTGCGATAGCTCGTTTGAAAGCTAAGAGTGAGACAAATTCACTGAAAGAATCGGCTTGTTCCTATCTGTCTTCGTTCAAAAGTTAGAGCGGTTACAAGATTTTAGGTCGGAGCTCGCTTACCTGAAAAAATCCAAAGTGTCAGAGTGACTTTGTATGGGTAAAATTTTGAAAATTTTCCAAAGTGTGGAATTTCGACCTGGGACCGTCACCAAAACATTTTTCATCAAATTTAGAAATTTCACTGACGTTCCCCCCCCCCTCTGGACAGCTTGCTTCGATTTTAGCTTCCAGTGGACGGATTTTGTCGTGCGATAGCTCGTTTGAAAGCTAAGAGTGAGACAAATTCACTGAAAGAATCGGCTTGTTCCTATCTGTCTTCGTTTAGATGTGAGACGCCATTTAAGATTTTGGGACATTGGCGAAAAACGACAGAGTTAGAATTTGGGACGTTTTGGGCTCTAGCTTCAAAACGAAGCATCGGATGGGAAAACGGATTTCAGATTTGGAATCAGCGTGAAATTCTTTATCTGTATGGTGAGTTTCAAGTCAATCGGAGAGAAAAAATTTTCAACATTTTTCGAAAAAACGACAGAGTTAGAATTTTTGCGATGGCTGCCTACTGTAGAGCCAAAACGAAGCATCGGATGGGAAAACGGAGGCCAGATTCGGATTCAGCGTCAAATTCTACATGGAAATGGTGTATTTCCAGCTCAATCGGAGAGAAAAAATTTTCACGGACGTCCCCCCCCCTCTGGACAGCTTGCTTCGATTTTGGCTTCCAGTGGACGGATTTTGTCGTGCGATAGCTCGTTTGAAAGCTAAGAGTGAGACAAATTCAGTGAAAGAATCGGCTTGTTCCTATCTGTCTTCGTTTAGATGTGAGACGCCATTTAAGATTTTCGGACATTGGCGAAAAACGACAGAGTTAGAATTTGGGACGTTTTGGGCTCTAGCTTCAAAACGAAGCATCGGATTGGAAAACGGATTTCAGATTTGGAATCAGCGTGAAATTCTCTATCTATATGGTGATTTCATGTCAATCGGAGAGTTTCAAGTCATCGGCGAGAAAAATTTTCAACATTTTTCGGAAAAACGACAGAGTTAGAATTTTTGCGATGGCTGCCTACTGTAGAGCCAAAACGAAGCATCGGATGGGAAAACGGAGGCCAGATTCGGATTCAGCGTCAAATTCTACATGGAAAGGTGTATTTCCAGCTCAATCGGAGCACTAGAACCGGAGATAGACGGGATTTTTAGTGTTTGGATGATGGGTATTACGTCATCAGCTGATCGCCACACACTATATAAGCTGGGAACCAACGAAGACTTGTCATTTAGAGGAGAACGACTGTCAGAGGTAGGTCGTCTCTCTGAGCTCCGATGATAGCTTCGGACATTCCAAATTCCAAGTTTCTGTAAGAAACCGACTTAGAAAATTTCATTGCTGATATCAGCTAAGGCGTCAGACTTAGAGGTTCGCCAGGAGATGGCCTTCGTCTCCAGGCCATAAAAGACTCCAAAACTTTAAAGTCTCGTAACTTTGCTTCTACAAGTCCGTTTGACTTGATTCAAAAAAGGTTCGGTCGCTATTGACCTGCCCTAAGTGATGGACTACTTATAAAATTTCATAAGTAGTGCTAAAAAGTTGAAAATTTTAAATTCACTAGTTTTTGGAGGTTTTTCTGGGGTTTTCGACCCTGCTGAAGTCAATGAAAGCATTTTTAATGATGTCTGAGCCAGTCTTCTCATGGTATAAGCGGCTTTTCACTGAAAGCGAG